>JARDYH010000006.1:48052500-48467500 GCA_029215795.1 Anniella stebbinsi
GAAGTATTTCCTGCCTTCTTTGTCTTTGTCTTCTGATCCCTGTGAAGAGTCTTCTGCACTTCCCACTGTTTCTTCTTCTGGGCACTGTATCTTCAACTCTCTAAATAGTCCTTTGATCCCTGATTTCGTAGTGATTATATACAAATTTCCTTTGTATATTATAGTCAATTTGAAAGGAAAACCCCAGAAATAAGTTATTCCTTTTTCTCTTAGTTTTTTTGTAACTTTTCTGTAACGTTTCAGGTGCTAAATCTTGTAAAAACATCACAGGCTTGTCCATGTATTTTATTTCATTTTTTGTCATATTTCCTTCATTATCTTTTCCTTTATTGAGTAATTTATAAATTGGACAATTATATATTGTGGAAAGTTTGTATCTTGCCTTCTGGGTCCTAGTGCCCGATGGGCTCTCTCAGGTCTTCAATCTTCATTTCACAAGATGAAAGTAGTTCTGTAAACCATTTCACTAAAAATTCCTTGACAGACTCTCCTTTTTCAAAAACACCACGTATGTGCCGGTTATTCCTTCTACATCTGTTCGAGAAATCCACATACTTTGAATTATTTTCTTCAGTCTTCTTTTTTAAGAATTTAATTTGTACCTCGTGTGCATCTAGGCATTCTTCATTTCTTGTAACTGCCCCTTCTGTTTTCTCCATTCTCTCATGAATCTGTCCAAGTTTATCTTCAAATGTTTCCTTCCAGGCAGTCATTAGTTGTTGTTTAAATGTTCCTAAATCTCGTTTAAGTGCTTTTAATTGCTCTGTCAGCTCTTCTTTTGTTACTGCCATCATTTCTTCCCCGACTACTTTCTCTCCAGCCAGCGTTTCTGTCAAGAGTCTCTCTGTGACCGCTGCTCTTTTGTCCTCTTTGTTTAATGCTTTGAAGAAGAATTTTATTCCATTCTCAGTTCACCCCAATAGATTCAGTCATAGCTATACAAGGCTTTGTTTTCAGGAGATGTTTTCTTTTGAATAGTCCCTTTTGGCTCAGATTATTTCTTAATCGGTGAGGAGCTCTGAGATCATGCCGCCATCTTCGTTGGCACCCAAACTCCGAATTTCTTTACTTCTAATGTATTTAGTGAAACAGCACATGCAGAAGTTTAGTCTAGTTATTTGTTACTTAATTGTACTAATAACAAAAGAGTGCTTACCATGATGATAAGACTGAGAATCTCTGAATGTCTTCCTGAGAATTTGTTGAGTGCATTACACAGCTGCAGAATGACTTTGGCACAGGATTTCTTCAAGATGCCCTGTATATACAGTGAAATAACTCTGGCTTTTATGACTTCTCTCCTTACATTATATATTATCACTGTACTACCCTATTTAGGTGAGCACTTTAATGGAATCTTATTGTGTCGGTCCTGAAAATGGTCTAATGGCTAATGGAGAGATGTTGTGCTCATGCCAAGCCATTTATTTTGTAGGTGATAGCTCAAGAAGAGTACACAGGCTCAGATCCTGGTTCTGAATAGGGTCCCTGTACTTAATTTAAAAACTTAAAAGAACAGTAAACACAGATCCACCTCGAAATTGGTGATATTACTACCACTACATCAAAAGGGGAAATGGGGCTGCAGAATAAATGCCCTGTAAACTTAGCAGTTCAGCATTTAAAAAGTAATAAACCTTTAAGAAATAGGTCAGGGCAAACCTGACCCTAATGCAGCATTGCTGAGAAATGCTTAAAAATTCAGAAAAAGCAGTTTCTGAATAGATACTAGTTACAATTTATTTAGGAAGACAATATTGCTAACCCCACAGCCTTTCCCCAAAAGGGTTGGAAATAAACCAGATTACTGTTTATCTTGCCTGGTTCATGTCCTAGAGGAGATGCACTAGGGTACTATATAAAGGGGAAAAAGGGGAAAACATTTTGCTTTTTCTGTCTTGGTCACATGGAAGGATATTATGATATTTGTGATATTCATGAAGCACTTACACCAAAAGAAAATTCTGAGCAATATACAAATAATAAAATCACAGTAACATACTGTATAAAACTTAGAAGAGACAATAGCATGGCAAGGTATGGTTTCCCTTTCTTTTTTATTCCCCCCAAGGGGGGCTTTCAGGAAAAAAAAATGTGTGGGTGGAGAAAAGTTTAACACATATGCCCTAGCACTGTGGTTCTGATCCAAATGGGGCCACACATGTTCACCTGAAGGTAAGTAAAACTAAGTAAAACTGAGTAAGTAAAACTATGTTTTAAAAAATGTTTAGTTTGACTCTCTGTGGCTTACTTCTATATAGACAGGTACAGGATTGCACTCTTAGGCTGCAGTCATAAACACACTTACCAGGGAGTAAACTCCACTGAATACAGTGGGAATTACATCTGACCTAACATGCAAAAGATTGCAGTGTAAGTGTTCCCCTGCTCTATTGCCCTATCTACTGCTATCTAATGACCCTTTAGTTGTGCCATAGGAGGAAACCAAAATCCCAAACAAAATCAAGATGCTTAATAATTAAATTATTAACTGAAAAAATAATTCCAGATGCCTTTTTTTAAAAAAATCTCTCTCTCTCTCTCTCTCTCTCTCACACACACACACACACACACACACACAAAATAACCCCTCAAGCCTCATAGCAAAATAGAGGTCTGAATAAAACCTGGTAAAAATAAATAAATGGGAAGTCTAAAAGAGTCAAGTTTGCCAAGCTTTAGATTGAAAAGCAAAACATTCTGAAAGGCTGCTACAAGCAAAAACAAACTAGAAATTGCTATCAATGTCAGCCAAGAGAATTCTGAAAATGCACACTTAAATAGACAATATGCCATATGGGGACATCCAAAAGCCATTTCAAGGTATCCCCATGGCTATAATAACATATTCTGTATTTCATGCTCAAAGACAGGCCAAGTTATTTTAATGCCTGAGGCAGAAAATCCAAATGGCAGTTTCCACAGTAAAAGTTTTAAAAAATTAAATAATTCAAAATTGGTTGGTTTTTAAGAGTCCTCAGAATCTTCAACTGTGAATCTGCATATTTGCTTTCTGGCATAACACACAGAAGGAACTACAAGTTGCTTTGTGTTTGGAGACCTGGTATGACAATCTAAGTTCAAACCAATGTGGTCTATGCTTCCTTCAAGCAGGGTAGCCCAGATGTCAACCAGTGTGATCTAGAATGTAACCAGCTGCTTAAGGATATCTCTAGCCTAGCCTCCCCCAACCTGATGCCCTTCAGGTGTTTTGGACTTCAACTCCCATTAGTCTCAACCAGCATGGCCAATGGTCAGGAATGCTGGGAGATGTAATCCAAAACATCTGGAGGACACCAGTTTGGGGAAGGCATTGACATGCTATTAACATCACACCCATTTCCTAGGCAGTCCCTTAGGTGAATAAGGGCTATGGAAATGACAGCCTTTTCCTTCCCCCTCCCAATGTTTGTTGTTTTAACAATGGCTGTAAATGTAAATAAAAACTGTAGCCTCCAGAACTGCTTTCTGCCTCTTTCTTGCCATTTGCAAATGGTAGTGAAGGCACATTATCATCTGTAAACATCTTTTCTATACCAATAAAGTTCTTTTGAGTACAGACAAAAGTAGATGCCCAACTACATTATATCATCTGAGCTTTACTATGCTACCTCCAGTATCAGAGGCAGTCTACCCAGGTGCACCAATTGCTGGGAAACTTGAGTGTGAAGCCCTGAATGTGAATGCGAGCATGCATCTGCCGAAAATATTCACAAATTGTCAAATAAGTGCTTATGTTCTTCTCGTTCCTGATTTCCTCATTCCCAATTTCCTAATTTGTGCATATTTCCTAACTAGACTGAATCAGCCCCACTTTAGTTTAAGGAGGAAATTTGTCTAAATTAGAGAATTTGCACAAAGCTCTCATTCGCCTGCAGTGCAATTTACGCAAGTTTTCCATTCGTGCAGAACGAGCAGCAATCACAAATACAAATGGGGATCGGGCATGAGATGAGTGGCAAGGCAATGTTCAGAGTATCCTGGCGAACTTGAACATTGCTCATTCACCCCCCCCCCCCCCAGTGTTATTCCATGATTCATGTTCTACTTATGGATTTCCCAAAGGCAGCTGGTCAGCTACTGCGTGAACAGAATGCTAGACTAGATAGGTCTTCGGTCTGCTCCAGCACAGCTCTTATGTTCTAATGTACTAACTACTTTTGAAACTCAGTAGAACAATTCTCAGACCAGGGACACAGTAATTTCGAGGACAGGAAAATGGAAAATGGAGAAAGGATTTGTTAAGTGGCAATAAAGATAAATATATAGAGAGTGAGTGCAGTAGGTGAAGGCAAAATTGCTTACCCCCCCCCCCCCCCGAACTCCACAAGTTGTATAGGGACATTTGGCAAGTATTTAAATACTGGACATTTTATCTAAAGCAGGAGTTAGGGAGGCTGATGAGGTCTTCCTTCCAGCTCCATACCTATAAAATGAAGGTGGCTAAAAATTTTTTTTTAAAAATGAAGCCAATAAATTTCATCAACTCATGTGGTTTTTTTTTTTACCAAGAATGAAAGAGAACCAGATGCTACCTTCTGAAAAGAGGCATTTCCAGAAATAGCATCTGTCCCTTTGGCAAAATTTTCAAGCAATTATGAAGCCACCCTTAGAATTGCCTCTAGGTTTGTATCTGGCTCTTTGGCTGGGAAAACACTTGGCCGAGCAGCCATTATTCGGAGGTAATTTTCAAAACACTCAATGGATTTCTGTTTTAGTATTCTCATGTTTAAAAGCAACTGCTTGAAATCCCAGAAATATCTAGCTGTAGCCAGAAGTTTTACCATGTGTTCTGAACTAGACAGAGAGGATGACGTTTATATGTGCGTGAGGGTGGAGGTGGGGTGATGGGTTCCTTTTTCTAAGTCAATGCACTTTTTGTCCAATGGGCCTTGAAACACTTCAGCTGCCTGGCAGTGCAGCCTCCTCTCAAGTTGGAGTATGGAAGAAGAAATTGCAGGCAGAGGAAAATGAAAGATAGAAGAGGGTGAAGAGATGGTGTAGTGACAGAATAACTCATTCAAGTCACTGTTCAACCCTCCCCCCCCCCAAAAAAACCCCTTGTTGTTTACATGTGAAGGTGCTGCTGATTTGAAGTATGTTTTTTTGGTGAGCACAAAGATCCAGTATATTTCTATCACAAAGTGATAGAGTGAAACATGGGACTTCTGATAGCTCAAGAGCACTAAACCACAAAAGAAGCTCTATGAAGTGAAAGGACAAGTGAATGGTGGGGTGCTACAAACCCCTTGTTGCGCTGTGGAATGCTACAGAGTCAATTTTTTCAGATCTAAAAAGGACATTTGAGGGCATGGGGAGTGTAGCCTGTGCAGGGGTTGGTTGGCTCCTGAGGCAAAAATGCCCCCCCAGACACACAGCCTCACATTTGCCCACTCCTGAATTAACACACATGTAAATCGCATCTGGTCAGGACTTCCTGGCTTGTAGCTGCGGTGCTGCTTCAGTGGGTCATGTAGAGCTTTGCTGTGGACTTCCAGGTTCTGTTGCTGAGTGCCACTGAATAGGGAAAGGGGGATCCAAGGTATCAAGAAGATGCAGTAGCGGGACTGTGAAGGTGTTGAGTGGATAACAGTACCTGGAACGGGCGAGTGATGTTACTATTCATGCCTAGGTAGGGTGCTACAATTCACTCAGCAGCCATATGCATCTTCAGTGCTGAAATAGCAGCATCGATGCTTCTGCTGCTACGTCTTCATGCCCTTCAGTGTATTTTTTTAAAAAAGAAGGGGGGCTGGGGGTGTGCTTCTCTCTGTAGCAGAACTCTGGCAGAAGCTGGTAGTCTGCCAGCAAGCTGCTGGTTTGTAAAGGTCTAGAATGCAGGTGGGGGATTGCAAGTTTGATTGTCCTCCCTTGTAAAATAAATAAAAACAAATCTTGCAGGTGAAAAAAATAACCATGGTAGAATTATGCCCCTCAATTTGTTGTTGTCATCATTTAACATAGCCCCTCAGCTGTAGCCTGCACATTTAGGAAGAGCTGCACCATGTTTCAATTGATTATGCATGGTTGAATTGGCCTTTATTGTTGTATTCTTAACAGAGCAATCCTAAACTCCAGAATTAGCTTGCTGAAAGGGGCAGTTTTGGCAGAGGTGTCCCCATGCCAGCCACTGAGTGTTGTCTGGGGGTAGTGTGATGGCCTTGGATCATTCAATTCCAAGTTCCCTCCGTTCTCCCAAAGGGCCCAAGGATTGGGACCCTGAGCTCCATCAGCCTGGAGCTGGGGCAGAACTTGTTCTTCCTGTTGTAACAAATGGGAGGGATTGTGTTTAAAGCAAAACTGTACTGCTAGGGGAAAAAGAAAAGACAAAAAAAGTTTTCCCGCTTTCCAACCTGACCAGCATGAGCCAGCAGGGTTTTGAATGAGATGGTAAATCTTGAACCCCCTTTGCATTACACTGTAAAGAACTATCAGCTACCAGCAGAACCACATTTTATGAAACCATTGGGAAACAAATGGTTCTTTTTACCATATGGAGGGGCAGAAATAAAAAATATGCCCAAGGTAGTGTACATGATCCTCCTCCTCTCCATTTTGTCCTCAGAACAGTCATGTGAGTAGGGATGTTGCAGAAATCCAGGGGGTTGCAGTCCAGCAGACATCCATCCCTGTAGCCCCCCAGACACCAGCCCATGGACCGCCGAGCGTGCCTGACTCAGCTTACCTACGATTTCCTGGAAATGGCAGCTTGTGGGGCAGCGGGATGCCACATGCTACTTCCTGGGCACCCATAAACTATCTGGCAGCTTGCCCCTTGCACAAAACAGGGGCGGGCAGTGGGGGTCCAGCAAGTAGCACATAAGGCAATGGTGGGTAAGTTCAGCTATCCCTAAACTGTGAGGTAGGTTAGGCTGAGAGCCAGTGATTGGCCCAAAGTCATCTTCATGGCTGAGTGGTGTCTAGAACCCGGATCTCTTCAATCCCAGTCCAACACTCTAACCACTACAGTACACTGGTATGATAGGCAAATGGTTACATTTTCAAGTTCAAAAGGTTAATTACATTTTTTGGGGGGGAAGGATAACTCTCAAACTGTTCCACCCATTACAATGCCTTTCATGTCTATTGTGCTTTCAGCAAACCAAACCATAAGATGGCTTGTCTATCTCCAGTGTCTATGCCTCTTGAAGGTTTTCAAACATAATTTGTCTTTCTGTGTGTTTGCTACAGTTCTGTTTGTTCTTTATAGAGCTTAATAAACAGAAAACCTGTGTGCATTTCCCTGATTACATTCTAATGAACATTTATATGCAAATTGCATGTGGGCTTTGGGAATTTGGTAGGTTGCCAGAGAAGCACTCAGTACTACAGAGGATGGTTTATCACTGACCAGTAAGAAGAGGGAAGATTTTTCAAATGAAAAATAAGAGGGAAATGGTAGCATAAAAACAAAATTTCTTCAAATCTATGTGGAAAACCCCTTTTCCCAATTAAGGCCCTTTCCACACCAGGCGAAATGCCTGGGAAAGACCTTGGCTGCTCCCTGTGCATTCACATGATGCACAGGGAGTACCAGGGGTGGTGGACGGGCATGGGGTTTTTCCTGGTTTCCCAGAACCAGAAAAAAAAAACCCGAATTTTTCCATGGTCCTGGGGTGTTAAGAACTCACCACTCCAGAAGATTAGTGTCTGTCTGTCTGGGGACTCAAATCAATCCTTTATGGAGGGCTAATAAGTCATTTTGGACTGAGGAACGTAATCTACAAATCTTCCCTTTTCCCCAACCATAAACATTGAGATACTGTTATATTAGTCTGAAGAAGAGTTGCGAAACAGGCATAAGCAGCCGGTGGCCTGTAGCCCCTCGTTCAGATATTGTAACTATTGAGTGCACTTTATTTAATTACTGCAATTATTAAGTTAGCTTTCTGTTCGTGTAAACCCTATTTGCTAAGTTGCCATATCTATTGCATTGTTTTTTGTCATTTAACTACTTGTTGAGTTTCTGCTAAATATTTCACGCTTGATTTATAATTAACATGTGATATAAAACATTTATTTACCCCCATTCTTTGGATATTGTTTAATGTTTTAGTAGTTGTGTGCTGCTGATTAGTATTATTCTATTTGGACTATCTCAACTGCTGCCTGCTGTATTGTATTATCCATAAAAGAGGCATTATTATAGCTCTGTACACTAGCCATTTCCCCAAGCATAACATTCCTCTCCCCACTCCCAAGTCATTTGTGTACCTACAAAATCTTCCAAGAGGCTTTAGAGTACTTTTCCTGCCCTCCTGTTTGTGTGTTCAGGAGAGGCAGGAAATATATGTACAACAGAGTAATTTAAAAACTATACTTAAACTAAACATTTCACCTTCCACCCTCATCAGTAGCTGTGATGTTAAATGGATCAGAAGGCCAGATCTACACGAAGCAGGACATAACACTTTGAAAATGGTTTGAAAACTGTATATGGAGTGTGTCATGAGCCCAAACAATTGTCAATACTGTTCTAAACCATTTTAAAGCAGTAGTGTAGATCCTGCCCAAGAGTGGCAGTTTTGAAATTGGCAGTTTTACATATATGTGAAATCAGTATTCACAGTAAAGGTGAGGGGATGTTACAAGATTCCTTTCCCCCTAATACTAGCAAAGTGCATTGAATTATGTTTTTTAAACAACAACAACAACAAACGCCAAGGATAACTTATATTTTTTTTTCCTCAGGGAGAGAATCAGCACAATGTATCAAATTCTCAAGGGACAGAGAAAGGTGAGCAGACAGTTCAATTGCTTGACAGCAATCTTACATGTTAGATCTTATTTCTTATTTCCTTTGCCTTATTAAGAGCCCAGTTGGCAGTAACTCAAGTACTAACACTATTCCCACCCCCATTACATATTAATTCTAAACACAGTCTCCTTAGCAAGGTATACTCCATTAGTCTCTGCTGCTTGCCTTTAGGTAACATTTGATGTGCCATAATTAATGACATTTCCCCCATCACTACAATCATGTATGAATTCATTAAACAAAAAACCTACAGTTTACAAAAACAATGTTAAGGCTCTACAGTTTCCAACCAAGCACCAAAAAGCAGGGAAATTGGGAGTTAAGGCTCACAAGCCTTAACACCACATCCTCCCTAAGGAGGCAGAAAATGCAAGTGAAATTCTCATTCTCCCAAAGCAGATAAACCATGAGTACAGGGTGGAGAATATGATATGCAGAGGTGACTGTGGGGTTGTGGAAAACTGATCACGAACAACTTAGGGCCACCTCCTCTTTTTTTGTTTAGAGCAGCCCTTCCCCAACCTGGTGCCCTCCAAAGGTGTTGGACTACAACTCCCATCATTGCAAGTCAGTATGTCCCATGGTCAGGAATGCTGGGACTTGTCATCTCAAAAATCTAGATATGCAATTTGATCTGCAGAGGTGACTGTGGGGTTGTGGGAAATGATGATGAACAACTTAGGATCAGCTACTTCTCATTTCTTAGAGCATCTCCTTATGTTGAGAGTTGCAACCCAACACATCTGACAGGCACCAGGTTGGGGAATGTTGTTCAAGAACAAGGGAAGGCAGAATGTAGTTCTTCAGATGTTTTGGAATTCAACTTGTAAAAGCCCCTATCAGCATGGGCAGTTATCAGGAATGCCACAAGTTGATGTCCAAATCATCAGGATAGATCTATTTTGTGCCCACATCTGTACTAAAGTATGATGTTTTCCAGCATTAAGATATGTGATCAATCAAGGAACTACAAAAGAACTGCATCACTTTAAATAAACTGACAAAACCAAATGAAACAACAATGAATGAATCTTGAACACCTAATCCAGATAGCCCTTCAGACATCAACATTAGTTTTCAACACATGGCATAGGATGTCTGTTTCTTGAAAATCAGATAAAGGATTTCTCTTACTTGTTCAGCAGTGTGAGATCAAAGGCAGAGCTACCACCTAATATTTTCATGCGTAAGTATTATTTTAAAATTAAGTATGAACTGATTTTTGTCTTCCCCATAACATATAACATGGGAGTTACAGTGCAACACATCTGGGGAGCACCAGTCTGGAGAATGTTGACTCCTATACATGTCTTCTCAGAAGCCAGTGCCACTGAATTCACTAGGGCTTTCTCCCAAGAGGTATAGGATTGCAAACTAATCTCATCTGAAAGGTGTTCAAGACAGCCAAACTAAAACTCTTCTGCTCCGCTGTTGCTTTGATGAGATGATGTATTGTGCAGGGATTGTGGGGAGTGAACAGTATATTTTTTATAAATACATTTGAAGAAAAAAAATTGGTTCTTTGAAAGGCAGGATATTGACCAAAAGTTGGAAGTTCCTGGCACATGCTCTGGTTCTAGATCTGTAATGAATAGTGCCCCTTTTGTTATCAAGAGTGCTGCTATATGCGAGATGTGTGTAAGAGAAAAGTATTGGGCAGACCCTATATTTGGTAAGAGTATGGAACAGCATTCCCCATCCTGCTGCCCTCCAGGGGTTTGAGATGACAAGTCCCAGCATTCCTGACCATGGGACATACTGACTTGCAATGATGGGAGTTGTAGTCCAACACCTTTGGAGGCACCAGGTTGGGGAAGGGCTGCTCTAAACAAAAAAAGAGAAGTAGGTGGCCCTAAGTTGTTCGTGATCAGTTTTCCACAACCCCACAGTCACCTCTGCATATCATATTCTCCACCCTGTCCTCATGGTTTATCTGCTTTGGGAGAATGAGAATTTCATTTGCACTTTCTGCCTCCTTAGGGAGGATGTGGCGTTAAGGCTTGGGAGCCTTAACTCCCAATTTCCCTGCTTTTTGGTGCTTGGTTGGAATCTGTAGAGCCTTAACATTGTTTTTGTAAACTGTAGGTTTTTTGTTTAATGAATTTCATGGCTTTGTGTAACGGATGACTGGATATTATACAGTTGACAACCAAGCCAGCGTCAGCCAGGATGTTATACCATCTTGACATCCAATATAAAATCAAAGCTAGTGTTATGTGTTGAACTCACTTTTAACATTAATAAATCAACCAAAATGCTTGCATCTCCTGGCATCATGGTAGTTCTTAAGTCGGGATATAGCTATGCCAAGTATGAATCAGATCCGTTCATGCCTTGATTTTTAGGAATGTTTTAAAGTTCAAACAGAAATCTCTTTGGGGTCCAGGACCTTGAGCAGTACAAGTTTAAAAAATGAAATTAAAGATAAAGAGATGAAACTTGGCACCATGGTAGCTCTGAAGTAGGGATTTAGCCATGCCAAGTTGGAAGCAGATCCGTTCATCCCTTGATTTTTAGAAATGTTTAAAACTTCAATTTAATTTTTTAAATTAACTAAAATGCTTACAATTCCATCATTTTTAAAAATAAAGGGATGAAACTTGACAGCATGGTAGCTCTTAAGTAGGGATTGAGCCATGCCAAGTTGGAAGCAGATCTGTTTATGCCTTGAGTTTTAGAAATTTAAAAAACTTCAAACCCAATACTCCTCTTTGGGGTCTAGGGCCTTGAGCAGTACATTAAAAAAAAGGAAGTAAAGATGAAGCGATGAAACTTGGCACCATGGTACCTCTTAAGTAAGGCTTTAGCCATGCCAAGTTGAAAGCAGATTGGTTCATGCCTTGAATTTTAGAAAAAAAATTGAAGTCAAACTTTTAAAAAAACTATCCTAAAAATTAAGGCACAAACCAATCTACTTCCAACTTGGCATGGCTCAATTCTAGGGTGACCATTAGGGTGTGGCGTAGTGGCTAAAGTGTTGGACTGGGAGCTGGGAGATCTGGGTTCTACTCCCCACTTAGCCATGGAAACCCATTGGGTGACTTTGGGCCAGTTGCAGACTCTCAGCCCAACCCATCTCACAGGGTTGCTGTTGTGAGGATAAAATGGAGAAGAGGAGGATTATGTATGCCACCTTGGGTTTCTTGGCAGAAAAAAAAGGTGTGATATAAATGCAATAATATTTTTTTTAAAAAAACGGTCATGATTTCCCCAGATTTCTCCTGGTTTTTGTTCTATCCTCAGTGTCAGGGGGGATTTTATGCAATAATCTAGAATGACCTGGAATTACACACTTTCCCTTTTAAGGCCACCACTAGCGTGGCAGGGGGGAAGGACATGCTTTCTGGAGGTGTGTCATTCTCTCCCACTGCTCCAATCAAGGTCTTAAAAGGGAAAAATGTGTAATTCCCAGACATTATAGAAAAAAGGCCTGATTGGAGCAGTGGGGTGGGGGTGAGAATGACATGCTTTCCCCTCCTCTGCTCCAATTGGGGACTTTAATGTGGCCCCAGAAAGCCATTTTCCTGCCCCCCCACTAGGTGTCCTCTTTTTTGGTTTCCCAAATATGGTCACCCTACTCAGTTCTTGCACAGGCTGCATTTCCATCCCTAGATCTTTACTCAAAAGTAAGACCCATTGAATTTCCTTGGTTCTTGAAAAGCAACACACTTGCTTTTAGATTTGCCAGTCTTAGAATTCTGTGTGTGCTATGAATGCCTGCTCTGTCTGTCCCTATAGTTTCCTGCAAGGTCCAGCCAGGGGAAGCCAGTAAATTAAACCCAGGTGTTGAGGGAGGGATTCCCTCAAGTTCATCTGACAGCAGGTGCTATAGAACATGGACCTTCCAGGAGTGTTGAGGGTGGATTTCTGGCAGACCCAGCCAGGCAACTTTATGGCATTTGGTAGCCCGCAGAGTACCTGCCTCATAAGGCAAATGGCCACATGAGAACTGTTATTATGGCCTGCTACTTTGTTTGTCTTTAGTAGTCTGTGGTCCAGATCTCTTCAGAAGGGGGAATAGTGTTTTGTGGTTGGGGTCAGTTTAAATTATCTCTAGGGGTCCCTTACTCAGTGCCTCTGATAGCAAAGAGATTGAGGATTTTCCCCAACTCTGTTACTCTTGAAGTTACTAGGCCTGTTGAAAATAGATTTTATAACATAAACATGAAAACAGTGAATACCCCTTTTAACTTGTTAAATCAATGAAAACATGCCACACAAGAAGTCTTAAGATATGAATGGTTTATAAAGAAAAGTAAATACAAAGGAACATGAGATGCAGAAGTGAAATCTGAAACATTACTACTACTACTAGTACTACTACTACTACTAGTACTAGTACTAGTACTACTATTACTAGTACTACTAGTACTACTACTACTAGTAGTAGTAGTACTAGTACTACTACTAGAAGTACTACTACTAGTAGGACTACTACTACTACTAGTAGTAGTATCCTGGCATTTGCCCAATGCTGGGCCTCAGGGCAGCCTTACAAAACTAAAACATATACAGCTAAAACCTATAAATAGGAATATACTATATACCATACGAAAAGGAGGACAGGGCTCATGTAACTTTAAAAGTTGTAGAGAAAAGGGGATTTCAGCCAGTGCTATTTGTATGCAATTAGTTCCTGGTGAAATTCCCTCTTCATCACAACAGTTATAGTTGGAGGGGCCCTGCCTTCTTTTGTATATGGTCACTCTAGTATAGTGCCTGCAACTTTAACTGTTGTGATGAAGATAGGGTGACCACATTTGGGAAACCAAAAAAGAGGACCCTCAGTGGGGTGGGGGGTGGGAAAGTGGCTTTCTGGGGCCTCTGGAAAGCATGTCATTCACCCCCACTGCTTTAA
This sequence comes from Anniella stebbinsi, assembly GCA_029215795.1. NCBI lineage: Eukaryota > Metazoa > Chordata > Lepidosauria > Squamata > Anniellidae > Anniella > Anniella stebbinsi. The sequence continues at coordinate 48,066,117 of JARDYH010000006.1, forward strand.
AGGACCCAATTGGAGCGGAGGAGGGGAAAGTGTGTCATTCCCGCCCTCCACTGCTCCAATCGGGTCCTTTTCTATAATGTCCAGGAATAACATACTTTCCCCTGTAAGGTCCTGATTGGAGCAGTGGGAGGGAAATAACCCACCTCCAGAAAGCTCGTCATTCCCTCCAACCACGCTAATGTGGCCTTAAAGGGGAAAGCTTGTCTTTCCAGGACATTATAGAAAATTACAGAAAATCCCCCCTGACACCCAGGATAGAACAAAAACCAGGACAAATCCAGGGAAATCCTGACAGTTGGTCACCCTAGATGAAGAGGGAATTTCACCAGGGACTAATTGCATACAAATGACATTGGCTGAAATTCCCTTTTCTCTACAACTGTTAAAGTTATATGTGCCCTGTCCTGCTTTTCATATGGTCAGCCTAAATATACAAAAGTTAAAAATATAATTAAATACTTTTCAATATTAAAGCATTTAAAACATTTTAAATACATAACAATTTAAAAGTCAAAGGTATAGACAGAGGTCCAGATTATTTGCCAAAGGCCTGCTGGAACAAAAAAGGGTTTGTCTGCATCCAAAAACACATCAAGGAAGGAGCCAGTATAGACTGCAAGGATTAGAAAGAAAATCCATGTGTGTACACTATGCAAAATAAACGACAGCTCAACTGTTTCTAAACCTTATTAGAAAAACAGGGTGACTAGGCCGAAACCAATGTTGTAGGCCCAGAAGCACTTTGAAAGGTTTCAACGTTGTACTTAAAACTTAACACCGGCCCAAACTAATTAAATGAAGTGGTTGAAGCTTTCAACTTATAGCAGTATGGACCAAACTCTTAGAAAAGAGGGAAGGAGCACTGTGTGTGTATGGGGTGGGGGGGATAGAAAGAAAGGTATAGCCACCTATTCCCAGGAGAGATCTGAAGATCAGGTTGTCATGGATCCAGAGGAACCACACCCTGCTTCACCAGGGAGCAAAAGAGCAAACTGGCCTTATGAAGATAGCCCAAAATACTCTCAGAACCAAAGGAATGCATGTTCCAGAAGAGAAAAGAGAAACTCTTCTTCTTCTTCACTCAAAAGGTCTGTGCTATAGAGGCAGCGGCCATTTCACTCACCCACCCCACATTCTAAGGCAGGAGGGAGGGGGGAGAGTGACGCTACTGAGCGTGTGTCAGTGTCGCGTTATGAGGGAAGATGGCCGCCTCATTGACTTGAATGAGAGGTTAAAATAGTCCGTAAAAGTCAACCGAAGGGAATTTTTAAAAAACGAAAAGTTTTCCATCAACTACAGTCAAGGAGGAAGAAGACCCCACCACTGGATTAGTTAATAAGGCTCTAGAAATTATGCAAATTGTGAGCACAAAAAGTCTCAACCCGGAAGTAAATTTTACAAAAGCAGGGAGAGAGGTTTGTGTTCCTTTTCTACCTTAAACTGCTCTCCTTCCTCAATCTTTCACCAATCTTCTTGAAATTTTCAGGTAATGTAAAACAAACATTTCTTTCTGGCACCTGTAAATTTCAGAAAGGTTGATGAAACATTTTCGATTTTATGGCTGTTAGAATGACCCCCCCTCCAATTATCACTTTAACATGGCAGAATGTGTTCTTTACTGATGGCCCTTAACAATGGAGGCACGGCTGTGCCTCCATTAATACACAGGAGGATTAAACATGGAAGGAATAACAAAATGTTATCCCCTCCCTTCCTGTCTTTAATAATCACAAGCCTTCTCTTCTTGAATACCTTCTGCTGTTGCTACACAAACTAATTTTAAACCAGTCATTAATCCCAATCTTGTCTAGAATACGGAGGGTGGATAGTGTGTCTTGATTTTTAGATGAGCACTCATCCCTTCCATATGAAGATGTGCACATCTTTTATTCCCCTCCCCACTTCCCAAACCCAGAAATGTGATCTGAATTTTCTCAACTTGCTGAGTATTTAAAGCTACCATCTGTATTGCCTAAAAACAAAAACAAAATGCTAATTTATCATTGTTCAAATGGCTTCTCTAACAAAAACAAAGAATGCAACTTAATAGATACAAACATCTGACACCCCCTGTCTGTTCATCATATTTTATTCTTTATGTGTCTATCTGGGGATTTTAATATCCTGCACTTGCAGTCAAAACCGAAGTGTTCAAGATAGTTAACATCATACATTTTAAAACTACATGAACTATGTTAAAATATATTTTAAAAACTATACAGGTTTTTAAAACTACAATCCCAGAAGGAGGAAAAAGAATTACACAGTGGCTATGACTGCTGAAACCAACAAAATGTGTTCACGCAATAGCAGAAGGCTAATATGGGTGCTACATGAATCTCCCAGGACAGGGAGTTACTTATCTTGCATGTCAAAACTCAACCTGTTCCCCCTAATTGTACTTCAGACAGTAGAGGGATACACAGAAGTACCTCACACAGTGACCTTAGCATATATAAGGTGCCCTGGTCCAAAGCTATTTAGGATTGTAAAGATAATGGGCAGTATCACAAATGTTGTTTGGGCTTAGTTGTCATTGAAATCAGTATGACTGGAGTTCTAAGTAATTTGCCGCATTGATTTCAGTAAGATCTAATTTGAACTAACATAGGATGCTATCCTATATATACTTACCAGGGACTAAGCCACATTGCACTGCCTGTCTGGAGTGAACTGAAGAACTTTGGTGTCTTGACATCATTAGCAAAGATTTCTGATATATTTGGATTTCTAGTAATATTTGGCACAAATTAGTGCTGCCTATGCACTTGTGTTATAGACAGTGGAGATTGGTGGCTCTGATGTGGGTGGGGCAGAGTATCTGCTCTAGGTTTCAATCATAACCAGTCAGAACTCCAAAGGAGCTATCTAAAGTGATTTGTCTGGTTGTGACTGAAACCTGGAGTGGATTCACTTCCCTACTGATATCGGAACTACCAGCCTACGCTGGCCATAGATTTGTCATTGCGTCATCAGCATATGATCTATGAGGGCAAGTTACAACATTTGGGACTAATTAGTTTAGAAAAAAGGCAGGTATAGGAGAATATGATAGAATTGTATACAATTATGCATAGTGTGGAGAAAGTGGATAGGGAGAAAAACCTCTCCCTCTCTCGTAATAGTAGAACTCAGGGTCATCCAATGAAGCCAGATTGTGGAAGATTCAGGACAGTCACAGTGCATAGTTAACCTATAGTATTCTCTCCACAAGATATAGTAATGACCCCCAATTTGGACCATTACTATATCTTGTCTAAGGGGATATAAATGGCTAGTGGTCATGATGGCAATATATTACCTCCAGTATCAGAGGCAGTTGAGCTCCAAACATCAGTTGCTGAGGGACACGATGGAGTAAGTGTCATTGTGCTCATGTTCTGCTTGAGGGTATCTGGAAGAGCAGTATGGGAAACACAATGCTGGACTAGATCAGCCTTTGGTCTGATCCAACAGGGCTCTTCTTGTGTTCTTATGACAAAATTAACAATCGTTTATTGAATTCAGAACCAGAACATTTTAATGCAAACCATAGCATGGACTCTCCTCACTTAGATGAGGAGCTCTGTAAAGGATTTAAAACAAATAGATAAGGCAATAATAATTCTACATCTTTTGTTCTCTGGAACCAATAAAACAAGAATTGTCTACATATTTCTGGGGGTTGTAGGACTTTTTTCCTGTCTAAACATGCATCGGTTTGCACCTTAAGTAATTTTAAACTAGCTGGAACATTTGGATCAGTCATATTTTCATTGTTAAGAGAGAGGGGCTTTTCTGTTGTGGTGCTGTGCTTAATGAATGCCTCCTCATGGAATCGTAATCTCTTTGAAGCCAGGTGAAAACACCACTCTTCCTTTAGGATGCATGTTGTCACTTCACGATTATGCTATTCAGTAGCAAAGTTAAAGAGCTGCCAATTTAATTACCAATGCTAATAATTTTATAAATCTTCCCACAAGTGGTATTTATTATTAGTGACAGAACAATCTGAGTAAGGATCAATAAGTGATTCTAACACATAGTTCTGGTACTGTTTTCCACACCATCAAAATTGACCAAACCAAGACTTTATTTTGGAGCTGGGGGCTTACTGAGGCCTGTGATGTTATCCTCGACCACTTGTTGCTGCTGCCCCTGTCTCACCTTTACTATTTAGGCCTCACAGCACTACAGCCCAGCAACTTGGCTTCTAGATAACTTCTTTGTTCTGCTGCCACCAGTACATTCTCAGGTATACCCACAGATCACACTAGAAAATGGAATTAACAAGGATTTATTAATAAGAAATTGCATGTCAACAAGCTTAATGGTTACTTCAGTTCAATTGTGTATCGGTTACAAGGTTTCAATGTTTATTGGTTTCAGTCAGAACTCTTATACTTTAACAAACTGTTCTTTATTTAATCTAGGCTCTAAAATCTTATCTCAATCTCTCAATCAAACACTCTTCTCAAATCCCTTTCAACATCTCTCTCAAATCTCCCCCCAATCAACCCTCTAATTGACTTGTCAGCTCTCTCTGTCAGACATATATATACACTTCACTTGCTCTCTAGCTCCTCTCACTCTTACACAACCAACCAATCCAGGCACTCTAAACAACTAGCCAATCAGTACTCACTTTCTATTCAGGCACACAGCTAGCCAATCCAGGCACTCCATACTTACCTAGTTTTTAACTACAAACAGTAAGTACATTTCAGCCTAGTTATTTACTTTACGTGTTGTTATTATTCTTACTTCTTTTTAAAGATATAAACAAATGCATATCACAAACAATAAACTTTGCAATATATTTACAACTACAAACAGTAGAACATCACAGGCCCTTCCACACCAGGCTGTTTGCCTGAGATGGCCCCCTGCTGCTCTCTTTGCACCGATGGTGTGAATCAGGTACTTCCGGGATCACCCTCCCTCCCTTCCTCCACACCCCTATGGTGTAGAAAGGGTCTGAGATGAGCTGCCAGCAGTGGCTGTTTGGGAACTAATGGGCTGAAATGTTTTCCCCAATGCCTCACTTAAAATTATGCTCTAATGTGATATACCACAGTTCCTGAGGCATTGCAGGAAGAAGAAGAAGAAGAAGAAGAAGAAGAAGAAGAAGAAGAAGAAGAAGAAGAAGAGATGATGGTCTCTGTTTGGAATGGATCATGGATCAGTGGCAGCACACATGCAAAAGCTACCAGGTTCAATCCCTTGCATCTTGAGGTAAGGAATGGGCAATACTTCTGCCTGGAATCCTGGAAGCTGCTTTCAGTGTAGACCAAGGATGCACAATCTTGGTCTGAGGGTTCCATCACTACTATTAAATTCTATAACATGTGTACCTTCCCCCCTTCCCCCAGAGATCCTTTTATAAACTGCTCTTTTCTCGCTATTGCTAGCAGTGAAGAAAGAGGCATCAGTATCAGAATCATTGGTGGAAGGGGTGAAAAGAAGGCTTTGTTTCCCTTCCCCAGAGATCTCATACAGATTGCTGGGATGTGTGTGTGTGTGTGTGTGTGTGTGGGATCTGTGTGCAGCCCCTGAGGCGAAATTACCTGTGGCCCTGAGAGCTGCAAAGGTTATACATTTTGGGGCATGTATCTATTGTTAGTCCTACAATGAGTAGACCTGTCACAATGGATGGGACTTACATTAGACTAACATTGGATATAATCCATTGGATACAAGCTGTGGTGTAGACAATATTGGGGCAGATGGACTAATGACTTGAGTTTGTAGAAGAGAGCTTCCTATGTTTCTATAGGAACATGGCAGCCTGTTGGACTGTCATTGCAGGGACATTGCCAGTTGTGTTGATAGCCAAACTACGTTTTAAAAAAAGAATGGAAAAAAGGTGCTTTCTTCTACCTTTCATTGAATTAATGTAGCAATTTATATCTCCATATGGAATTTTCACAAGGGATCTTCATTGCATGTGACAAATGTTGGGTTGTCAAGCATCCTACTTTACAGAGGACAGCCCTCTATTGGATGTGGCATAGGTACATTTTATTTGTGTCCTCTTTTTTTTTTTTACAGTGCATTTCTTCTTTTTTTGTAGCGTAAGTGGACATACTACTCAAATCTAGTCTCCCAGATTCCGTTTTACATCCAAAACTCCACCTTTCAAGTCTGTATGTAATGCAGTTGTAGGTAACAATGTTCCTTTGTGCAAAATTGTAAACTGTGGCTATGGGCCAAACTAAACGTTCTCCTAATCATGTATAGTGTAGCTATGAATGATAGGTTTACTCACTCCTGTACATGGCCCTGACCATGGCACTCTAGGAATTAAACCCACCCATTTTTCTCAAAATTCTACCTATGCCTATGGGGGGGGATGCATGAAAAAGTCTACACTGGAGTCAATGGAGGCTTTTCTTCTTCCTTTTTTACTCCACCCCCCCCCCATGTCCCATGGCTGTGATCCAAATTGGGCCCACATAATAAATTTGCCCATTCTATGCCTCTATAGTGGTTTGCTGCCAAATTTGGGTGGCAGACTGTAACTCTTGAAAAATTCTTTTCTGGTTTTTAAAAAATAAAATAGGTATGGTGAGGCAATGGGAACATTCTACATTTAAGTTTATTTTCAATTATTTCTTAGTGATTTTTAGCCTATAAGATGTGGAGATGAAGAGTCTCGTTATCTCGTTAAAAGTTTATTGTGTTCTTTTTCTGAAATAGAGAGAGAGAATAGTCTTTCTCATAATGTAACTGTCATGCTGAGTTGTCCTCATTTATTTTTATGATGTCTGGATTTGCTAGACATATTTAATCATCCTTGGTGCTGTTACTGATAGCAAACAATGAGAAGGGAAGACATTTTATATATAAATCATGCAACAATCTAAAGACCAATATCAACAATTTTGCCAGAATTAGGCTGCAATACTCACTTTCCTGGGAGAAAGCCTTACTGAACTGAGTAGGACTTATCTCGGAGGAGATATGTGTGGGTGTGTGATATTATGTAAATAACCTGAGATTGAATGGGTACTGCTAATTCCAAGGTTTATGGAGTCCTTCAGGAAAATGAAGTGGAGGCTGGTGGCTCCAATGTCAGTAGGGTGGTGAATCTGCTCCGGGTTTCAGTCAGAACCCGCCAGAACTCTAAATGAGCTATGCAAGGTGCAGAAACTCACCTCTTGTATGTTTGGATACAACTCACCTCTTAAATGCATTCACCTGTCGTGACGCAAGCCCACCCCAGGCTTCTGCTCACGAACTTTAGGCAAACTGACACACTCCAAAACGGTGAGACCTCTTTTATTGTGAAATCACACGGAATTCAAGCATAACGGTTTCATTTCTGCATACACACACTTGAAGCTGAAGACGGATGAGATAGCTTTTAGGTACAATGGCTTAATGCGAACAGCAATCACTCAGGGGGAGACATTTAGAGTTGGCCCTCTGTCCCATGCGAAACAGCCAGCAGTGGCCACACACACTGACTCATCAGGAACATGAGCAAAACTCAAAGGAGAAACCCCAGCACAGAAGTGCATGAAGTCTGACAGTACACAGATCCATCTTGTACCAAACCGGACTCAGCCTGCCAGGAACACTGAGCTGATCACGTAAGCAAGATGTCAGGGGATGAACCTCTTTGACCTAGGAACCCCTCTCCCTGTAACAAAAGGCTCTGATAGGAGGCTCTCTCGCAGGTCACACACACACACAATTCTAGAATAGCAACGATCAGCCTCGGAGCTTCTCTGTGCCTGTACTTTGGCTCCAAGCAGGGAAAGCAGGCTATAGAACACAAATCCAGAACGGTAATCTGCAAGTCCAAATCTATGAAACGCCTCAGAGCACTTTCCATGGCATAGTTCTTAGAAATTCCAAGTCCAAATAGCAACAGAACATGTACAGAGTGCATCTAACATCTCCAAGACAGATAGAATCCCAAACACAAGGAGTTTAATGCAAGCGTAGAACAGTCGAACAGTCGAACAGATGAATTCCTAGCAAAGGGCCTCCCCTTTGCTCGTTCCACTATATAGGATGGAAACTGGCTAATTCCAAGCTACTTTGACAGACAGGGCTTCAGGCCCATAATCCAAACTCCAACAAGGTGGCACGGTTCAACCTCCTCTTGATGACGACACTATGTGAGAGACAGCTTGCAAGATAGCCCCCCACCTTTTCTAAACATACATTCGTTCTCAAGGAACTTCAAGGCCTCGGCTAGCAGCTACAGATAAGCACAGAACAGAGACAGACTTTCTCACAACAATTGGCAAGCTTTCATCTCACAATTCACTAGGCCAGCCTAGTGAATTGTCCACGAAGCACTTGACATCCGACATCACCAAGTTTTTTCACCGCTGTGGCTCCTGCCCATCTGCATCACCTTTCAGAAGTAGCAAGTAAGAGGGCTAGTGGTTACTGATCCTTCTCTCTTTTCCCACTTCTCGCTAGCTTGGAGAGAGTAGGTGAACAAAACCAACAGCAAGTAAGAGCACAAGGGCCAGGTGGTGCTCTACTAGGTCAACTCCTGACGCCAACTCTGCCAATGGGTTTTTTAACAACTTGACGATGTGAATTACTTCAACCAAAGTGGCTGGCCCAATTTGGAGGCCTAAGAGACCTTTGTGCCATGAAACAAGTGGCCCTGTTGTCGCTTTTCCTAGAAAGACAGATAGCCATGCCACCATTGTAACATTTCATTTGTAGTTCTGCAGTGCATTATCTGTGGCACCGCTTTTGAAGACTGTTCAGAAACTGCACTTGCCACAAAATGCCATGGCTGACTGGGACCAGGAGAAAAGAAACTCTCTCACCAGTTTTAAAAGAACTATATTGGCCCCAGTCTGTTTTCAAACACAATTCAAAGTGCTGGTTGTAACCTTTCAAATCCCTAAAGAGCTCGAGGCCTGAGTGCCTAAAGGACCATCTCGCCGCATCTCCAAAAACACATACATTCCTCCCCAAGAAAACTCTGCGATCCTTTCCTGAATCCTCATCAGAGTTTTACAGAGTCTGTGGGCAAGACCCCCTCGATGGGCCACCTGCCTCAGTAAGCGTACCTTCTTGCCACCATTGTCTATTGCTTGCTTGATAGGCAGAGAGTCCATGAAGAAGCAGAGAGTGGCTTCTACTGCTCTTCCTCCTTTTCACCACTTCCATTGTCTGGTCCAGGGTGAGAGGCAGGGGAACAAGCAGAACAAGTTTAATTTATTATTCACTACTAATCAATGTTGTCATGTTTAGTTTTTGAACACTGCTATTCTTATACATACTATTTTGGAAACATAGTACTCTTGGCATTGTGCATGTGAAACTGGGTCCATGCACATATTTCTAGCTGGATAAGGAACCATGTGCACAAATTGGAAAATGAACCAGGGCCTCAATCTACTAGAGCCAACAGTGATGTTGTGCACACATTTTTTCCACAGATTAATACCTTGATCTTCTGGAGAAGCTTTATACTAATACAATTATTAAAAGAAATAATCCTGAACTGCATATTCCTGATAAAGTATATTGCCAATGAAATGGAATTTACAGTACAATTGTATATATGTTTCCTTGGAAGTAAGGAAGTAAGGATTGCAGACTTGAACATATGAACACACACGCTACCATCTTATTCAAGCATCTCTCCTGCCTTAAATTACAGTTTTAGATTCAGATGTATCTGGATTAACTGGAAGATTACATGTTTGACTCACAATTCTTGACAAACCCAAAAATGCACCACCAGTTTGCCGAGAAATATTGTTGGGAAATTACTGACAGCAAGAGGGCCAAGAATCATTAACAATCTGGTGCTTGTTCTTGAACAGGTGTACGATTTCATTATTGAAGCCAATGGGCAACATCAGTGCCAATTGCAGAGAAGCAAAATGTTGTTTGAGATATTGAGCCAATGAATAAATTTCTGCTATTTAAGCCAAACAATTTAGACTAATCAAGGGTAGTCTACAGTTCTAGGGAAAATATTGTGGGAAAGACATGATACTCATATACTGGGAAAGGATTTTAAATGCCAGTAATGGCTGAACAAAATAATTATTTTATTGGATTGGTTTATTTTTTATCACTCTAATATCTGAGTAAATTTACATAGGAAGAGACAAGGACCCCAATCCAGTAATTCACATATGTATCAATGGGATGTGCAACTGCTCTACATCAGGGGTCAACAAAGCAAGATCTTAAGATCCCCTTGTACTCTCCCCTCAGCACACCTTCCCTAGCCCCAAACAGCACTCTCCCCCATCTCCAGTACCAAAGCCTCACCTCTACAGTGATGAAGCCCTATGGAGCAAGCACAAAGTCCTGATCAAGGTGAGTCAAAGGCTGCCTCTACAAGAGGCATTTAAAGCTCTTTCAAGGCGCTTTAAAAAATTTACCTCTACAAGAATAGAGCGCAAATTGGGCGAAGAGGTGCTTTAAACATCTGATTATGGGCATTATCGAATGCGCGTTAAGTAGCGAGTTTTATTTTGCTCCGGCCGTTAAAGCGCATTTTGACTATGTGAACAAGCGATTCTCCGCATTAACTACTTGTAAAGCGCATTTGAAACAACTGGTAAGGTGACCTGTTGAGTACTCAATTACCTCCTGCATACAAGCATTTACGATAAAGCGCTTCCGAGAAGATGCGCATAATCGGAGGAACAGGCGTAAAGCTGAATTCTTGTAGATGAGGCCAGGGAGTGGGGGTGGGATTTGTGGTTTGGGGCTGGGAAAGGTGCATGGGGCTGGCATGAGAAAGGTGAGTCAGGGTGGTGAAAAAAGATATTTGAGATGATGGAGGGAACTGAGAGTAAAATAGAAGCAGGGCAGAGAAAGAAGGGGGTAAGATAGAAAACTGGGAATCCAAGCAAGCGGCAGGAAAGAAAACTAAGAATCAAGGATGAGGCACAAGAAAAGTGGGAATCCCAAAAGTAAATGCCGCAGTGCAAAATAATAAATGTGCCCACTGGTTTGGGGGGGAGGGAATTACAAATAATACAGAGGTGCTAATGCCAAGAAGATCCCTAATTGATCAGTCATCAAGTCAGGGACTACTCGGTAACCTTTTGTTCGCATGGATTCTGATCAAGGAAAATTGTGCTTGTACGATCGAAAAAAGGGCACCATGCGGTCACTTTTCCCTATCATTAACTCTTTGAGAAGGATTCACATGCTAACATTTATTTATTTTAATTATTTATTTAAATACGTTGTATATCTTATTGCAAAAGCTCAGATTGGGTTGTGTATATTCTGTCAAATAGTTGGTTTTTTACATTATTCTTTATAGCATAATTAAAAATAACACTGACAATTTGGGGACACATTCACCTTCATTATGAGAAACTGATGGTAAAGGTCACATTGCATTGGCATTTTTCAACATAAAATATTCTATGATGGCAGTACAATTCTTTTTATCTAGGATGATTTGATTTCATGTTTCACCCAGAAGGAAGACAGTAAATTTACCTTGAGTGTTCCTACTAGAGGTGTGCACTGGATCGGGTACAATTATCCGATTTCCGATCTCACCGCTGGATTGGCTGATCCAATCCAATCCGATCCAGAAAGGTTCCGATTCAGATCGGATGGATCGGCGGATCGGCGGGCACCCGCTGGCACCCGCCACCGCTTCCATTGTGCCAGCAAGCGCCCGCCGATGGAAGCGGACGACGGGGGCAGGGGGCTTGCCTTCCGGGGAGGTAAGCGGGGGGGAGGGCCCCCCGCATGCTGCTGACCTTCAGGGGACATCCCCTCCCGTCCGCCGCTGGCTGCTACTGTGAGCGGGCTTTGCAGCCTGCCCCTAGGTAGCACGCCAGGTGATGACATCACCTGGCGCGCTACTCAGGAGCAGGCCGTGAAGCCCACTTGCAGTAGCGGCCAGCAGCGGACGGGAGCGGATACCCCCCGAAGGTAAGCAGGGGGAGGGGGAGGGGTGCCCGCGCATGCTGCTTACCTTTGGGGGACGTCCGCTCCCGTCCGCCGCTGGCCGCTACCGCAAGCGGGCTTCGCGGCCTTCCCCTAGGTAGCGCACCAGGTGTTGACATCACCTGGCGTGCTACTCAGGAGCAGGCCGCGAAGCCCGCTCGCAGTAGCGGCCAGCAGCGGACGGGAGCAGATGTCCCCGGAAGGTAAGCAGGGGGGAGGGGCCCCCGAACACGCGCCACTTACCTTCGGGGGCCGTCCGCTCCTGTCCGTCGCTGGCTGCTACTGCGAGCAGGCTTTGCGGCCTGCTCCTGAGTAGCACGGCAGGTGATGTCAACACCTGGTGCGCTACTCAGGAGCAGGCCGTGAAGCCCACTTGCAGTAGCGGCCAGCGGCGGACGGGAGCGGACATCCCCCGAAGGTAAGCAGGGGGAGGGGGAGGGGTGCCCGCGCATGCTGCTTACCTTCGGGGGACGTCCGCTCCCGTCCGCCGCTGGCCGCTACCGCAAGCGGGCTTCGCGGCCTTCCCCTAGGTAGCGCACCAGGTATTGACATCACCTGGCGTGCTACTCAGGAGCAGGCCGCGAAGCCCGCTCGCAGTAGCGGCCAGCAGCGGACGGGAGCAGATGTCCCCGGAAGGTAAGCAGGGGGGAGGGGGCCCCGAACACGCGCCACTTACCTTCGGGGGCCGTCCGCTCCTGTCCGTCGCTGGCTGCTACTGCGAGCAGGCTTTGCGGCCTGCACCTAGGTAGCGCACCAGGTGATCATCACCTGATCATCATCAGGTGATGATCACCTGGTGCGCTACCTAGGGGCAAGCTACAAAGCCTGCTTGCAGTAGTGGCCAGCAGCGGACGGGAGCAGACGGCCACAGAAGGTAAGCAGGGGGAGGGGGAGGGGGCTTACCCCCTCGGGGCCGTCCGCTTCCATCCACTGGCGCCTGCAGGTGCCAGCGGATGGAAGCGGATGGCCCCGGGGGGGTAAGGAGCGCAGGGGAGGGGGCTTACCTGCTGGGGCCATCCACAGTGGACAGCCCTGGGGGGGCGGAGAGAGGTAGGCCCCCCTTACCCACCTGCCGCCATTTTTTCCTCATAGACTTGCATTGGGGGAAAGAAAGCTTTCCCCCAATGCAAGTCTATGGGGGGGGGGGAAATGGCGGCTGATCCAAAAATCGGATGTCCGATTTTTGGATCGGGATCAGACTGATCCGGTCCGGGGGGCCTCCAATTTTGTCCGATCTGATCCGGGACAAAATTGGAGGTCCCAATCCGGGTCCCAATCTGATCCGGGGGGTCCGTGCACACCCCTAGTTCCTACACTGTAGAATAACTGTGTATTACAAATGTTGTATTAGAGAAACATCCTTACTTGCTTATTGCTGGGCTGGAATCCACATGTGCAACAAGATGGACCATACAGGGAATTACTTGCTAAAATAAATACGTTCAGGTGTCAGGGCTTCTTGTACAACTCCTGACTAGACATTGCTCACCACACCCAACATATGTATGGAGCAGGTCAGGTAAAGGTCTGTCATGTGCAGCCACTGTCATGAATAGTGCATGGGCTGGATAGGGATGTGCTTTTCATCTGTCCTGATGCATACAGGTGGAATCATGCATGCTTAACCCATTTCTTGAGTCACTGTGGATCCTTTATTTCGTGCATGTTACTAGTCACTAGCCACTGTTATTAGACTGGGCCATAAATGTTAACACTAACATTAGAATCCCATGGAGCACTTATGTCCCCACTGCCTCTCCACAACTGCATTGTGCAACTGAGCCCCCACTGCTCATGCAACAGTGATTTAGCACTTCCGGGGCAACTAAAAACAGCGGCCAATATTCATTTCTGGAAAGAGGCAGGTCAACAGAGATTGCATAAAGCAGTTCTTCTGACTTGCTCCCTTCCACAAATGAGCATTTCCACTAGTTCTGGGGCTTCCCTTCGGAAGCGATGAATCTCCCGAGTGTAAGCGGTGGGTCCCACTTGCACAACGCAATTGGCAGGAACCACCACTTACAGAAGGGAATTGGCAAGATGGAAAGGATGGGTGTGTGTGTAAGTGCCCCCTTGGATTCTGCCCGAAGTTCAATAAAATATTATTTATCTTACACAAATAAATCTTAAGACAAAAGTGTATCTTAATAAAGAGAAAGCAATGGAATTTACAAGAAAGAAAATTGCCTACAACTTTGATAATTGATTTTGCAATATAGTGAACAGCTTTCCAAGAAGAAGAAGAGGAGGAGGAGGAGGAGGAGGAGGAGGAGGAAGAGGAGGAGAGTTTGGTCTTTATTTTTAATTAATTAATTTTTGGCATCAACACACTTTCTTTTCCCCCCATTAATATTTCATAAGGCATCCCAGAGTACAATCAAATTATATTGGCTGCTATGCATAACAACTCTTTTTATTTTATGCATGTTGGAATTAATTCCAAATATCTTATTATATTTATACAGAACCATGTTATTTTAGTTAAAAAGAAAAGTAGAAAGCAAATGCTATTCATTACCAGACTGGACATAGAAGTAACTACTGGGCCAGCCACTTTGATGGAAATCCAGAAGGCCCTTACTGTGAGTATTAGAGATTGTGCAGGATCAGAGGGTTTTGTTTATAACGTATTCACAACAGTAACCAACCCCCTGTCCCAGAAATGTTGTAAGCCTTCTGGACCCTATCCAGAGATCCTTATGTGGAGGAGGCAGTCTCATCCAAGGACTTCATTGCTGGTTACAACCCATATTGAATCCTTGAATTTGTATGCCTGGGATCGCTTGCTGTGTCAGGAATGTCATATCCTGGTGCTGTCAAATTGACTTGCCCAATGGGAGTCCTGCTGCTAAAGCTCATGGGAAGTGAAGCCTGGCTGAACCAGTCCACACTACACTGAGGGAGTTGGCTGGTTGACTCACGGATAGCTTGGCCGTTGCTGTCGGTGACAGGCCCAGAGCGGTGACCTCCTCCTCCTCTGCTCCTGATGGTGCCTAGTAACCAAGGCATCAAGCCCAGGCACTCTCCCTTCAGGCCCAGGATGGCAAGCTACTTCCAGATGATGGTTGCCAAAGCCCGATAAATCTTCCCTCCTGCCAAAGGCAGGCTGGGAGTTGTAGGTGCAAGCCTAGCTCTCTAAGTAATGTTAATCTTTGAATACATCTGAGGTGTCATGGGAGAACGGCCTTCTTAGTTGTGGCACTCTGCTTAAGGATTTCTTTTTCCCAGATGGCTGGCCTGGTGACTGCATTAATGGCTTTTAAGTGCCAAGTGATTTTTTAAAAATATATATTTTCTAGGGCCTTTTAACTTGAGATTTTTTATGCTGCGGTTCCCCACTCCCCCTGTTACAACTGAACCACAACATTCCAAGACAGGTGCAAAAATTACTGGATAAAGTTTATGATGTAAAAGCCTGACTTTACTGTTGAAACAGAAGAGTGAATGGAGGAATGACTGATAGCTGAGGCTAGAATGAAATGGTGGTTGGGGGGGGGGGTGAGTGACAGTTGGGGAAAGTCAGTTGGAAGGAGAACAAAGACAGTTGGTGAGAGTTCAGGAAAGTGGGGGCTGAGTTAGGACTTCTCACCAACCAAGTGCTCCATTTGGAGCCTGTACTGAAGGGCCGGGGCTGGACTGGGCACTTCCCCCCCCCCTTTGTCAGGTCAAATCAAATCAAATCAAATTTTATTTGCATCAAGCAAATAGCCATTGCAATTTATAACAGTAAAATAATCATAATACAAAAAGCAGACAGTAAAATGTCCCATATTCGCGGGGGGGGGGGGAGAATCCTCAACATAAATATATTCAGTGTCACCAAGCAAATAGAAGCGTTGAATGCAGTTAGAACTGACATTATTCAACTTAGAACTCCGGATGTGATTGCATCTCTCATTTTAATAGCAGTTGCTAAAAATTTCGCAGTTTTTGCTGTAACCAATCTTTTATAATCCTCGAGGAGGAAGTTCACATAGTAATAAGTTGGACGCCCTGGATATGACAGTAATAAGGGAGTAATTAACTCTTCACAAGTATTTCTATACAAAGGACAAAATAGCAGTACATGGGCAACAGTTTCAATATTTCCATCTCCACAAACACATACCCGATTTTGATATGGAACTCTTCTATAATGGCATTCAAGTACTGCCGAAGGAAGTACATTAAAACGTGCTTTTGAGAAAGCCATTCTATGTTTAGGGTATGTGAGCTGCTGTAAGTAGACCGGTGTCTTATCTGAGGAACTGAATGAAGACTGTTTGAGATAAGGGCACAGTTTCCTCATTATGGACAAGCTATTTTGTAATTCAATGTCTGATAAACGCTGTTTCAATACTTCCTTAACTTTAAAGAAACCTCGGCTTAATAAGTATTGAGCTGAAAAGCCTGCTAAATTTAGCCTCTTATTCACAGCTTTCATCCAGCTACTTTTGTGGGAATTTCTCAATATCAAGGGGAGTACACCTGTGGCAGTTAAATGCAGCCGCAACCAGTAAATAAATGTCCTCATCCAGACCTGCGTGTGAATAGAACTAACACCAGCTTCAAGCCTTAAAGTGGCATTAGGAACACAATTAGGTACTGCAAAAATTTGCCTAAGAAATTTGGACTGCACTACCTCCAATGGTTTTAGATTGGTTTTGGCCCAAATTGGAATCCCAAAGAGCAGTTGGGCTGTTGGCTTGGCTTTGAAAATTTCAAGAGCCTCAGGAATAAAGTTACATCCCTTTGTTCAATAAAATCTCAGTAAAATTCTAGTACTTCTTGTAACTTTTTCAATTGCGTAATTTTGCAGAGCTGTCCATGTTCCAGAATATTGGAATACTATTCCCAGTTATGTAAATACTTTAACTTGCTCAATAAGATGCCCATTCAGGTGCCATTTATGTGGTTTATAGCGCCTGTCGAAGACTATTACCTTCGTTTTATCGTAATTAATTATGAGATGTTCTTTTTGGCAGTACATAGAGAATGCCCTTAACAATCTCTTTAATCCCACTTTGGTCTGCGATAGGATTACTGCATTGTCTGCATACAGTAAGATAGAGGTCTCCTTTGTAGCTATTTTTGGGGCATGAAAGTTTGGAGATGATAAGGATTCAACAATATCATTAATATAAAAATTGAACAAGACAGGCCAGAATACAGCCTTGCTTGACCCCTTTATAGGATGGGACTGAGTCCGTCAGACCACCATCCGTTGTGCAACGTATTTTCAGCTCTGTATTGTTGTATTTACTTTGTCAGGTCTGTTTCTGGGCATATGCAGAGTGCCTCCCCTTCCTCCCTCCCTCTTAAGGACAAAAGTTGTGCGCTTGCTTCCCCCAGATTCTGAGAAAACAGCAATATCAGAGTGAAGTGCCTTTGAGCATGTTTGGCCCCTCAAAGCCATGCTGTTGTATCTAGTCATGATTTTAAAAATATGCAGAGGGTGGGAGGAGGCACTGCAAATAGACGCAGCCCATTTATGTGGATTGTTTCCTTTTATGTGGAATTGGGTTGACTGTTTGAGACCAACCTTAGTGCACAACAGCCACCCGCCTGTGCACTCACAATGGCTGCCAAAGGCTAGTAAGTCTGGCCTCCTGCCCAAGGCATGCTGGGAGTTCTGCCTAAGGCATGCTGGGAGTTGTAGGCATAAGCCTTGATTTTTATTAAATTCTTTAAAAATAGTTAAACTCCCAAAATTTGTGTTTTTAGATTTTTCTGGTACATTGTACAGCCAGATCTACCACTGTGTCACCGTGTCAAGTTTCTAACTCGTCTGGAAGTGGGTAAACATTTCCGGACATACATGATGCACACATACTTTCCACTTTATAGGTAGAGATCGCATTTGCTGGATATGTGTTTTAAAGCTTAAACATGTTCCCCTCTCCCCACACCAGGTTGGTGTGAAAATGTAAGTAGGGGCGGATCTACACACGAGGTTTTTGACGTTTTATAAGGGTTATGAAAACTCTTTGGGCCACATGACGCACTCCCTATAACGTTGTATATCTGAGGTTTTTTAAAACTCACTTCAGTTATATACAACGGTTTCACTTTTAATAAATCGTTTTAAGTAAAATAATGTGTCCTTCCTTACCGTTTGTGATTCATGGGGGCAGTGCTTCCTTTACTGGTGCCCAAATGCTTAGCAGTTGATTGGTGGGGAAGAAAGAGGAAGTGGACCAGTGACCTACAACACCCACAATTCTTAGCCCTATACTCGCTAGGGAATGACAGAGGAACTAAGAAGGAAGTGTGTAACTGAACTACAACCCCCATAATGCCTTGCCCTAAACTCATTGAAAAACGAAAGAGGAAGAGACAGGGCAGAACAGTGTTTGACCGCACACACCGCTTTAAAGACAGAAGACTGTTCTCCTGTAACATGAGTACTCAGTAATGTGGTCTAAGACGTTTTAGAACGCACCTATTTGGAACGTTTTAAAATACAATTTAAAACGTTCCAAAGGACTGTGTAGATACCCCTAAGAAAACCTGGGTATTTTCAACCACTGGTGTGTCATGTGTTGTCTTAATACTACCAATGCAAATACATATAAAATAAATTGAACAAAACACACAATAAAGTATGGATCCAATCTAGCACTTCTTAAGTCTCCCACTGAAACCAATGGGACTGAGAGCTATATAGTGTTGTAGTTTGGCTGTTCAAAGGTGGCGATCCTAAAGTTCCCTGGAGTTCCAAAAGATTAACTTCAAAGATTGGATTGCAGTTGTCAGTAAACTAAGAAAATACAAAATTAAGCAATTAATGCCTTTAACAGTTAGCACAGCGACTTGGTGCTGAAACATATATCAGCAAGAACTGAAAAGCTCCATATAGCTTCCACATGCAGAAGCAAAGTAAATCAGGAACAGTAGTTGCTCAATTGCTCCTATCATCAACAATTCCATTGAAATATGTTCTCTCTTCCAATATATTATTTATCAGTTATTACTGAACTTTTCCCTGAGACATTTCAGCAATAGCTGCATTGTTAACTGATGATTAACAGCTTGTAGCAACTGCTTTACTGGGGACAGCATTTTAAAGACATATGCTCTTTAAGATATGCACATCTTATTACTGGTTTGATGAAAATGTCAAAGCAGTAGACTCTGTAATATAATTTCAGAGATATTGCCAGTATACAAAATAATATCAAATGACCTGCATTACAAAAATTAAAGATAGGATGCAACTGAAAATAATCCTGGGGAGAAATGTCCATTGATTTCATTTAAGCTCTGCTTAAATGAATCCCTAACATGGGATTACTTTTTTATTCAGTCCTGCCACATTAAAGATAAGCTATTGTTTGACAGGTAAAAGAGAGAGGGCCTTTTTTGTGGTGGCCCTGCACCTCTAGATGAGGTTCAATCTGGGGCTTGTCTGGCTCCTTTGTTGCAGGCAGTCTCTGAAGACCCACTTTTTTTTTGTGGCTTTTCCATGTGGGCGGTAGGTGTTACCTGTTTCTATAGTTGTTTTTATAGTCTACATACTATTTTTCTATTTGATTTTGCATATTTATTTTGTATATCAAAGCAAAACAAATGATCAACGATAACAAATCCAGTTTACAAATTTATAGATTTCAAAAATTATAAACAGATTTTAAAATGTGAAATGTTTTTGTCTATGAACCATTGGCTTCAGTGGAAGCTGGCATTTTTATGCCTAGATGTTTCACATTTTAAAATCTGATTATAGTTTTTAAATCTATAAATGTATAAATTGGATGTGCTACTGTTGCTTGGTTTTGTTTTGGTGTGTTGTATCATGTGCATCACATTTCCTACATGTTGCTCTATTTTTGCATTGGTTTTATCTTGTACACCACCTTGAGAGGGTTCTACCCTCAATGGTGGCATAAAAATAATTTCAAATAAGTAAATAGGGCCAAAGTATCTTAGCTGTGTAGTTCTCACCTTGAGTGCAGGGTTCCTCCCCTATAAATTGGCAGTGTGCGGGCTTCAAGGATAAGGACCCTAGCATGGGTATGGGAGCTTTAGCTCTTTCTCCCTTATGTGGTTGCAAACCACGTTGTATCTCTAATCTGCATTGTCCCTGAAAAAGTCCTGTTTGTTAACTTGGTACCTATTTTGCCAATACAAATTTCAGCCCCCTCCCCCGATCTGGATATAGAGATGAATTTTGGTGTGGCCAGTGCTCAGGTGGGGTAGAATGAGATGCCATGCCACCCCATTTCTTTTATGTAGACATAATTGAGTCTTGTCTAAGCATCCCACTTGTTTTTCCTCCCAGTCCTAGCACTGGGAGAACATAATGGGAACTACAAGCCTTTGAAATTAACCTAAGAGCTGGACTACATGTTAACTTAGTTATGAACTCTGGTTTGAATTCAGCATTCACTCCACCCCCGAATGACACTATCGAGGGCCTAGACTGGATCAGTGTCCCAGAAATGGGGGGGGGGGATTTTACCCCCACCTGTTTCTTGCCTGTGTACTTATCAAAAAGGAAGTTTGAAAAATGAAATGGTATGAACTACTAATGTTGTCTAAAAAGATCTCAATCTTGGGGGGAAAATTCACTGGATTTCCTCCATGCTATTAGCATCGGTATATAATTGTTGTATATCAATATCTTGTATATCAATATCTGTTTTAATAAGGTTCATTTTCAGTTGAATAAGCCCATAAATTTCTCTAGAAGTGGTTAAGTGCTGTATGGTGAAATTTTTCAGCTAAGGGTATATGGGCATCTAAACTATGAACCAACAACCTTTTAAAAAAAGGGGGGGAGAGAAGCAATTTATAGAATCTTTCCAGATGAACAATTTTTAGTACAATAAATGTGCAGTTATTGCTAATTTGTTCTGAGGGATCAAAATGTCATCTACCTGGCAATGAGTCCATTGTAGGGAATATCACTTCCAGCACTCAAGCCAAAATATTTTGCCACTAGAAGAACACTATTCTTCCTCAACTAATCTGTGCATTGCTATTGTGAACAAAGTGTTGAATGTAGATGCATGAATGTCTTGATGGTTTATTGTACAATTCCAATGGTATCATTAGTATGAAACTACACTATTTTCCCATGTAGCATTTGTGCAATATTTTAGAATGTTCAAAGCACCTCATATACATCATGTCACAGTATTATTCTTGACCATAACATGGAAATCTAATCACCACATGGATCAGGGCTATTATTATAGGTTGTATCCAATGGTGGCTTCATGGAAAATACTTCTACTTATGCAAGGCAAGACACCAAACTTTCACTGATTGGGGACTATCCAGAGCCCTATGGGATACGCCTTCACAACACCCCAGGCTTATTTGGGCATGGAGGCTGTTGAGGGTGGGGCCAGTGGAGAGAAGACCTCGTGGAAGCCGCTCATTGGCGGTTTCAAAACAGCGTCATGGCCGGTGGGAGGGGGTTTGTGAGCATAAATTCAGGCTCACCCCTCCCTTCGGCCTCTTCTTTGTTGCGGCTCCAGCGGGAGAGAGGAAGAGGGCACGGTGATTGTGGACAGGCGGCGGATATTCAGCGCGAGGCGGAGCGGCGGCGAGGGAGACAGCGTGGCTTGTTGGGGTTGCAGCAGCGCAGCAGAGAGCGTGGAGCAGCCCCAGCAGTGGCTGGGCTGCGGAGACTGCCCTTCCCGCCTCTTCTTAAGCAGGCGCAAGTGGGAACGGGTCCCTTGATCCTGCTCACGCCATTGATGCCGCATTTTGGCCTGGTACAGGCCGCAGGTTTGAAATGGGGGTCGTTTGGCTGCATCTTAAAGCGGGCACTCGTCCTGTGGGGGTGGGGCAGGCAGGGGCTGCTGAGGCCATTGTTTGTTTTTGTGCACTGTCCGCCTTACCCTTGGGTATTGGGTGCAGGAGAGGGCAGCGGGTGGATTGCTTGGGCCTTTGCCCATTGCCAGCAAACGGATTTAGGAACTGTTTGGTGTCTGTTGTGGCGGAGGCTACTTACTGACCTAGATAATTATACTTCACTTTAATATTATAGCTGTTTAAATAGTTAGTGTTTGTTTGCAATTTAGGCTCGTTTTCTGAGTATTTGCTTAATTGGCTCTAGGGCCAGACTCGGACTCAAGTTTGATTGAGATATTAGTCACTTGTTTATCTGATTCATTCTCTGCTAGTTGATCTGTAGCTGATTGTATTACAATGCCTCCTAAAAAAGGAATGGGTGGTAAAAAAGGCAAGGGGAAGGCTCCTGCTCAGTATCAAAAATGACCCAGGCAGCGGTGGGACTCATCATCTGAAGATGAGCTGGATCCCACTATTGCCGCTATTTTAGACTGCTTACAAGCAGTGGAACAAGAGAAAGGGATAGCCCCACATTCAGCTCCATCGTTACAAGTTGAGGGTATTGGCAGGGGGCGTTCTCGGACTAGGAAACAAGTACGTGATAATTTATGGACATCTGTCTCTGCCAGGCTTGAGGCAATTGAGGCAACATCCAGTTCCAGACCTAATATTGAGATTATGCAGGACTCAGCGCTTGAAGTGACAGCAGTGCAGCACCCAGGGCAGTGGGGAGTTCGGCGGGCCTGCCGGGAGAACCTTCTGGATCTTCAACTCTACCACCCACTGGGAATATTCTGCCGTCTGAAACAGGTGAGGGTTGCAGTTCACACTTGCATTCACGAACATTGCCAACGGGTCAGTTGACACCGTGGGGAGCTTTTCCCTGGTTCCCTGGTGTGGGTTGGCCGTGGTGTGGACATACAACTGGTTGTCTTCACAATAGCACATTAATGGGCGGATCCAATTTGTCCAGCGTTAATAACAATGTACATGAGACACAGAACGCCACAATGCAACATGGAGCATTGAGGGTTCCTGCACAGCCGCAGACTCAGGTCACGGAGGCTCAGGCAACAACATCCACATGTGCCGTGGTGTGGCAGGGCCCAGCCGGTACTCCGGCATTGGGCACGGGTAAATTGGAGCAGCAAAATAAGGATCCCTATGCTGAAGCAGCAAGAGAAGCAATTCCAACAGTGGGAACGTCTGCCCCATTGGGATATCATTTATTGCCCGCTACAAGGGAGAAGATATTAAAAGGGGAATACATTGATGTCTTCTCTTTGCTTTTTCATGAGCCAGAGGAGAAAGATAAAGATAAAGAAAGTGAGAAAGAATTTGATAAATTAAGAAGGAAAAAAGTTGCCAGAACTTGGGCCAATTGGCTGCCTGGATTTTTAATATATATGGGGATAGTGCAGCAGAAATTCCCGGGGAGAGGATATATTCTAACTAAGTACCTCAATATGATTTATCGAGCCTATACAGAATACGAGGGCAGTGCCTGGTTGGCATATGATGAGTCTTTCCACAGAAGAGCGGCCTTTGACCACTCCCTCCATTGGGATTCCAAAGATCATGATCTCTGGCTGCAGTTTATGACTCCAGCCAGACCCGGTTTTGGGAAAAGTTCTGACAGTGGCCATATGCTCGCCAGACATCAACCCGCACCCACAGCCAGAGGGAATGCGGGGCAGGGGGTTCAACACCGCCTGCCTTGCTGGGAGTACAGCGCCAGAGGCTGCTGTACACATTACCAGTGCTGATTTTGGCATGATTGCCCCATTTGCGGGAACCAACATCCAGCCTCTAGTTGTCCTAAGGCGAGGGGAAGGAGAGGTGCAAATAGGGACAGTCTGGGGCCCAAAAATCCTGGTGGTCAACAACCTCCACCAAAAGGGCCCCAGTCCAATTAAATTGGCTCCATTACAGGATTTATTGGCACTATACCCAAAGAGAGATGATGCAAAGTATTTAGAATCAGGGTTTTCTGAGGGATTTCAAATTCCCTATGTAGGTCCACGTCGTGCATCTTCTTCCAAAAATCAGAGATCTGTTCAGGACATGGAGCAGTTAGTTAAAGAGAAGATTGAGAAAGAGGTTGTAGCAGGGAGGGTGATGGGACCGTTTTCTGTTCCTCCCATTCCCAACCTTAGAGTCTCCCCTTTGGGCATAGTGCCCAAGAAAATGCCAGGGGAATTCAGGCTCATTCATAATTTATCTTTCCCAAAAGGAGAATCCGTAAACGACTTCATTCCTGACCAGTTATGTTCCATTAGATACGCTCCTTTTGATGCTGCTGTGGCGGTTGTCCGTAGATGCGGAAAGGGGGCATTGATGGGCAAGTGTGATATAAAATCAGCGTTTTGCATATTGCCCATCAACCCTGCTGACTTTGATTTGCTTGGTTTTTCATTCAAGGGCCAATTTTACATTGATAGGGCACTTCCCATGGGTTGTGCCATATCATGTGCCATGTTTGAAAAGTTCAGCACATTTCTTGAATGGGCCTTGCAGGCGAGGACACGCCTGCAGGATGTCGTTCACTATCTGGATGATTTTTTGGTGGTTGGCCCGGGGAATAGCAGGCAGTGTGCATATTTAATGTCTGAATTTCATGTTTTGTCTGAAGAGCTTGGTGTGCCATTAGCACATGAGAAGACAGAAGGCCCTCTTTCAACTATTACATTTTTGGGTATAGAACTCGATTCACATCAGCAATGTTCCAGGCTGCCTTTAAATAAATTGGAGATACTGAGGGAAAAGTTAGCAACTACTGTTTCCTCCAAAAAGATAACACTGTTAGAGTTGCAATCTTTCGTGGGACATTTAAACTTTGCATGCCGAGTCATAGCTCCAGGAAGAGCCTTTCTGCGAGGCCTCTGCAATGCAATGAAGGGGTTGAGCCGCCTGCATCATCGATTGCGGGTTACGCTTGCCATCCGCCAGGATTTACTAATCTGGTTGCAATTCCTTCAGGACTACAATGGTGTGTCTTTTTGGCGACAAGACCTCTTATTGGAGGCAGAAATGCAGATTCACTCAGATGCTTCAGGTGCTCAGGGGTTTGGCGTGATTTGACAGGATAGATGGTGTGCTGAACGTTGGCCTGTGGAGTGGGAGTCTGCTGGGGTTTGTAGAGACCTCACATTTTTAGAATTCTTCCCAATCTATGTGGCAGCTCACATTTGGGTCAATGAGTTGGAAAACTCAGTGGTCCATTTTTGGTGTGACAATGCAGCAACAGTTCAAGTGGTCAATACCTTGTCTTCGCGCAACCCCAGGGTTATGGCATGTACTTGGTTTACAAAATACCATTGCCGATGCTTTATCGCGTCACCAGGTGCAGAAGTTCCACGAATTGGCGCCATGGGTGAGGCCGCTACCAGAAGTCATGCCGGCAACCCTCTGGGAGATTGGCGGCATGAGGCTGAGCAAGCGATTTGGCTCTCCTTAGCACCTAATACGAGAATTGCTTATGTAAGTTTAGGTAAGGAGTTCTCAATGTTTAGAGCCAATAATCAACTCCGACTGCAATGGCCTATTCCTGTGGCACATCTACTACAATATTGTGTGGAATGCCATAGGAAGGGTTTAACATCTCGCACTATTTTGGGCAAACTAGCTGCTCTTTCATTTTATGCCAAATTAAAAGGAGTGGGGGACAGCACAGCCGATTTTAGAGTCTGCCGAATGTTGCGCGGTTGGACCAGAGTGTTGCGCCTCCCACACCAGATGCCCGAACACCCTTGTCTCCAGACATTTTGAAGGGATTGAAAGCGATTTGGCCTTCCATCTGCCATTCAACATATGAAGCAATTTTGTTTCATGCAACGGCATTGACAGCATTCTTTGGGGCATTTCGAATATCAGAACTACTAGTGAGTTCAAGCGGTGACAAATCAGGCAGGGCATTTCAATTTCAAGACATTCAGATATCCCCCCAACAGGTGACAATTTTTCTCAGGCAGTCCAAAATGGATCATTCAGGTAGGGGCAAAACAATCAATCAGTTTCCATCCTCGTTGGAGGATTTATGCCCAGTACAGGCATTAAGAGATTTCTTAGCGTTAAGGGGCAGTGTTCTGGGCCCATTGTTTTGCCATTTGGATCATACCCCTCTGACAAAATTTCAGTTCTGGTCTGTGACAAAGCAAGCCTTGCAATCTTTGGGCTAGGATGGTTGTCAATTTGCCACCCATTCTTTCCACATTGGGGCGGCCTCCACAGCGGCGTCGATTGGTTTTTCTCCAGAGCAGATTCAGGCTGTAGGTCGATGGCAGTTCAGGGCATTCTGTTCTTACATTCAGCAGTTGCCTAAAAAGTTATGATCTTCTGTTCTTTACTGGTGTATTTATTTCCAGATCCCATGGCAGGCATCGCAAGGGCGCGTGTTATCATCTGTGTCCATAGTATGTTTTTTTGGGCTGGAAGAAGGGCATCCATGTCCAGCTTTGGAACACAGCTGGGGATGAGCCGACATGCCAATATCAAGTGGCTTGGAAAGCGTGGTATGCGTTGGGAGCATCTTCTCCGCACTTTATTTCATCGTGATGTGGCCAATGTTGTTCCACAGGTGATAATCATCCATCTGGGCGGCAATGATTTAGGTCTGCTAAAAGGCAGAGCCCTAATATTGCAGGTGATAGCCTATTTTCAGATAATATGGCAGCGTTGGCCTGGGATCGCGATCATGTGGTCCTGTATGATCCCGCGATTTAATTGGAGATCAGGTAATGATCATCGAGCAATGGAAAAAGTGTGGAAGAAAGTTAATGCACAAATTTATAATTATCTAGTTAAACACGGCGATTATAGTTTACAACATCCAGCAATTGTTCTAGTGCGGAGGGAGCTTTTCAGACCTGATGGAGTGCATTTGTCTGATAGCGGTAATGACATCTTCTTGCTAGATCTGCAGAGAGGGTTGAGGGAAGTTTTAAGGATAGGTGGGGGTGAGTGACAAAACAAGTGCTTTATCACTCCCTGTGGCAGGTAGGCGCGGGCATCTGGAGGGGATACGGTAGGTGAGCATACACAGGCACTGTTAGGTGATTGGTAATGCCTGATGGCCCACCGCTGTGAGTTTTACAGCCTCAGCAGGTGGGATAAGGGTTACCTTTGAGGCCAACCTTTTCCACCCACTCGGAGCCACACGGCGCGGGGGGAGGTGGGAAGGGAAGGTCTCCCACCCCATAAGGGATGGCCCGGGTAGTGGCGAGGCTGAGTGCCACTTCTCGGGTGAGTGCATGCTTCGCCCAAAAATGAAAGATGCCCGCTTAGGTTTACGCAATCTGCAGATCTTTAAATAAAGTGGCCCTGTTTAAAATCCAAGTACTGTGTCTGTCTCTTCTTTATCCGGCTTCCACTTCCGCAAAAGTTGCAGTTGGTTGCAGTAAATAGGGGGATCAACAAAAATCATGTGAACATAATTGCTTTCCATTAATGCAAAGCCACCATGGGATACAACCCATTGCTGGAATTCATGCCCTTGCTCCACATTCCTGGTAATTGTGCAGAAAGACACGAAGATTTACAAGGATATGGCCATAATCATAGGAAGTGGCCTTATAGTGAGTCAGGTCATTGGTCCATCTAGCCCAGTACGTTGACACTGACTGGAAGTGGCTGCCTAGGATTTCAGGTAAGGATGTCAGAGAAATTGGGAATGGATTCAAATGAGTTCAGATTTCTATGGATCTGACCTGTGGACTCTACAGCGGACTGGCTTTTTCCGAATCACATGGATCCTGTTTTTCACTTTTGGGGAGGGTTTGTGCTAATTCACATTAGTTAATGCATAGTAAATAACGTGGCTTGCCACATTTGTACAAGTCTGCATTAGCACTAATATGAATTAGCGAATTTCTGGTTTAAAAATTCTGATTCCATCAATGAATGAATGATGGAACAAAAAAACCCCTGACAATCCACAAAATAAAGATGGAATGGATTTAACAAAAGCCAAAACACCCCTAGTTTCAAGACAGGATACTTTCCTAGCCCTGCTTGGAGGAGCCAGAGATTGAACCGGAGACTTTCTGCATGCAAAGCAGGTGTGCTAGCACTGAGCCAGAGCCCTGACATGTAAGCAACACTGTTCAGAAGCATTCACATAGCAACCAAAACATTTGCTCTAACTCATCTGTGGGTCTTTCAGCATTTTTGATATCTAAAAAAGACTCAATATCAAAATTTTCTATGACTTCTTCAGCAGTATAATGACTTTAAAAGGTAACCAATTGGTGCCTGGCTCTTAAACAGCTCCACCTCTCAAGTTAAATCCATCTCAGAACCCATCACAAATGTGGTATCTTATTATTACATGTGATTTGCTTGAGTGAACACGTCCATGATTCCTTAGATGGAAGCTAGTCTTTTTTATTGCACATTTGCATTTAAATTGATATTTTAAAATATTGGGAACGTATCCTTATTTAACTTTTTTTCTTTTATGAAAAATTATTGCTATCAGTATTCAATTTCTGTGCTTCCTTTGCTATTAGCACAGCTGTACAGTGATTTGATTAGTCATATTAATGTGAATGTTTCTTAAAAGATAGCTTTTAAATGGATGTGTGTGGCCTAACAGAAAAAAAATATTAACTTTCTCCTCTTGAAATTAATTTTAAAGTTGAATTGTTTTTATATATATATATAAAGAATTAATGCTTTCAGTTTTTGCATGGTTTATTGTATTTTTAATGCCAAACTTAAAATGCAGTTCTTCCCTAACCCAGTTTTAAATTATATAAAGGTACTGAAAGAGTATGTTCATTGTAAAGTTCACTCAGTCTAGAAATATACATGGATTTTGACATTTTACTATTCTATTTTCTTCACTGCATACTGAGATTCAGAGTAAAATGCTGGTCATATCCTTAAATTAAATTTTTTTAAAAAAATGGAAAAAAGTTGCAAATGGCTAGAGAATATTGTTTCATAAGATTATATTAATGAGATTTTTTACAAATATTGTTTTTATAATCTTTCAAAATGTTATGATTAAGAACATAAAAAGAATCCTGCAATATCAAACCAAAAGATTATTTAGTCTAGCATCCTACTTTACACAGTGACCAGCTAGAAGCCAGCAAGCCAGGTATGAGGACAACACTTGTCGTGAGTGTTCTCCTGATGCTGCTATTGCAATTATTTCAGATTACTTTTATCATCCAAAATCTAAGATTTTCATAAGAGGTTCTGGTCATGTCAGCCTTCAAAAATGTGTTCTCAGTAGATGGAAAATGATTGAATTTTTTTCTGATTGAAAATTAACACTTTGCTTCGTATGAAAATGCTCAATAGAGTATTGTCAGCATAAGCAAATACATGATCTCCAGTTAATCCAGTGTCTTGCAGAGCCTTCTTCATTTACTTTAGGGGATAGAAAAGCACCACAGATACAAAAGAACTGAAGTGTCTGGACTGGAGCTGGTTACTCCAGAAATCCATATGTGCATCAGTGCATGCTCCAAATTACAGGCCTGGTCCCTTTAGTTTTGTCTACACAATCTGCAGATCACATGGTAAAATCTTTCCTTCAGTCTGGGTGAGGAGGAAGGATGTGTTCTTATGACTGAATACTGCCCTGTTGGGTAGGTGGGGGCTCTGCACATGGGAAGACTAGTATGTCAGAGAGTCTAGCACATCTAGGCTAGGCTAAAAAATATTATTTGATTATGATTATGATTTATTACATTTCTATACTGTCCCATAGCTGAAGCTCTCTGGGCAGTTTACAGAAGATTAAAACAATTATAAATGATATAAAAAAATTAAAACCATAAAACATGCAGCATACACAAAAACATAGACCTAAAAAAACTATAAACAACTTTAAGCTGTTAGGTGAACCAAAAACAGATCTGGAAATGGGGAAGCTCATCACATATTGTTAACTGCCTGGGGACAGAGACCTGGTGCTGAAAAGATAGCAATGTTGGTGCCAGGCAGGCCTCATTGGAGAGATCATTCCATAATGGGGAGGGGGCAGCACATAGAAGGCCCTCTCTCTTGTTAGCATCTTCCAAGCCTCCCTCAGAGTAGGCACCCAGACGAGGACCTTAGATGTTGAACATAGTATACAGGTAGGTTCATGTTTGGAAAGGCGTTCCATCAGGTATCGTGGGCCCGAGCCATGTAAGCCTTTATAGGCCAAAACCAGCACCTTGAATTGGGCTTGGATACATACAGGCAGCTAATGCAAATGGGCCAGAGTTGGTCTTATATGTTTGAACCTTCTGGTACCCCTTATCAATCTGGCTGCCACATTTTGCACAAGCTGCAGCTTCTGAACCATCTTCAAAGGTAGCCCCGCGTAGAGTGCATTGCAGTAATCTAGCCTCACTTGATTAGCCTAGTTCTAGATATGCAAATGATCTATCACATCAATGTTTGGCAGGTTCAGTCCCACTACATATACATTGGGAGTGATCACAATATTTTATTGATTGATTGATTCATCCATTCTGCTTTCCATTTTATCCTCACAACAACCCTGTGAGGTAAGTTAAACTGAGAATCTGTGATTAGCCCAAAGTCAACCAGTGAGTGACATGGGCAAGAGGGGATTAGAATCTGAATCTCCTGAGTCACAGTCCAACACTTGAACCATTACACCACACTGGCTCTCCACACTGGCCTTAATGTTGCATTTCAACTTCCCCAGACTAGGGATGGGACAATCAGTGAAGCTTGAGCTCATTTAAGTTGTCTGAGATCCACCTTGAAGCTCATTCCACATCGTTTCAATTTGTGAATGTAAGCTTTGTTTGAATGGGGAAAGTGTGTGTTTTGAGGCACATTTTTAAAAATGTGCATTCAAATGCATATTTATTTATTTATTTATTATTGCATTTATATCCCACCCTTTTTCCTCCAAGGAACCCAAGGCGGCATACATAATCCTCCTCCTCCTCCTCTCCATTTTATCCTCACAACAACAAACCTGTGAGGTAGATTGGGCTGAGAGTCTGTGACTGGTCCAAAGTCACCCAGTGGGTTTCCATGGCTGAGGGGGGACTAGAATCCAGATCTCCCAACTCCCAGTCCAACACCTTAGCCACTATGCCACACTGGCTTTCTTTCTTTCCTCTATGGATCAAAGCATGGAAATTTGGTTGGGTAGTTTGTTTTTCAAAATGTGCATTTTCTTGATGAATGCATTTTGCAAATGTGATTGCAAACTCTGGTGTATGCGAGCTTTGCCCAAAAAGTGTGTTTGTCTTTGCATCCAGATTTTAAATGAACAGAAACAAAATTCTTGTTCATCTCTACCCCACACCAACCTCAAATTACCATCAGTTGTTGTAATGACTGTGGCTATAAATTGGGGCCATAGGAGATGTCTGTGAATTGTATACAGACATCTTGCCATGCAACAGTTTGGCTTGTTGAAGGTATGAAGCTGCTGACGGCAAAAATAAATAGGACTGTTGGAATTTCTGGTCTTGTGCTAATGTTATTAGCTGATAAAAAGTCCATCTAAGCATCTGCTTTAGTTCTTTGAGATTTTTCTGTTGCTACTAAGAAATTATTAAACGTTGGAGCTATGATCACATTGCTAGCACATAGATTGTTAAAACAATGAAGAAAGCTGTAGGAACCATGAACCTTTTTTAAGCAGCTGAGAAGGGAAAAGATGTGCACTTTGGTTCCCATAAAGAAGACTTTCTAGATGAGTGCTATTAGAAGCTCATTCATTGAGGGGTCATAAAGGAAAGAACATTTCACAAATGATCTTTTATGGTCACCTCAAAAGAACAGCTGGCAGAAACTAGATGTGCCTACAAAGATACAGCTGAAGCTAGATGACAACTGCTCAGATTCAGGTTCTGCACTAAACAATATTCTAATTATGGCTAATAGCTTGTCAGGAAATGAGAGAGAAAAAGGAAAATAAAATGGGAGCACCTTCATTTGTGGCAGCAGCTAAGCAATATAATGACATACAGCAATACTAATCATTGTATAGAAACTGGGACTTTTGCAAAATATTATAGAATTAGTAGGGTACTGCTAGCAGCAACACTGGATGGAAATCTGTTGACATGCTATAGAAAAATGGGGTGTGATTATACATAAAATGTCTTAGATATTCGCACGTGTTGAGACATATTCCAAAGATAAAGTTGGGGGTGTTCAATTGCAATTAAAAACAAAATCTAATTTTGTAGACCAGAATGTCAAATAAACAGGCTGCTCATAACACAGTAACTTGGAATTATTACCCCTTGAAAAACAGCTGTTTCGTGTCAAGAGAATTATGTTTTTCTTCATGTTTCTGGAGGGCAAGATTGTGCAAGATTCTGTGCTTCTGCCCACTACTCTAATTGTATAATTTTCCTAGTATAATGTATTTTAACTGACAGCAGCTGCTAATGCATCAAGGTAACTAGGCAACATGTCAGTCTTCTGTCATTTTACATCCCACCACTTTGAGGGCTGTCACGTGGTTTTCTGATTCACACGCTGGCAGTCTTCCATGATCCTTCCCTTTCAGACCTCTCTCAGATACCTATAAAACAAGACGGTATTACCTTTTCTACTTGTGCTAAAGGTAAGGCTTGTGAAGCTACTTAGGCTATGTACTGACTTTTAGCTTCCTCTTGATCAACAAAGGTGCACCTGTCTAACATTTTGGGATGCTTACATTCCTCTCCAGCATGTCTCTTTTCCTATTTTCAGACCACACACGCTGCAATTCCGATGTTGCTGTTCGTATTTATTCATTTTAATTTTCTGGCCTATCTGTTGGAACATATCAAATGTTCAAGGTGGCTGCCATTCAAAGTACATAAAAAGTATTTTTAAAAAACAACAACAACAACAACAACAACAGACACATAGCAGGCAGAAAAACAGATTGTTAGATGCTGTACAGAAGTAAACAAAGCAAAGGACTGATGTATATGAGCTATCCAACCTAAAAACCAAAATAAATGAAAGTGTCAGCTTTTAAATACTAAAATAAATAAATAACTGGCCTTAGGTGCACCTCTTGAGAAAATTCTACTGTCACATGACAATAGGTTTCCTTGAGTGTGCCTGGATCCCAGTTAAAACTATCACCTTAAATTATGCTCAAACTGATAACCAGCTAATTATTCTGCTTCTCTTTCCAGTTAACATCATCACTGCTGTCCAATTTTGTAGGTAAGGTGGCTGTGTCGTCATTACAAGCACCTAATTGGATAATGCTGATGACCTCTGTGAAAGCAAGGTTTTCCAGACCCACATAATATTCTTAAAGCTTCTTTCTCTCTCTCTCTCTCTCTCTCTCTCTCTCTCTCTCTCTCTCTCTTTGCTTTTTAGTGTTTTGAAAATCTTTTCCCAGCATAACTACTCGTCTATTTTAAATAAAAACTCATGTGTTTTAATAAAAGTGGGCAAAACTTCCCTTCGCAGCAATGCTCACTTATCTACGTAAATTTGTGCATTAATTCCCTCCTTTGCAGTCTGTACATTTTTGTGCACATCTGCCAAACCAAGGATTTTGTCCTAGAGGAAGGTTCATTCCATCAATCTTCCTTCTTCCATGTCATTTGATTAATTAGCACAGGACTAAGGCAATAGGAGTGCTGCTAAAGAGGGAACTCTCATTGCCCCCAACACTAAAACTTGAATTCCCCCTTCTCATCTGAAAGCCATTGCTTTGCATCCAAAGTACAGCATGGATCTGAAGAACCCTGCACAGACTGAAAAGAGCTACTAGTGTTGTTCAGCAAAAGCTAATATTAAGTGGTCACACAGTGCTATAATAATTAGGCTCCATGGCCATTGTCATTTGTATGGGATTGCACAAGCAGAATATCATCCTTTGATTTAAGAAGAATATAAGGAGAGACATACTGGATCAGACCAAGGGTCCATCTAGTCCAGCATTTTGTTCACACTGTGGCCAATCAGCTGCTGACCAGGAACCCACAAGCAGGACATGCTTTTTGCTTTTCTCACAGAGTGCTCCAGGATGGGAGAATCTGCAAGGTTCGTCAAGGTTTTGCAAGTACCGCCAGCAAGTTTAGTCTGCCTTGTTCCTCTTCCCAGTTGCGAGCTTTTGTTGTTCAAACAGGAAACATGCATATTTAGGTGGGCATTTTTAAAGCATAGTTTTCACCACTGATTAAAGTGTTTAAATACTTTAAAGTGCACATTTTTTAAAGTATGCATTTTGTGAATATGATAAAAAGCTCAGGAATATGCAAACTTTGCAGTATGTGCTCCCATTCACTTTCCTGAGTGTGAACAGGGCATATCCTGGCAAACAGAATGAAATTATGTAAAACACTCATTTGATGGGTGAAAGACTCATTTCTTGAGTGAAATGGCACCTTTGACACCAACCCAGAGTCATCAAAGGAACAAAATAAGGCAAAATTAACCCCAGAGTGTTCTTTCTGTTGATACATCAATAGGTTAGTAGATAGATTGATGACATATAACTGCACAGCAAATAAAATATAAATATAGATAAAATGGGGGGGGATCCCTAAACAAAGAGGCTACCAATGTGGCTCACTAAATATTTATTTCCAAGTATTTATTGCTGAACAAAAAGTCTAATATATTCCCAGGAAAACACATATGCCGTACAACTCTGTTTCAAAAACTTTTTGGGCAACATTCCAGTTACCTTATTATGCAGTAGCTGTGGAAATCAAGTTTAAAATTAGGTCATTAATATCCCAATGAATAAAAAATAAGTCAGACTGAATTATTGAATTGTCACTCCAGTCTTGTCACAATTTGGGATTTTCTTTGGTACCTTTATAGAGCTGCCTGCATAGAGAAGAACAATGGTCTTTCCCTATGAGTATGTGCTCATCACATGGTGTTCAAATATCACAATACCTTAACTGTGTGACATGGGCTAGTGTCATGACCAGGCCTGTTCCCTTGGTGTTGGGGGAGAGTTTCAGCTTATCAATCAGAATCAGATTCTGAAGCTGAAGCAACAGGACTAGATTAACGTCCCACATTATACAGGAAGCAGAGGAGGTGATTCCACCAGGCTCTTCACCTACCAGGGATGAATCTTCACAATGCCTTATCGGTGAGAACATGAACAACACAGTGGCTCAGTTCGGATGACATATTAAGCAACGGAGGGGTAAATAACGTACTGACCGTGCATTAGGCAGGAGGAGCTCCATAGACGACACACTGCAGCCGGCGTTGCTCAGAACTGGCAAACGCCCCAGCTGCAAGCAACTTGCGGCGGCCATTTTGGTTGCAGCTTCTCCTCCATGTGTTCCCCAGCCGTATCTCAGCATGCACCGTGAGTTCTGCCAGCTGCATAGAGCAACTGGGGGTTTTGGCTGCTCTAGGCAGCAGAACTCTATTCCGAAATGGAATAGTCCACGGAGAGAGGGGGGGCTGAATTCAGACGACACTTTAAACAACGAGGCTTCGGGCTAAACAACGCGCAAGCCCGTTGTTTCGCTCCATTGTTTAAAGTGCCTGATTAACGTACTGTCAGGTGTGTGTGCATTGTGTGCTGCCCTCCAGACGACACAATAAGCAACACAACTGACGATTGTTCCCCCCGTCCTCCGTTGCCTAATGTGTTGTCCGAACTGAGCCACAGTCTGTGGGAACCCAAAAATCCTCTGAGGGATTCAGAGCTTCAGGATTCATTGGTTAGCTCTGAGGGATTCAGAGCTAACCAATCCCAGAGTATGCTGTAGGTTCAAATGGGCAGAGCTAAAGGTATGCGAGAGGCGATCAGCTCAGCTAGCTTCTGCCAAAGGCTTCTTCAAATAAATCCTCCTTGAAGTGAAAGGGTCTTAGGGAAGAGACCACCACCTTTGTTGAAAGAACAATTGTCCTGTTTAGTTTAGCCAAGTGATGGCCTGGAGTAAGGTTCCTATGTTTAGACTGTCTTGAGGTTCAAGATGTTTATTTACTGAATAAAGCTTTAAGGATTACTTGGCAGACCTCTTTATTGTCTCACACTCCAGTGAGAGGGTTTGGAACCAGCTTTTGTATCAAAATGTATCAATAAAGCTTTTGTATCAAAATGACTCAGTAGTCTTCAGCAGAAGGAAGTTTATTTCTTGACCCTTTCCAGCTGATAATATGAATTTGCCAAAGAACAACAACAACCTGAACCCATGAAACATTCTTAGTCCTATAGGTATTGGGAATTCTTAAATCTAATTTCATAGATTTATGATCATGCCAAGAGTTGGTTCCACTCCCCCACCCCACCGCCTGTGCAAAAAAGTACCATCTTTCAAAATCTGCCTATGAAAATACAAAGAAATAATAAAGACCCTCTTGGATCATACTAATGTAAGTGCTACCTCACTGCAACATTAATACTGAATTAATTGGTTATGTTTCAGAAAAAGTAATTAAGATTTAATGTACAATCTCAGTGTTCATTCAAAAGGATTGATTAAATCTAATTTTTATTTAAATTCTTTTGTGACATGAAGTACTTGGGTAGCAGACCGCAGAACTTTCATCTACATTTCAATATTAAATAGCTCAAGCAATAATAATTCAGGGGCATTTTGTCATTAAATGTGTAGATCCTTTAGTGGTGAGGTTGAATAGTGACCTTGTAATGATGTCCAGTTTTTAGGTTCTCTAAAACAATTGCATACATACTTTTTGATAAAGAATATTTTTTAAAAATATGTTATAATAAAAAAATCCAAGCCCATTCCTGTTAAAGTAATGAGCTCATTCTTGAAACTTCATCTAGCCTTCTTTCTTCTTTCTTTGTCAGATGGGCTTCCCAACCAGTTCTATTTTGCGGCACTGATATTAATCCAGGATAGAAACGTTTGCCCCCTTATACTTGATAATGAAATGTAGCTATTGATTGGGTGGTAGTGAAGACAAGCACTAGCTTCTTGATCCATCCACCTGCCGTGTAAGTCACTGGTACAGATCTTCAAACATTATTTCTGAATCTTCCATTAGCTGATGGTCTCAGAGAAATATTTAAGTCTGAGGAAAGACCAACACTCTCTTGCTCTCCACATTCATTTGCTGCAAGGGACACAGTTGTCTGTTCACTTGCTCCAAAAGCCAGGAGTGTGAGGTGGGGCAGAGAGGGCACACACCTACTGATGCAGCACTCCTTGGCCTTGACAATGAGTAGAGAAAATGTGTACAGGTGTATGCCGCGGGATTCCCACTTCCCCCACCTGCCCCGCTATGCTACTATACATCCTTTTCTTCTTTTTCTTTTGGACTTGACAGGTAGATCTGATAATGTCAGCATAGCAAGATGATCAGATGTCAAAGGAGAAGGAGGCCCGGTGGTCTGGAAATAAATGTTGCAAAACCCATCAGCTTCAGGATGATCACTGTGAGTTATGGGATCAAGGAGAAGATGGACATTAGGTAAAACAGCTCTCCTTTCTTGACTCTGAAGGTTTCTGTCAATGAAAGGCAAGGAGAGAGAGAGAAAAAAATCATTTGATTGTCATCATGAGCTCTTTGCATAAACTAGAATGTGTATGATGGGAAAAATAAAGGGTAGAGTCTCCGTTTGAAACAAAAAAAATATTCTTTTCAATTGAATGGACTGTTTTTTTTTTGGCCTCTGGGCTATTTAAATAACTGCATCCCCCCCCCAGTTATGAAAATATAGCCTGTAAAAATAAGAGCCTAGTTCATAATTCTGCCTAAATTAAAGTATTTGGAGATGAAGCTGATTCACCTCCTATTGACCTCACTGTTAGCTGGTAATTTATGTCCCTAGCACAATCATTTGTTCACTTTCTAAACAGCATATGCATAAGCAAAACCAAAAATAAATAAGATAGGCCCTTTTTTTGTGCTATGACCCTGAGTTGAAGGAAGACTTAATACTCCAGGGATCACTTCCAAATAAATAAATAAATGCTTGGTTATTATACAAATGTCAGGCCAGTTGGCAGAACACCACCGTAAAGGGAAAATGAGAAGGCAAGATTTTCAGGATGATTTATGGTCCGTGTCCTTTCTGAAGTGAGATAAAATGCCTAGGGAGATAGGCAACCCACTTGGTGACCTTGCTGAGATATGTCAGAAGAGTAACAGGCTCATGAAGCAAAGTCTCAAATGGCAAAGAGTGACTTGTTTATGAATTTTGTCAACCTTCTTTAATAGTAAACAGTGGTAAACCAATGATATTGTCCTTGCTTACCAATATAGGTTGGGGATATAGCTAAGATTATAAATATTCAAAACTGCTACACACACACACACACACACACACACACACAAAATTAATATTAGAAAAAACCTTTCTGAACAATCAGATAAGAGGTGAGTATATTTAATTTGTAGAAAGCTCATTTCTTTATCAATAGTCAGAATGTGTGTAATACAGTAAAGCACCAAGAAGATGCAGATCTTTCTTAGACAATTCAATCTCTAATTTGTTTTACATGATCAGGGCATAAATTAATAGTGCTGAGCCGAAACCTGCTCCCTATTTTTGGGAACTTTCTCTCTCCCTGCGAAAGAGGTATTTTTTCGGCCTCTTTTGAGGGGGGGGGGGATTCAGAGAAACCCTGTGTCTCCCCCCCCTTGGGGAGGAGGACAAAGTTTTCACATCCCTTTTTCCAGTGTAGCTGATTGCTGAGGGACCTTCTTCCTTTTTTTAGTCTTTCAAAGAACAAAAAACACCCCCCTTCCTCCAGCATTTGGATGAACCCAGCAATTGTTAGTAAATGCCTATTGGAAACCATGTGACATCTCCCTCTCCAATAAGCATCGATTAAGCATTCCCGGGCTCCTGAAAATGCCGGGGTGTGTGTGTTGTTTTAAAAAATAAAAGGAAAGAAAGAAGACCCCTCAACAACTAGCTACATTTAAAAAGGTATGTGGAAAACTTGTTCCCCTCCTCAAGGAGAAAATTCTCTGAAATTCTCACCTCTCCCAGCCTTTTTTGCCCAAGTTTTCATTTCCCCCCTCCCCCCACGAAATGCGAAAAATGGAATGGTCAAAATTTTCAGCACAGCACTATAAATATATCTAAGACAGAGTGGATAACTTGTGGTTCTCCAGATGTTTCCTGATTCCAACTCCATTCATCTCTCACCATTGGCTATGCTGGCTAGGGCTGATGGGAGTTGCATTCCAGCAACCTCTGAACAGCCATAAGCTGCCCACCACTGATATAAGTATTTCCATGACATATATTAATATAAGAAAAACAACAACCAAGGAACTATCATTGATTGTAATGGAAACTTAACATTACAAAAATGTACACATAATATATAATGACTGACTTTCAGAAAAGCATTTACATGGAGTACCATAGCATGTCAAACAAACACTCTCTTCATATGGCCATGGGATTGATTCTCACAATTGTGGAATTACTATATTCTTGCATGTAGCTCTAGATGCTACTGCTTCCCCCAGTTCCAGGAGAGTATTTTAGGGAGCTTCACCATAATAACAATTTCAATATGAATGTTTCATGTTTAAGTTTTTATTCTTTTTTCCAGACGTAAAAAACATTTAAGGCACACACAATACATACACCAACAAAACAACAAAAACTACACCATAAAAGAGGATAATCAACAAAGTTACAGTGAGTTCTGATCTTCTCCACAGCAAAGGCTTACAAATCTAATTTTTCCTCTCCCTCTACTCATTAACCCTTTCTTATTAGTTGAATCCACAGATGAATAAATCATTTTTTCTTGCTATCTCACATAATCTATAAGAGGTTTCCATTCAGTTCTAAATCGAACTGTTGACTTATGTCTAATTATTGATGTAAGTTTCGCCATCTCCACCATCTCCAATAATTTCAAAATCCAATCGTCCATTGTAGGTAACATTGTATTTTCCAGTTCTGTGCAAATAACAGCCTCGCTGCCATCGTCATATATAAAACTAAAGTTCCACATTTATTTTTCATCCCCTCGTCCATTAGTCCCAAAAGAAAGTATTCCAGTTTCAATTGTATATTAATCCTTAGTATCTTCTGCATCAAAGAATGAATTTGTATCCAAAAAGATTTTGCTTTTTTACAAGTCCACCATATATGGCAAAAAGTTCCTTCTTGGTCTTTGCATTTCCAAAAGGTTCCCGAGACCCCCTTATACATTTTGGCTAATTGCGATGGAGACATGTACCATCTATACATCAACTTATAGAAGTTCTCTTTTAGTCTGGTACTTAATGTAAATTTTAAATCTTTTAACCACATATTTTCCCACTTGTCCATTGTTATATTATACCAGAAATTTTGTGCCCATTTTATCAACATGAATGTTTCAATGTGATATTTGGACTAAGTTTGAATGTCAAGAAGTTAGAAAACAAAATATTTGGTAATAGCTGCTGCTTTACACATAGTTATAAGCTGTAAAATCCTTCAAAAATAGAAAGATTGTTGTTGGAAGATGGGATG
Organism: Anniella stebbinsi; assembly: GCA_029215795.1. Taxonomy (NCBI): domain Eukaryota; kingdom Metazoa; phylum Chordata; class Lepidosauria; order Squamata; family Anniellidae; genus Anniella; species Anniella stebbinsi. The sequence goes on from JARDYH010000006.1 coordinate 48,106,174, forward strand.
TATGAAAAATATGTAATAGTGGTTGTGGTCCAACCATCTACTCCACACAAAGTGGTGCAGCTAGAGGTCATCATGCAGGGCCGGTGTCAAACAAAGGCATTTTTGGATCCCTGCTGAGGACCCACAACCCAGCAGTGGCCCACTGACAAGACCTCCTGGAGCTCCACCTCCTCTTCACCATTGCAACCTGCTTCTTCACCTGCCTCTCACTCTGGCTCAGACAACAGTAATGGTGAGAAAGAAGAGCAGTGAATGCCACGGGTTGTTTGCTCACTGGCTCTCTGCCTGTCAATGGTAACACTGATGAGAAAGAGGATGGACAGCAATAGCAGCTTATGACAATGGCAGTGAGAAGGCAGATTCACTGAGGGCGGGGGTCCATTGAGGTTGTCTTGCTGAAGGGCCCCCCAAAACCTGGAGACAGCCCTGAGATAGGAAGTCAGTGTAGGGATTTAAGGAGCAATGTCACATTCCCTGCCCTAGACTAATAAATATCAATTAATATTTTGATGGTCATTTGAATGAATGAAGCTGTCTCATTTGATTGACTCAGCACATTTTATTAGCTTGCTTATCTCTCTGTATTGAAACTTAGCTCTTTGTCTGGCCATCTTACCTCTAAGCAATTCCTCTCCCATCTTTTTCCTATTTAAGTTACAATTTCTTTTGTGGCCGTCTATCTACTCCTTTGTTGAAATTCAAATAGATTAGGGCTGTGAGCCTAAACACACATATCTGAAAATAAATTGCACTGAAGTTAATCAGACCTCTGCATAAATATTCTAGATGTTCAAGGCTGCTGATCAAGCACATTTCCTTGACTAGAAAATCTACTTAGAAAAGGATATCAGATATGCTGAGCATAGTTTACTTGTGAACTCATATTCCATTATGCTCTGACATTTCCTTCAATCTTATTCACATTTGTTGAGCTTTATATAATAAAAGGTCTAATTATTCTTTTTTCTTACAGATAGCAACAACATTAGAGGTTTTTACCTCATGAGTTGCTATTCCATAATTAGATTCTTTATTAACAATCTTCTACTTGCAATACCTCATGGCAGTTACATCTTTGTTCTTGATCTATATATTATTCACTACCTCTCCTCACTTTTAAAGTAGCTTAACAGCTTTGAATCTTAAATGCTGTAACTTTTATTTCTTTGCACTCATTTGCATCAAGCATCAATTCCATCCTTGTTCAGTATCACTAACACTCATGAATCTAAGTGAAGATACACAAGTGACCTTTCTCTCCAATGAATATAAAAACATTATTTCTCAAGAAGGTCTTAGCAGAAGCAGCCCCCCTGTTCTAAAATGGCAGCAGCACACACATGCTAAGACAAACCTTGTTGGTAGTAGTGTTATCGCTTCACATAGATTTGGATCCAGTGAACCATGAGTGGAAGGAGAAAGTGAATTAGTGCTGTTCAGTGAACTCTTGTGCAAGACCTTGTGGAAAAAATTCTTACAGTGCAGCATAACAATGCCTCTGAATGACCAAACTGTTGACTAAAGGGGGGAAGCATAGTAAATGCTAATTTAGACATTCAAAGGCCTTGAGAAAGTTTGTGAAGAACCTTGTGCAAGAGCTCATGACAATAGAACACATCCCTTGCCTCCCACAGTGATCTGCTATGTTGAAAACAACCCTTCTGCCAGTGCAAGATGCTAGGAGTAAGGCACCTTTGAATTCCACCCATAATACGAAACGTTTGCTTACTTCCACATTTTCTAATATGTTTATGATCTCCTGCCAACAATGCTCTTTAGCACTGTACACAAGCCATACAAGGCAGCTTCTGTGTGAATAAATGAATGGAGATAATTTGGACATGAAAAAGAGAAACATACCAAAAACCAATTTATAAGGAAATTGTCATTTTTGTTTATTTATAGAATGATGCATTTGAAGATGATGTATATCCTTGCTCATTGTTTATGTCAATATAAGAATCAGTCACCTTTGTAGTTATTCCCCCTATATTATTATTATTATTATTATTATTATTAATTATTATCATCCATTTCAACATTTTCTACAGGCCTAACAGTTGATAAAATACCCCCCTCCTCCAAGCTTCATTGTTCAAATGTCTCAGAAAATTCTTTGTATTTAAACTTTAGAGTCTAACTGGAACAAGGATCTATTTCAAAAAAAAAAGAAGAACAGTGGGGGGAATATTTCTGTCTTCCAGGACATTGCATCTCTGACTTAAGGTCATACTATCTTTTCTTCTTTTTAAGGACAGTGGAAAAATGGATAAAACTGTAACTGATTCCTAGGGTTTGAATAAGGATTATGAATATTCTCTCACTATCCTTAGTAATTATTTAGGATCAATGGTCCAGAATCAAAGAGTTTTTGATCTCGTTACTTCTGGTATAATTACTTCTCACCTAGTTAATTTGTGATACTTACAGATTTACCCTTTTCTTTATCCCTTATTCCCTGTACCCTAGTCTATATGTTGTTGTTGTTTTCATTTCTATACCATCCCATAGCCAAATCTCTCTGGGTGGTTTACAACAATTCAAAAAATACAATATTGTTTTTCACAGTTCACACTTTCAGTTACTGAGAAATACTTCAGTATAATAGACCTCTGCGTGTATTAACCATAAGATTGCTTGATAAAATTATCTATGAAAATTAAAAGATGATGTAATGGCGAAAAAGATTTGAATCTGGGATTTTCTCATTTGCCCATATCTAGCCAGCTGGCCGTTGTATCTTAACAGTGCATTTCATTCCACTAGCTAATTTCATGTAAGCTCTTATCTGTATAAAAGGGAGATCAATGATCCACAGCTGGGAAAAATAGATTTGGCTGAGTGGGCAGCTGGAGCTTTAGCTTCTTGGCAGCCTCAGTCTCCTGTAGAAAAGGAGACATGACCAGGGCAAAAACCTTTGGCAACTTCTCGATATCAACAATAAGGATCTTCGTAATACAGGCATGGTCTTTGCACAGAGCAGCATGTCCTTGAGGTATGACCCACAGCAACAGGCATCCACTTTCCCTTGGCCAACCACAATGATTATAATTCTAAGTTTAATGTATTTTCCTTTTTTTCCAGCAATGTGCTCTCCTAATGTTATGGAATACATACAGTGAAATTTTTATTCAGGAATTCTAGAGACAAAGAGCGTCATCTGAAGGGGGAAAATTGTGTTTCCCTACCATTGCTTTGCCTCCTGCTTCTGTTCCACAATACGGATGAGCAGCTTCCTTTTTCTTCACATGGGAAAGAAAGAGGAAATAAGCAACGACCACACGGCCCACTCAGTGGACGTTTTTATTGCACTCTTTCCCACTCACACAACAGGAAATGGCTGGAAGTTCCATCACAGCAAAAAAAAAAGGAGAAGAAGAATTTTCCGTGTTGTTGTTGTTGTTGTTTTGATGGAAAAATGAGCAGAAGGAGCAGGAGACGCATGGGTGGCGAAAAATGACATGAAAAGGACCTGTGAAAATTCGTGAGTGGCCAGTAACGAGAGTGCTATAAAAAGCTCATCGGATGACACTTGAAAAATCTGCTTTTGTAATAAATTAGGGCAATACATTTGTTAAATGTGCGTGCTTGATACCACTTCTGTTGTTGTATGCTGTTATGTGTACATGCATATGGAGGGGATTCTCCTGCAGAATTTTATGTTTAGCATTCCATATTTTTGAAGGGGCTGGGAAAGACAGTCAGCAGATCACATAGAAGTCTGAAAGAAGGAATATATGTGTGTTCAGCAATGCCTTATGTTCAGGTCAATGCTCCATCTGGCCTGGTGATGTCTCTTTCAAGTAGTAGTCCATCTAAGGCAATGACATTTCTCAGCCTTACTACTGAATAGTCTTCAGCTAGCCCTCCAGATCTTGCTGCATTACAACTTCTATCATGCCTGGCCATTTACCATGCTGGCTGGGGCTGATGAAATCAAACCACTTTCAAAATACTGCCACTGCCCTTTAAATTCAATCCAAAATGCTGGCATTGGCATTTAAAGCCCTAAATAGTTTGGGATCAAGTTGCGTGAACAGCTGTTTGCATGCATCTGAACCTGCCTGAGCATTAAGATCTCCTTGAGGGCCCTTGCTCAATTCCCTTCCATTAGCAGTAATTACATTTGCAGGCACGAGGGACATGGCATTCTTAGTAGTGACCCCTTACTTGTGGAACTCCCTCCCCCATGATACACATTTGTCTTCCTCTCTGCTTTCTTTCAGATAAGACTTTAAAGATGCAATCCTACATACACTTGCCTGGGAGTAAGCACCATTGAACTCAAAGGGAATTACTTCTGAGTAGAAATGCATAGGATTGCACTCTAAGATTTTTTAATTCTGGTCCACCTTTGAATAAAGACTGTTGTTTGACTTTTATGCTGAGGTTTTACCTTTTATCTGTTTGGCTTTTCAATGTGATTCCTCCCCCCTCCCCCAGTTGAATGTTTCAAACGTTGATGTTTACTTATTATTAGTGCTACTTTATTGTATTTTGGATTTTGTTTTAATATTTTGCTTCTGATGTTGTAAGCTAACAAGCAACCTAGAAGTACAGCAAATAAATAAATAAAACCCAGGGAGGGGCACAGGTCATCACCCTAGTTATATATGCAAGACATTTTAAAAAGGGAAGGGAGAGAAAGGCAGGTATCATGAGGAGTGACTAATATTCATGTTGAGTGAGATATCATTTCCCACATGCTGACCACCCACCTTTTCTGAAAATCAGCCAATGCTCGATATCTTTTTATTCTCCCCTTCTTTATCTAGAAACTCACTAGATAAATGAAAGTGGGGACCCTCAGTTTTTGAATGAACACCTTCAGCTCAGTTTAGATGCTACTGTCTCTGCAACATGGTAGTAGTCGATATACAAGTTTGTAAAGTCCCTTGTTCAGGCATTAACTTTTTTTTTTTTGTAGCTATGCCATGGCTTATGTTGCAAAAGCAGCTTTATACAGCCGCATATACATGATTAGGTAATTTTGACAGCTTTTCCCCAGACTGTTTGGTTTCATAATACATTCTTATGGTTCTAATCATTTGCTGCAATGTACAGATGGTGAAAGCAGAAGTATTTCCAACGAACAAATCACAAGCGAGTACATTGCTTAGCAAAGGTAGGCAATTAAGATTGTCCAAAAATATTGCTTCCAAAAATAACTTCAGAATCCTTTTCCCCTGGTAACAAGCATATGGATTGTAAGTTGGTAATCAAGAAGTTCATTGTTGTAGTCAGTTTGACCAAACATAAACTGAGGAAAAGTAAGCAACAGTTTCGTTTAAGATTTTTGTTAATATACAGCCATAACAATTCAGAAATAATATTTGGCAGAGTATAATTCCATATAAATGGTCCCCAAAGTCCAGAAGACACCAAGCAGGATAAAGCACTATGAAACCGGTGTATAAAAGGCAGGAGCCACACCAAGCAGGATATAATGGTATGAAAGCAGTATATGGTGTGTGCCAACTCAATGCGCCCCAACAGTTGTCAGTGCATTTCAATACTGCTATAAAGCAGTAGTGTGGCTCCTGCCTTATATATACTGCTTTCATACCACTTTCATAGTGGAATATCCTGCTTGGTGTAGATGAGACCAAGATTACCTGTATATCTGTCTACTCAGTCAGTTGTCCAGGTGTTAACTGTTGATGAGTATCTTCAAGTTTCCTGCACTCTTCAATCTTTAAACAAGAATTGGATGGACAGCCCTTCAGATATAGGACTCCTTCAAATACAGATAGTCCTTTGGCAACCCTTCAACTGAAGGACACCCCATTTCACACTCCATGCATGCACTCTAACACTGAGCTAAAGCCCCATTCCCTGACAAAGGCAACTTGGTAGGATCACTATAGTATAGCAAACCCAACTAGAGCAGGAAAGATGAAAAGAGTGAGATAAGTCTACCATTGAGGACAAGTGACATAATGAATTTAGAGCTCTTGGCTACATAAATCAATAGGAATACATTAAAATATAGATTTCAACTGATTTCTTTCCTTTGAAGTAAACTTACATTATGTTATAGCATCTTTTAGTGAATAGAATTCGCTCTACTAAAATCTCTTGCCTCTGACTATTATCAGGGTTTCCCCAGCTGTGTCAGAATGGAAGGTTAGCTCGGCAGTCCAGACAATAGAATGCATCTGGCCATTACAGTGGACCTATGTTTGGGCATGAAATCTGATAATTATATTGCTATTTGAAACAATTTGATCGCTAACATGCCTACATGCTCCTTCCAACGCAAATGAGAGAACCTTGGCAGAGGCAGAGACTAGGAAAATGGAGGATCTCCTTTTCTGATGCTACAAAACAATTACATGGTGATGTCAGTGCAGGCATTTTGAATGCATAGTTTTTGTAAGTCATTAATGGCCAGGCGAGTCTGCTTTGGCTGTAGTGTTGTATGGTCAAATCAATCAATAGTTTCATGATTCTTAACAGGATTTTGTAAGCAAAGGGCGTTCTTTTCTTGAGCATGTCTTTGCTCCTGAAAGCCAAAGAGAAAGACATTTACGAGACTTAAAACTTCATAAAATCTATTTTTAGGGATGCAGCTAGTTGGATCTATCGGCCTCAAAGACGCTGTGTTTAGAAAGAGAAGAGCAGCTGTTGAGTATTATTATATAATGAAAATGTTTATATTGCCATGACACAATGAGATTTTTCTGGCCTTTCACAGTCTAGTGTACTGAACATCCATCAATGCCAAAAGCATGCCATTAGGTTTATTAGAATAAATTTTGCATTTAAAGAGAAGCACTTGGGTTTGATAGAGGTAATCCACCAAAATCTCATCAAATGTGCCACTGGAGACAAAGGTAGTCAAACATGAGGGTAAAAAAAAAAAAGCCTCAAAGGCCATCATTAATTATAACAGGAAAGGAAAACTAAATCTTGTGGTGTTTGGGATCTGTTATCAAAACAATTTTGAATGATATAATAAGAGCAGTGTCTACAGCTCAATGTTAAGGCTCAAACTTTGTATGCAAAGACCCCAACCTCAAACTTTGGAACTTTCAGTTCAAGGATCTTACGCATCAGGACCAGAAAACTTCTGTCTGAGGTGTCTGGGAACTGTTGCTAGTTAGAGTCCAAAGGTCTGTATGGGCAATAACATTTAGTATTCTATGATCAACCAGTATGTATAAGGATGGCGATATTGGGATGGCAGCAGGAATGGCCAGTAAAGTTGCTGCACTTCCAGAAACAAAACCCAAATTTTCAGTTTACTGATGAAATCTGTACATTTCTGAAGTTTGTGACGCAGCTCACACACACATACACACACACTGCACAAAAAATCTGTAAATTTAAAAAAATGGGCAAAATTGCATATATTTGAAAAGATGTACCTTAGACTGAGCTCCGTCGGAGAACAAATCTCACAAAGCGGAGCAGGGATTTTTTTTTTTATACCATCGGATACCCTTGGAGCTTCAAAGGTATCCAACAGGTTTTTAAGATTTCTTCTAAGGCTTGTTTTTGACTCACTGCACTTTTCTTGGTGACCATCTCCCCCTCCGGCCCAGCACGGAACGTGACTTCCAACTCCGCCCCTCCTGAGTGTTCTCAACTGGACACAAAGTCACCCTCTCGCTGCCTTTGGCCTGGGCAGGTATGGATCCATGGTGCTTGGTGTTGTGCACTATATCCTCTTCCCCGCCCATGGTGCCAGTTCCTTGGTTCACACCCCTACAAAACATTTTATTCATTGCAAAATTGCTTTGAAATTTGTAAAATTTGCAAAAGTGTGCACAAACTTTGTACAAAAACATGTGTTTTTCAAAAAATATGTGCAAAACGATCCATTCAAATTTCTATGCGGATGGGATGGGTTGGATCAATTTCTGATAAGGAAAGCTGGCCCAGTGTCTCTACAGCTCTTAAAAGGATAGCTGAATAACCTAGATAACTGGGCATCCGAGATGAATATTTTAGCCTGAGTAATGTATTGCAATTAGTATAATGTGAATATATAATAATTAATGGAGGCACAGCCGTGCCTCCATTGTTAAGGGCCGTCAGTAAAAAACACATTCTGCCATGTTAAAGTGATAATTTGGGGGGGGGTCATTCTAACTGCCATAAAATCGAAAATGTTTCATCAACCTTTCTGAAATTTACAGGTGCCAGAAAGAAATGTTTGTTTTACATTACCTGAAAATTTCAAGAAGATTGGTGAAAGATTGAGGGAAGGAGAGCAGTTTAAGTTAGAAAAGGAATACAAACCTGTCTCCCTGCTTTTGTAAAATTTACTTCCGGGTTGCTACTTTTTGTGCTCACAATTTGCATAATTTCTAGAGCCTTATTAAGTAATCCAGTGATGGGGTCTTCTTCCTCCTTGACTGTAGTTGATGGAAAGCTTTTCGTTTTTTCAAAATTCCTTCAGTTGACTTTTAAGGACTATTTTAACCTCTCAAATAAGTCAATGAGGTGGCCATCTTCCCTCATAACACAACACATGCTCTCCCCCCTCCCTCCTGCCTTAGAATGTGGGGTGGGTGAGCACAGACCTTTTGAGTGAAGAAGAAGAAGAGTTTCTCTTTTCCCTTCTGGAACATGCATTCCTTTGGTTCTGAGAGTATTTGGGGCTATCTTCATAAGGCCGGTTTGGTTCCTCTGGATCCATGACAACCCTTTTCTTCAGATCTCTCCTGGGAATAGGTGGCTATACCTTTCTTTCTATCCCTCCACCCCCCCCCCCACACACACGGTGCTCCTTCCCTCTTTTCTAAGAGTTTGGTCCATGCTGCTATAAAGTTGAAAGCTTCAAACACTTCATTTAATTAGTTTGGGCTGGTGTTAAGTTTTAAGTACAACGTTGAAACCTTTCAAAGTGCTTCTGGGCCTACAACGCTGGTTTCGGCCTAGTCACCCTGTTTTTCTAATAAGGTTTAGAAACAGTTGAGCTGTCGTTTATTTTGCATAGTGTACACACATGGATTTTCTTTCTAATCCTTGCAGTCTACACTGGCTCCCTCCATGATGTGTTTTTAGATGCAGACAAACCCTTTTTTGTTCCAGCAGGCCTTTGGCAAATAATCTGGACCTCTGTCTATACCTTTGACTTTTAAATTGTTATGTATTAAAAATGTTTAAAATGCTTTAATATTGAAAAGTATTTAATTATATTTTTGTATATTTTGTATATTTAGGCTGACCATATGAAAAGGAGGACAGGACTCATGTAACTTTAACAGTTGTAGAGAAAAGGGAATTTCAGCCAGTGTCATTTGTATGCAATTAGTCCCTGGTGAAATTCCCTCTTCATCACAACAGTTAAAGTTGCAGGCACTATACTAGAGTGACCATATACAAAAGAAGGCAGGGCCCCTGCAAGTTATTCGCATATTGTTGCCAATAAAGTAGAAAGCAATTCACTGAAAAAGCAATGAAGTTGCACCATGATTTAAAGCCCCATTAGCAGTTGGCAACTGTGAAAATCTGGAATGAAATCTAATAATGGCAAATAGTTTATAACAAGCACTAATATTAGTTTCGTAAGGAGTAGCCACAGGACAAGTGACTCAGGGAAGAATTGAGCATGCAGCATGCTAGATTCTGAGGAACTCCCACAGCATGGCAGCAGATAACTGGTTTGACTGTTTTTAATGACATAGGTCCACCTTGGCTGTTTATTTATTTAGGCTATTATTTTGGGATAGCACTGATATGCATTCAAATTACTAAGGAACACTTCTTTGTGAAGGTCACCTACAATTGACAAGACTGCTGAAGATGATCTTTAATACATTCCCTACTGCAATAGGAAGTGATTCTATAAGAAGTGTCAGCTCAGGTAAGGGTAGCAGGGTGGGCAGTATACCACCAGAGTCCCTAGTCTGTTCTGGGTACCCAACACAAGGTACAGACACTCAAGATCAAAGCTCGAATGAACAGGAATTGCTATTTGAAGGGCTGTCAGAGCATAGTCCTCTGTTTGAAGGCATCCATAAAATGAAGGACTGCCTACTCCAAGTATGGTTTAATGAAATACCCAGAACCATAAGAAGGAAAAGCAGAGCCTCTGAAGGTCTCATCAAGAGTTAGCATCTGGGCAGCAGACTGAACAGATACACAGTCAATCTGGTCACAGTCTTCCCCATCATGAAGAGATGTATTGTCATTTCTATTTAAATTATAGGCCCCATCCAAACGACACTGTTAACCATGCTGTTAACCATTTTTTGGTTGAGCAGCATGGTTAATGATGTCATCTGACATGCATTTTTCTTAACCAGGTGCTTCCGCTAAACAGATTGTGGTCAGCCTTACTAACCACGTTATGCAGGATGACTAGTGGCCCTAAATTTGGTTAAAGGTGTTTGACATGCACCTGTGGTTAATGGGGCAAAATCATAGAGTTTCCTGTACAGAGCATCAAAAATTGACCTGGCTGCTCTAGCCTCTGGTTTCTATCGCTGCTCCAGACTGCTGCTTTTTTTAAACGCTTGTTGCAATCGCCATTTCGCTTAATCGGCTCTGATTTTGGTGCAGTAAATTTTATTTTAATGGGTGCGGTCTGTACTTACTTCTACTTTCCTTTCCCCCAGCACTTCATAACCTTATTGCAGCACCATTACAATGTTGCTTGTCCTACCTTGGTGACATCGCAGGTTAATGATGCAGCTCGAGCGCACATTTCGATTGGCTGCCTCCTCCCCTACAATGATGCTAGCACACACAATTCATTGTACCCACAGTCACTTTTGGCAGGATACTTGGCAACAGGGCTAATGAGCAGTGGCTGGCACACTCAAAATAGCCAATGGCATCAGCCGGAGCTGCCTGACACACTCAAAATAGTCAACGGCATCAGCTTGAGCTGTCCGACACTCAAAATGGATGCCAGAACGGGATGGTGGCAGCATGCCTTCAGATGGCAACAGAAAAACTGACATAAGTCTTGGCCTCTGAAACCACAACAGATCATACATACTGCAGGGTGATTGGATGGCGAGGCCAAGAGCACAGGAAGAGCTTACCGAAAGGGTCGACTTATAGAAGTACTTGCTGCTTACACTGTAGGCTGAACTGAAATGGTGGATGCAACTGCAAGGGCTCCTTGCACAAGGACTGCTGGGATATGGGGCAGATCATTCAGAGGACTCAGGAGATCATCTAACTGGTTTGTGGTTAATGTATGGCTAAGGAATCTTTAGCCACAAAAGGGTTAATGGTGTCATCTGCTAGCACTCCACACGTGGTTAGTGTTAACCACAGCTGAACATGGTTAAGCTAACCACAAAGCCCTCAGTGTCGTCCGAACGGGGCCAATGTCATTTCTAAATTTCTAAATTTGCATCTATACGTAGCAATGAGTACATGCACATTTTATGCAAATCTGTGCACTCTTTTAGGGTAATGCATAAGTGGTCACCCCCATGATCTTGTTGACCAAGGCAGACAGCATTATAGAGCATTTGGTAAACCACCATGCATTTAGCTTGTGCAGGTTTGCCCTAATGTAATGTACTGGAAAATGAACTCCTGTAGACTGAAGTCTCCTGTGAGTTAAAGTATGCTTTTCACACCATTTTTGTCCTCTGCTTCCTATAATATATATTATTATGTTTTTTTCTTTGAAAAATGAGAACACAATTCCAGAAATGAAAGCATCCTCTCTTTTGGATGTCTTGAAGAGCTAGACGGGAGAACAAAAGACAATTTCTTCCAGATGGAGTTCTCTAAAGTGATGAGCAGCCCAATCCATAACTTAGTTAAACAGATTTCAGTGACTGGGCTGTTGGGGTCATATTTTCTGTACAAAAGTATATTTACAGATGATAGCCTGAAATTGATATGATAGTGCCATCTTACATGCAGCTGTTTTTTCCCCTGTTCTGATACAGTCTGCAATCAAGCAGGTTTTGTAGTCATATGTAGTGCTCAAAAACCTGTGGGCCTCTTTGATGACAGACCTTGGTGAGATAAAACACACTAAAACATAGAGGCAATAATGACCCTTTTAACTTTTAAAAATGATCATTTGAACACAGCTTAAAGGAAATGCTTTGAAGGACTTCTGTATCTTTGGACAGGACGTATAGGTAATGAGTAATTAGTTTTTCTATGCTTCGTGCCATTTATTTGAATTGATTTTTGGAGGGAGATAATAGCAGACTTGCAGTGAATCTCATTAGCTACAATTTTAACAAGTTTACAGTCACAGAAGCTTCAAAAAATACAGTATTGTTAGTGAAGTCCCTAAGAAATAATAAAACATTTCCCAGCCAGATGGCTCAGTCACACTAAAGGAGTTAAGAGAATAAAGCTCTGCAAAGTGGAGCAATTAAGAGAATTGCCAACAGGCAAACTACCTATCCTGTTTCTGACCTCACAAATCCCTGAGTTTATTGAGAATTTTTTTGAGAAGCTGTATTTAAACAGGATTCATTTAGATTCTGCTTTTATTTATTTATGCATTCATGCATGTCCCATTGAAATGGAGACCCCTGTGAATTTAATCTAAAACATCATAGCAAAGGTTGTTCAATCACATGTCTTCACAGAAAGGCCTACATTAATGTACACACAACAGTCTTAAACAAACACATTTAAATATTTGAATAGAAATCGGAATTCACTGCAAAACCTGCAAATGTGATTAATTTCCTAGAATTGCAAATTGTGAATGGAAGCTGCACAATTTATCAAAGAAAAAGGATCATTAGGCGTGATTTATGAATTTAAGAAGTATTATTCTCTTTAGCTTTATTGCGTACAGAAACATCGTTGTGGGAAATCTGCTAAACTGGTGTCACATAGATAGATATGGATTTAAAGATAAATTAATGTAAAAAAAAAATCAGCAGCCTGTGAAAGAATTTTTCCACTCATTGGCCTTGCGATGATTCATGAAATAATCTCAACAGATAAGATTTTGCTCTGCATCTGAGAAATGTAAATGGCTAATACGTCTAAAACCAAATAACTCATCAGCATATAATTTAGTATGGTATTAAGTGAAGTCCAGAAAAGCTGTTGGAAGGAAAATGGGAACATATCTGGAAAGGTAAGCATCATCTGTCTACCAGAGGTGTGTCAACCAGTTCTGGATGGGGTTACACTCCCCCTGAAAGACTGCATTCGAAGCTTGGGGGTGCTCCTGGATCCGTTGCTCCAAATGACAGCCCAGATAGATGCGACAGCCAGGAGTGGCTATTATCAGCTTTGGCTGAAACGCCAGTTGCGCCCCTTCCTAGAGTTTGAAGACCTAAAGACGGTAGTGCATATGCTGGTAACTTTGAGGCTCAACTTCTGTAATGCTCTGTACATAGGGCTACCTTTGTGTCTAGTCTGGAAACTACAATTAGTTCAAAATATGGCAGCCAGGTTGGTCACCAATACACCTAGAGGTGAACATATATTGCACCAATTTTAAAATCACTTCACTTGCTGCCAATTAATTTCCGGGCAAAGTATAAAGTGTTGGTTATTATCTTTAAAGCGCTATGGTTTGGGTCCAGGTTACCTGCGGGATCACCTTCTCCTGTACAATATGCCCAGCACACTTAGGTCCTCTGGGAAGAACTTACTCCAGTCAGCAAAAACTAGGCTGACAACCGTTACCCAGAGGACCTTCTCTTCTGCCGCCCCCAGACTGTGGAATGGCCTGACAGGAGAGATTCACCAACTAAACAGTCTTCTGGAATTTAAGAAAGCCATAGACTGATCTCTTCCGGCAGGCCTATTCAGTTGAATTTTAAGAGTTTTATTGTTGTTTTATTTGTATTTTAATAATGTATTAGTTTTATGTGCTTTTAATCAGTTTTATGTATTTTATATTTGATGTTATTCCCCGCCTCGATCCAGAGGGAAAGGCAGGTAAGAAATAAATATATTATTATCATTATCATTATTATTATTATTAACACAATGTGCACACACAGCATATACCTTTTCTTTGGTTTATTATTGAATGCCTTTGTAACTATAGAAACTCTAAACACCAAAGATGTGAAAAATCAGGGGAGAATATATATACCTTGTAGTGTTATATTTGTGTTCATTACCCAGTTGAATTTTAAGATGCCTTTTAATAATGTATTAGTTTTATATGTTTTTAATAATTCACTAGTTTTATATGTTTTTAATCAGTTTTATGTATTTTATGCTGTTTTGTATTTAATGTTGTTTCCAGAGGGGGAGGCGGGTAAGAATTATTATTATTATTATTATTATTATTATTATTATTATTATTATTATCTGTGAAAGAATGAGCAACAATTTGGATTGGCGAACCTCTTCATGTTGATGGATATGATGAATCATATCTGGACTGCAGGTTAGTGAAGCTACTGGATACCATGAGGCCCAGGAGGTTCTTTACAGTATGAGTGTCTGGCAGAGGAGCAACGGAGCTTTGTAACTAGCCATTTAATATCATCGGCATATGCCTGCAGCCATAGCATCTGTAGACTCCAAAATGAAACCCACATAGGAACAAGGGCTAACCTTTCTAGTTGCAAGAGGTTAACTGTGGCATGGATGGTCCTGCTGAGCTGAGCTTGCAAAAAACCCATAAGAAAGCAATAATTGAGCTATGGAAAAATCATATGGCCAGATTCCCAGAGGTGGGCAATTCTAACAGCCACACCCTTGATAAGGACCACTGTGTCTGTGTAGACAGAGTCTCGATGAGAACACTCTAAACTGTGAAAGTGCTTGTGAACATAAACAAATGTGAGAAAGGGCCACCATTTCAGTTGGTGTTTAGATGAAGATGTGTGTCTTCAAGATCTAGGGCCTTTGTACAAAATTGAATAAAACAATTTCTGTGTCTCCCTTTTACAAAAGAGTTGTATCCTATCCAGTAGGGTCATGGAACGATTCCCCATTTTTTGTTGAAAAGAAGATTGCATGAACACGTAGTAGCTGATCAACATTCTCTCATCAATTTCCCCTTCCAAGACTTAGGAAAGATACTTCCATGCTGGAGCCAAAGCCTCTGCCATCAGAATGACCCATGTTGGCAGGGAAGTAGTTCATATGAGACTATTGGGGGGATCTACACTGTAACTTTAATACATTAAAGAAGGGTTACGAGCACTCATTGGGCCACATGATGCACTCACTGCAACGTTTTATAGGAGTTGTTTATTATTACGTTATAATGAGATAATCCTTTTTTATTAACATAAATAACTGTAAATAGAAGAATGTGTCTTTCCTTACCATGTTGTAGTCCATGGTTTCAAACATCTGGTATCCATTTGAATTCCCACGCATGCACTTTCAGTTTCAATTCTTCATTGAAAGCAAGGGAGAGGGAGGGGGGCTTAGGAGGAAGTGGGCTTGAAAACTACGGTGCCTGGAAGGAACATTACAGGAAGAGACGCAGAGAAGACTCAGTGAGACCTCACTAAACGATCTGAAGATTGGAGAAATGATCTACTGTACAGTAAGTAAAGTATAATGTGGCCTAGCACGTTTTAAAATGCTGTAATTCACAACGGAACAATCAACATTTTGAAACATTTCAAGCAAATGTGTAGATTGGCTCTACTGACAATTTCTCTTGGAACCAGGGTGCTTGTTTTTCCAGAATCCAATGTCTGTTTAGTGTTAGAAGCATAATCAACACTAGGCCTTTTCTTTATTGTTAAATCATGCCCTTACCTTAGGAGTTAATTATGCTGGATCAGAGGCTGGCAGAGCCTTCATATCTACCTTTGTCTTGGGGGCTTTAGAAAAGTTCTACAATTCTGTGCACTTTGTCAGCTGCTAGCCATTATTATTCCCAGGTGCTAAGGTACCTAGGTATTAGGCGAAGGCAGTAAGTAAGGTAGCTGCCACCACTTTTTACCAAAGCTTTCTGTCTGGATTCTTTATCCACCTTGGCATGCTTAGTAAAATCTTGGCTAATGTATGTGCCCCTAAGTAGGTCAGGCAGAGGTGGTATCCCTTGACTGAGGTGGTGTCTATTTTTTGCTCCACACCACTCACACTTTTAAAAGAGATCTCTGTAACAAAGCTCACGGGAGGACATGAGGGTCACCCATCTGGAAACAACTAATAGTTGAAGATACCTTCTAGAGAAAGAACCTACTGAAATTGTGACTACAACTCCTTGTTCCATGAAAGGAAAAGAGCAGAGTGTATACAACAGCTGATTAAGGTACTTCACACCAAAGGACACTGTTCAAGGGAAAGGGCAAGAAAACCTCATGTTCCAAAAGCTTCGGAGAGGGATGGCAAACTTGTTTATGGAGCAGCCCAAGTCAAAATTTAGGGTGGGAAATGTAAAATAGTACTGACAGTATTAAAGTGGTATGGGAAATTAAGTTAGGCAGAATCAAATTATTCCACTTGAAATTAAGCCAGAACCTGCCCTCAATTAAAAAGCATGACCCCCTAAAATCAATGGACAGAATTGGACCAGAAATTGTTTGAACTCCTCTAATACCATAGGACTTCATAATTAAGAGTGGTCAGGACCTCAGTTTTGTGCATCATCCAAAGACATATTAATGAACTTTCTACTATAAAAAAACAATCAATATTTTATCTTTAAAAAGCTGACTGTGACAGAATTTCTTCCAGTTTTCTAAATTCCCAAAACAAAAACAAACAAAAAAACACACTACTGTCGGACTTCCCTCTAAGTCAAGAATATATATCAATTGTTTGACTTTTTGGCCATACGTCAGATATCCTCACCCTATAAAAATCTTAATTGTCTATTAAACAAACGACTTAAATTGGAATACCAGAGGCTTTAACTAGTTTAATCCCACTGAAGTTGTTCGAGACATTCTGCACCCAGTTTCATGTGCTGACATCACATTGATCAGTCCTGAATATATAACACCTAGAATAACAGGAACCCTGACATCTCTTACGAAAAAATGTTCCATGAAGGTAAAAATGTCTTATTACAAGGAGATTGCTTATTGTAAAGCCTAACTCGCTCTCCTTTTCTCATACCTAACCATACCCAACCTCAAATAAATGTATAAAAAGAGGGGTTTTTAAGTAATTACACTTTTGACATTTTCAAGGAAGTAACGTCAGTAAGTATGTCACCATAATATGTTATCAACTGCCATTCATGCAATTTACCAAACATATACATTCTTAATGGATCTAGATATAAAGTTTCAGTGGTAATTTACTACTGTATCTAAATGGAACATTAACAAAAAATTCAAGTACCTTCTAATTATCATCTATATCGGTCTTGCTATTAGTTTTATAGATTTTTAAGGTTTTGGGGACCATAGGGGCTAGATAGCTTGACCATAAATGATCAGCTATTTTTTTCTTTGAAAACCGATTTAAGAGAAGATGCGTATCATGCCCACAGGCCAACTGAGCTGAATTAATGAACCTTAAATGAGTTGTTAATATATATTTTTTTTACAAGCAAGTCCTGAAGCATGCCAAGTTTTGAACTGTGAGTAGGTCCTGAAGCAATTTTACTCAAAGTTTGTAAGTGTGTGGATTATAGAAGCTAGTTCTGGTTTGTCCAGAACTTACTTTCCAAGGACACAGCAACAAGAATCACAGGCAATTCTATTTCTAAGGGTGGTTACTGGCAACCAGTTTCTCCTTACTTCAAAGTGTGTTTTGGGGAAACGTGTTTGATGAGATCCAAGCACTTTACATTTTGGAATGTTTTACCTGTATGGGCTTGGAGAGGTATAGTCACAAAGGAAGTCCAATTAGAAAAATAGGTGGTAATACTATCTGGGCTCTGTGCTTTTAAATCTTTCCAACAGACAGAAATACAACAGGTGAAGCTTTTTTGTGGCACTGAGATGCAGTAATGGCAAATCTTAACCTGTTGAAGTGCTACCTGTCTTGCTGCTGTTAAAGGAGCTATGCAAAAACAGAAAGGAATTCTAGATCAAACGTGTGTGAAACCCATTCATACTGCTACTGCCCAAACAGGAGTGACCCATGTTAAATAACAATGAGACTGCATGAAACTGAATTTGTAAAGCAGGGACACATTCAGCAAAGCAGAACAAGCATCTTAGTGTGACTCATAACATTTATAAATGAAAAGTAAATGAGATTTTCATATTTAGGAGCTGGTGAAAAAAAAAAACCCTACATAAATTATTGTGATTTGTAATTAGAGACAGATCTTCTCCTTGTGTTAAATTGCTATAATCCCATCTTGGTGACAGTACATCCCTCTTGTGCATTTATACCTCATAGTGTACACAATGCCATCTTTTGTGGCATTTTGGATAATACGGTACAAAAAGTGGGAAATGATACTAGAAAACCAGTATATTATAAATGGGTAATGTGCCCCCAACAGTGCACTTCAATACCAATAAAAAGCACTAGTGTAAATCTAGTCTAGGGTGTTTGCTTTTTAAAAATGTTACTAGGACACAGTACTGATTCCAAGTTTTTAAGGTCCCTTGGGCAAGACACACACACACAATGGGCTCCCTCTTCAGTGAATCTACCTTCTCACTACCATTGTCACCTGCTGTAACTCCTTGTCCTCTTTCTCGTCATGGCTACCAGATGCTTGCTTGACAGGTAGAGACCTGGTGAGCAAGTAGGCAGAGGCATCTACTGCTTCTTCTTCTCACCAGAACTGTGGTCTGGGAAGGTGAACATGCATGTTGCAATGGTGAAGAAACAGAGCAACTCCAGGAAGCTCTTGTTAGTGGGGCTCTGCTAGGATGTGGGCCCTAAGCAGATGCCGATGCTGGCCCTGCTAGGATTGTTACCAGTATATATGTCACTAGAACATTATTACTAGGACTAGAAGAGAGAAAGGAAATGTACAAAGGATCTGTAAGACTACTGTTATGTTGTAAAAAGGGCAAAAAGGTAAGAAAAGGTGTGCTACTTGAAGTAATACCAAGAATATCTAAGACTTTGCAATAGTTCTTTGAAGAACTTGGCTTCTTTATACAGCCTAAAAATGGACTGCTTCCTCTCCCACCACACACACGCATGCAAAATTATACATTTATCTGTAAAGTTTTGATTGATTTTGGAGCATGCTGTTTCTCAACTTGATTTTGTTAAGTGCTTTTTAATGGATTTTGCTCTTAATGAAGATTTCCTAGGTTAAGTGCTAGATTAAAAGTTATGGGAGCTCTCCCCTGACTAGTATTCTGGAATTCTCCACCTTATATGACCCATGTTCCATATAATCACACAGGTACAGGAACACATACTTTTTCCTACAAAGCACACACCAAAATCTGCTATTGTATACAAAGTATGCAGTTTTGTATTATTAATACTGTTTGCCATCACATGGTAGAAGACATTCTATTATATTCAGTAATTCATGAGGTTACTCTACAGCATGCTTAGTACAAAAGTCAATGCACTACCACAACCATGGCAAGAGGTGGTGAAGCTCCTTTCACCTACAATTGCCTCTGCTGTTACTTTTCTTGGCTGATAGCAGCAGGGAAATAGAAACAGCAGCAACAACATAAGTCAATTTATCACTGACAAGGAGCCTATCTACACACGCAGGATAAAACACTTTGAAAACGTTTGGAAAACTGTATATGGAGTGTGTCCTGGGCCCCAACAGTTCTCAAAACTGTTATAAACCATATTAAACCGTTTTAAACCGTTTTAAAGGAGTAGTGTAGATAGGCTCCCAGTCTTCCTTAGTATGGATTAAAACAATTTCCTAGAACCATATGGACCACAAGGCCCTTATCATCAAGGTCAAAACCCTACCCAAGACAAAAACCTGATGCACCTACTCTTCACATTTGATATGTCCACACAACGGAAACTAAAATACACAGCATGAATTCTAAGAAGTATCCTACAAAGAAAACTTTCTTGGGATGCACTTTGTTCACTTTGTATGCAGCAGCTGATGATGATTCAAAGAAGTAGTTGAAAACCCAATAATACACAGGATGAAATAACGTGCACCAAACTGTAAAACAAGAGTACCACATAAACCTATATGGAGTGAAACAACCATTGCTCCAAAATAGGGTAACTGGTTAATACAATCTTGTCTGGATTACTGCAATGCATTATACATGGGTCTGCCTTTGAAAATGGTCCGGAAACTTCAACTGGTACAAAACAGGGCAGCCAGACTGTTAACAGGGAGTGGCCAATGAGACCATATTACACCAGTCCTTTTCCAGCTTCACTGGCTGCCGGTCCAGGTCCGGGCCTGATTCAAAGTGCTAGTATTAACATTCAAAGCCTTAAATGGCTTGGGGCCAGGTTATCTGAAGGAACGCCTCCTCCCATATGTACCTGCCTGGACCCTAAGATGATCCTCAGGGGTCCTTCTCCATGAGTCCCTGCCAAAGGAAGTGAGGCAGGTGTCTACCAGGAGGAGGACCTGCTCTGCAGTGGCACCTCAGCTGTGGAATGAGCTCCCTAGAGAGGTTCTCTTGGCGCCTACATTATACTCTTTTACTCACATTTAATTTTTTATTTTTCCAAACATAAAAAACATTTAACACATACACCTTACCTACACCCACAAACAACAAGAATTACATAAAACAAACAACATTAAAAATGGACTTCCTAATTTCCTCATTTTCTTAATAATTTGTCAAAATAAGCCAAAATGAGCCTAAATAGTGAGTGAAGTTTCCCCTCCTGTATTTCTTTAACAGATGTTTTTCTTCCAGTTCAGTCACTAAAACTGCTTGCAAATATGTCCTTCCCTTCTCTTTCTTTTAGAAAATCCATCATTGGTTTCCATTCCTCAATAAACTCAGTTATTGTTTTATCTTTTATTACTGCAGTAAGTTTTGCCATCTCCGCCAGTTCTGTAATTTTCAACAACCATTCCTCCTCTGTTGGTATTTTCTCGGTCTTCCAATTCTGGGCATAAATTAATCTTGCTGCCGTTATCATATTTGTCAAATTTATACCCAAATACTTCACCTTTTTTCTACTTTAAAACCTGTTTTTGTTCCACTTTTATTTGGTCTTGCTTATTCATATTTTTTGTAAGAATCTTAGTCTTTTGTTTATTAATCTTAAAACCTGCTAATGCACCAAATTCGTTCAATTTCTTCATTAAAATTTCAATTCCGCTCAATGGATCCTCTAATGTAAATACCAAATCATCTGCAAAAGCTCTCAACTTGTATGATTCTTTTCTAATTTTTATTCCTCCAATTTTTTCTTCTTGTCACATAACTCTGTTCCAAACTTCCAAGACCAAAATAAATAACAAAGGTGACATTGGGCAACCCTGTCTGGTCCCTCTTTCAATCTTTCATGGTTTCGTCAAATCTCCATTAATAATAATCTGTGCACTCTGTTCAGTATAAATTGACTTCACCCACATTGTAAAGTTAGTCCCAAAATCCATTACTTCCAAAATTTTAAACAAAAAATCCCAATTAAGGTTGTCAAAAGCCTTCTCCGCATCCAAAAAAAATCAAGGCCGCTTGTTTTTCTGGTTGTTTATCCAGATATTCTATAATGTTCAATACTACTCTGATATTGTCCTTTATCCGTCTTTTTGGCAAGAATCCACATTGATCTTCATGAATAAATTCCCTCAACCCAGACTTCAACCTTTCCGCCATTATTGATGTGAACAACTTGTAATCGTTGTTCAACAACAAAATTGGCCTGTAGTTTTTGGTCAGTGTTAGGTCCTGGTCTTCTTTCGGTATCAACGTTACATATGCTGTTTTCCATGTCTCAGGTATCTTTCCGTCTTTCAAAATAGAATTCGTCATACTCTGCAATGGCAATGATAGTTCTTCTTCAAAAAATTTATAATATATACCTGGAAGACCATCTGGTCCCAGTGTTTTCCCCATTTTTATTCTTTTTATAGCTGCAACCATTTCTTCCATAGTAATCTCTCTATTTATCATTTGTTTCTGTTCCATAGAATTTTTTGGCAAATTCTGTTCCTGTAAATACATATGTATTTTATCCATTGACATCTCGTGTTTCTTATATAAATTTGAATAATACATCCAAAACTTTCTTTGTATCTTCACATCATCCATTATTTCTATATCACCATCTTGAATTTTCACTATTGTCTTTTTTTCTTTTTCTTTCCTCAATTTGTAAGCTAGCCATTTCCCTGGTTTATTCGCACCTTCAAATTCTCTCTGTTTCATAAAATTTAGCTTCCTTTCCATTTCTCTAACCGTCAACATGGACAGTTGCTGTTGTAACAGCTTGATCTGGTGGCTAATCTCCACTTTTCTTGATGCGCTCTTTAATTCCTCTTCCTTTTTTTTAATCTCATCTGTAATTGCTTTCATTTTTGCCTGTCTTTCCTTTTTTAGTTGACTATTCTTCTGAATAAAATAGCCTCTTATAAAAGCTTTACTTGTATCCCAGGCAGTACTTTGGTTAACCCCTTTATTCAAATTCAACTCAAAAATTCCTTAATTTTTTCCCGACCTTCTTCTACCACAGCTTTATTTTGTAACAAAGATTCATTTAATCTCCATCTAAACTAACTTGTTTTTCTTTTAAGAACCATCAATACTGAATTGTGATCAGAAAAAGTCCTTGGCAAAATCTCTGTAGACTTTACTTTTGTAAGTACTGTCCTGGACATCAAAATCATATCTATTCTTGAAAAAGATTTATGTCTGTTCGAATAATAGGTAAATTCTTTAGAGCCTCCATTTCTATGTCTCCATACATCCACCAATCCCAGATTTTCCACCAGATCAAAAAAACTTTTTGGAAGTTTCCCCTGCTGATTTTTTATTTTTTTTCTCTGAATGTTAATCCATTTATGGTGATATCACACCATTCCAATCACCCATTATACACCAACTGTCACTTGAAATTTCCACCAGCCTATGCAACAATTGATCATAAAATTCTGCTTTTTGTTCATTGGGTGCATACACCCCCAAAACCATAATTTCCACTCCATCTACAATAATATTCACTCCCACAAAATGTCCTTGTTCGTCAGATATCACCAATTCAGGTTTTAAGTGGGATTTTATATATAGGACCACCCCTGATTTTTTATTTGTGTTTGTGGAAATAAATTCTTTTCCCAAACCTTTCTTATGTAAATATTTTATGTCTTTTTTTCTAATATGAGTTTCTTGCGAACAAATAATATCCAATTTTGATTTTCTTAGATGGTAAAATATTTTTTTCCTTTTCTGTGGGGAATTTAGTCCATTTATATTCCGTGATAAGTATTTGTAATCCATTTTTAGTTTCTTAGGGTATATCCCTAAAAGTCTTTAAGTACGTTTATCCCAAGACATAAAGCCAAAGCCACACCGCCATATATATTTCATCAGCAGATGGCGCTATACATCCAATGAACTTTTTCTTATCTGAATTCCAAACGTATTTGTGGCTGGCAGCTGAGACAGGAATTTTCCACTCTCTGCTCGCAGCTTCAACACAAACAAACCAGTTAAAATATTCTCTTTTCCAATTCAAAACCACAAACCAATCTAGGACAAAATGCATTCTTTCCACAACCTTCACTCAGAAGTTTATTTCCACTCACCCTGGAAAGGTGAGTGGTTTATTCTTTATTTTAAAAAAATTACATTGAAATCTCCCCGGCTTCCGTTAATGTTTGTTGTTATATGACCAATCAATTTCGGGGAATGGGTAATGTAAGCTCTTTACCCGAAGGGTGACAGTGTGATTAGAGAGCATTGGACGCCTGATCTCTTCCTCCCCCTTTTCTCCTTCCATCGAAGTTTTCCTCCGGCGGCGTTTGAAACTTTGGGCATGCTTCAGTCAAAACCCCTTTCATCTGAGGTCGTAAATCCCATCCAGTGACTATCCGGACGGCACAACAACCACACTGCTCTTCCCAACTAAACGCTGGAAAGCCTCAAGCTTCCATTTTCCCACTGAAAGTCACTACATTATACTCTTTTAGACGCCAGGTGAAGACTTTTTTATTATCTCAGTATTTTAACAGTTTATCAATCTAATTTTTAACTTTGCTGTTTAAAATTTGTATTTTAAATCTGTATTAATTTCTGTATTGCTGCTTGGTTTTATCCTACTTCTGCTCTTATATTGTCTTTTTATGCTACGTTTTTATACTGTTGTTTTATGTTTTGAATAGTTTTCACGGTTTACATTTTTGTAAACTGCCCAGAAAGCTTTGGCTATTGGGCGGTATAAAAATGCAATAAATAAATAAATATATTCTGGCCAAAGAGTCATTCTGTCCCAAATCCAAAATACGGTAACTAGATATTCCCTAAATACAATCTAGGAGTCTCCCAAGAAGAAACCTTCATTGTCATGCAGATCTTGTTCACTTTATCTGTGGAAGTTGTTGAGGATCCAAAGAAGTAGTTGAAAACCCAATAATGATTTTGTTTTAGACCATATTTTCAGAAGCAAGGAATAGTCTGATCTGAGCACCTTCCACTCTAAGTTTCAACCTTTAATGGGGCTCCTCAATTTTTCTCCTTTACAAAAATGTGGGTAATTTATAATCTGTGAAAAACCTGGGTTTTTTTCATGAAATGTACGAACATTTTCACAGTATGACGGTATATGTGTGACGGTATATGACGGTATATGTGTGATCATATATATGAGTGATATATATGATCACTCCTTTGCTTTCTGGGTGTTGTATTCTTTTACATATGTAGATGTACTCATTTATTTCAAGCAATGAAAGTATGCAATTAATTGATTTTAAGATCTTCATGTCAAAGTAAGTTTATGGCAGTTTAATTTAGAGAAAAGGCGAGTAAGGGGAGATATAAGAAAAGTGTACAAAATTATGCATGGTGTGGAGAAAGTAGATAGGGAGATATTTTCCTCCCTCTGTCATAATACTAGACTCCAGGGTCATCCCATGTGCTGATTGGTGAGAGATCCAGCACAGCTGTTCTTATGTTCTTATATCTTACTTATTATGGCTTGGTTTTGGAGTCTTTGGGATCATTTAATGGGCAAGCTACCCACCATATAAAAGTTGTTAAAGGTAATAGAAAACCTGAAACATTTTATGCAATATGGTACTCAATGTTGTGGTCGTACATCCCAGATCCAATCCTGTCCAGATCTTTATAAGTTTTTGTTGACCTGCTAAAATAAATAATTTCAGCTTGAAGATTTGGTGATACTCTGTCCTCTATGCATCCTAATGAAATTGGTTGTCTTTAATTGTCTTCTTTAACCTTTTCATACTTTCTTTGTTTCCAGGCTATGTTTAGCAAATAAAGTTTAAAAAGTCCATAATTCTACATATTGAATTTTTATTGACCTGTACATTGACAGTGGGCACAACCTCCAGAAAATTGTAACTCAGCTTTCTCAACACAAAAGCACCGGGATATACCTCAACATTAGGCTTCAATTATGGTGCACTCTTTCACTACAAACTCCAATGGACAGTGTGATTCTTTATCAGTATTTAGCTTTTCCTAATTGACCAAATCAGAAATAGTTTGATAAACATGTGCAGGCCCAGCCCTAGGATAAATAGCTCCCTGGACATGGAATGCCTTTGGTGTCCTCCTCATAGTCAGTTTAGCAGAGCCTTCCGAAGGATTTAGGGGGGCTGGTGCAGGGGTGATGTCCATCAAGAATGACTTTACTCAAAACCTCGATTTCTCAGCCAGTAGGTTACAGTTTGCACAAGCCAAACTTTGAAAAGCCACATTATGAGAAGTGGCTGTGCACTACAGCAGGACCTATCTTTTGGTAAGCATTCTTTATATTAGAATATCCATTATTTTTACAGAAATAATACAGAAAAGTTAGAAATAGAAAAGGTGTCCAGCTGACCTCTTTTAGCTTACAACTTTATATTATTATTATTATTATTATTAGTAGTAGTAGTAGTATTTATATAGTGCTTATAGTGTTTACTGTATTTGAAGTGCTAAGCGCTCGGTAATGTTTTCTCAACTTAAAGCTGTATTCCACTGTTGCATAGTTCAAATGATAACAAAGAGGAAATTGAAAAAGAAAAGCTAATTTGAGGAAGATCATTTTTGTAGTTAGCACCAAAACAACCTGTAGAAACTTGAAAGAAAAGTTCAGACACTTGCTTTTTTGCCACCTTAGCTCACTGCAGACAGCACATTAAAAAAACACAGCCACTGAGTCAGCTTGGTGCCCCGGGTAGCTACCCAGCTCATCCGCCTCTAAAACTGGCCCAGGAAATGTGACTACATTTCCCAGCATCCCTAGACACTGCTGTGAGCATACAATGCAGGATTCAGTTCCTCAGTCTTGGAGCCCTGCCTATTGTGGTCCATAGTGGAAGGCTGGCAGGAAGACTCCCTATAGTGACTGAGATCACTAGAGGAAATACTATTACAGTTGCTTTCAGATCAGATAAAAAAAGGAGATTAGAGGAGGGGCTGGAGTGGAGGAGTGACAGAAACATGGTCAAGGCAAGGCCTATTTGTCTAATACGTTTGATGGTATGTTGAAATATATTATCCACATCATAATTTATTTGCATACTTAAAGAGTATCTAATAGTTACAGCCTAAGTACTTTGAAATCAACCAACATGCAGGCGATGCGATGCACATGATACACAAAACGAAACAAATGACCACCAGTAGCGCACGCAGTTTATAAATTTATAGATTTTAAATTTTAAAAATTATAGATTAATACACACACACATACACACAGTTTTTAAAATGTGAAACTGGTTTTTAAAATGTGAAACTGGTTTTTAAAATGTGAAACTGCTGTATAAAACATCAGCTACAGGCACAAATAAAAATATGCTACAATATTACGTATAAGCTAAGCCTGAATCCACCAGGAACATGGATTAACAACCAACACTTGTATTCAAAGGCCTATCAAGCTACATTAATATACATCATGGCTTGTTTCCTCTCCTCTTTTACATTAATATCAAGTTTCAGCTTATCAATAAACATTGCTTCCTTAATCTTTCTCCTTTGGAGGCTCCATTCAATTGATAGCATAGGGATCTTCACTAAAGTTGCTCTGTCAACATGTTTCTCCCTCATGTGAAGGGGCCAGGGTCTAGCATGTATTTCATTATCCTGAATATCAAACAAGCTCCTTATATCTTTTTAGAAAAGGTCTACTTTCACCAAGGGAGTTACATTCCAAACACTCAATTTTACAAATAGCCCCCTTAACTGTACATTCCCCGTTATCATCCACAAAGACAGGGCATTCTCATTTCCAGCATTTGTTGTCCGACTCCTACCTTGCTTTCTGCCTGTTTTAATTTTCTTCTTAGATCTTCCACTCGAATGCTCAGCTCTTTTGCCTCTGCCTTATGCTGTTCCACCCTCTTTCTTGTGTGCATCAGTTCTGCTAATATATCTTGCTCTTGCTTGTTTAGCTCATCATCACTGTGTGGCAGATCCATTAGATCCTTTTAACATATCAACAAATATACTATTCAGACAAACAAATATTTAGAATCAGTGGCAAATTATTAACAGTACACATATTACTTAAGTAATTTCATGTGACAGCTGTTACCATGTGGCAAGTTGTTCATTGTCCATGTGCAATGGCTTTACTATGTAGGATCACCACACTTCCACACATACTATAAAGAAGTGATTTTCTTGGCACATAAGTGGCATGTTCTGTGGGAACAACAACTGCTCTCATGTATTGAAATTTTCTATCTATCATCTATCTATCTATCTGTCTATCTATCCATCTATTCTGGCAATCAATATCCTATTGATTGCTTTTGAAGTGAATTTGTGGTTCCTCCTCAGATGTTTTATCTGAGCAATTTGGAAGAAAGCCTCAAGCATTCTGTTGAGCCTAACAGTTTTGATGGGAGGTTTACAAATAATTGATGATGATGAAATGAATGAAATTGCTATTAAGGGACTGTGTTCTGAAGTGTAATGATCCCAAACCACTATTATGAATAAAGATAAATAGGTAGGTAGGAAGGTAGGTAGGTAGGTAGACAGATAGAAGTAGTTTATCATGGCATGATGATTGGTCAGATGCTGAAAAAGAAAACATCTCCCCATCGATGTCTTCTCTGTTCTCCTGCTGTAGCTGAAGGGAAATGTCAGGGTCATCGATGAGAATGTCAGGAGTACAGATGTGGTAAATTAAATGACATTTTAATCAAGAGACATTAGAACTGTTACATTTAAACTGGAGAATCTTTCAATCTGTGCATTAGAGTCTCTGCAGTTCTCATTTCAACTAATATTAAAATAAAGTTCCTTGGCTTCTGGAACATTTTAGCAAAATGAAAATGTGCACACCTTCTTTCTTTAGCCAACTTCTCATTTAAGTCAAAGTATGCACTTTCATGACTCACTGAACTCTCTCTTCTATATTAAAGCAATAATACTTTCATCTTAAATCGCAAAGGTGCACAAACCAAAACAGTGGAACAGCTCCTTCAAGGATGACCAAGCTAAAAGGGTTGATTCTTGATAGTATGAATGCATATAGCATCTTTTGATCATGAGCAAAATTATTGTGTTTTTTGAGACTTCTTAGTATGCCTGCTTTGGAAAAGATAATGCATTGAATGGTAAAGGGGCAATGGTTATCCCTGGAAGACCAGATCCAGCTTGCAAGATCAGTCAGAACTAGGTCTATGTAGCTTAAAGATCAACCTAGACAATATGGTGGCACAACCCATGTGTTACAATGTGTATCATGCTAAATTTATGCAAAGCACTGTGTGTGTAATAATATAATAATAATAATAATAATAATAATAATAATAATATATTTATTTATTACCCGCCTCTCCCTCCGGATCGAGGCGGGGAACAACATCATCATAAAACACACAAAACTGATTAAAACTACATAAAATCAATATATCATTAAAATACCAATAAAACACCAATAAAACACTTAAAATTCATCTGAGTAGGCCTGCCGGGCAGAGGGCTTTATTTAAAGTGCAGAATGGATGTTGAACCTTTCTCTTGCTTTCATGTCTTCCTAGATCTTTACTTCCTGGTAGGATTTACGTTCAGTAGTTGAGCCACACTGGAAGAGTAATAGTTTTGGGCAAGGAAGTATGGGGTAGAGAAAAGTCCAGCTTCTCTCCCACCAATGCTGCACGTTATAGATGGAGATAAGATCTTTTCCTTGCTGCATAGTGAGAAACGGATGCTTTCTCAACAGGTAGTAGGCAAATGTTCTTATCTCTGATCAGCTGCTGATTGGAAATAAGCGCTTCTCCTTGCCTGGGAAAAGAGGGTGGACGGAGCCTGGGGAAGAAGCTGCAGGCCAGATGGGCTTCTCCAATTAATAGCCAATAAATTATATTGTTACTGGTTAGCTCCCCAATTGTATTAAGCACCCATAAAACTAATGTTGAAAACTTATCTATACTGAAATGGGTATCGCTGACATTTTTAACAGTTAACAATTTCATAAACATTTATGCTGATCTGAAGACTTCACTGAACCACCAATGTAAAAACTAAGCAAGAGGGTAGAAGGCACTATTTACTCCATAAAGAGACAGAGGAAGAATAAACAAATTCATTTGTTTTGCCTTGTACTCTATGGTCTGTTTCATAGAAAACAAAAAACCACAATCCTATGGCCACAGCTACATGGAGATGGAACATACAAGCTGATGGACCAACGGTATCTTGGTGGAAATCCACATGAGCAAGGTGGAACATTTTTAAATTCATTTCCTAAAGCATGTGGTCCTGTAGCACATTCAGTATTTTCTTGACACAGCTGCAGCCATAGCACTGCTCCACCCTAGGAATTACTATACGTGTGAATAAAAATGTATTCTCATTATATGAAATTCTTAAAAATGTTGAATTTCAGTCAAAAAAAGGCTGAGGCATTGCAATTAAAAAGTTCATATGAAACAGAACAAACAGTTGTGGGGATGATATTAACTAAATACGTATATGTATATGAAATAAGTTTGCATTTGGTATGAAAAGTCTTAACATATTTTAATTTTGAAAGTCAACGTTTAATGTTGACTTTCAAAACACACACACACCAAGTTATCTTGAGCAGTATAGACTGTGCTACAATGGCTGAAATTCCCTCGGTAGTTACAATCAGTGTTAATTGTGTTCTTTTTACAAAGGCAACACACAGTCAGAAGACAAATAATGCTCCATGGCTCAACAAAGGCAATGGAATGACTCTGCTTCTATAACTGGAAACTGTTTGATTGCCTCATGCTGCTAAGCCTTGTTACACTCCAGCTGCGTTTAATAGGGGGCACTCACAAAAACAGTTATTCTCGCATGGAAACAAGTTGACTTGAGTATAGTATGCATTGACACTATAATCCAATCTATTTCTTTGGAAAGAAAATGAGCTCAAGACATCAACTTCTGCCCTGTCTCCTCCTCACAAAGACACACATAAACAGGAAGGCCACATTGAGGAGCTGCTGCTGCTTATGAGGAGCTACTGGAGTTTTCTGCAGTTCCAACCTCATTGATTGAAGATGATGCTACAGCCAAGAATGCTGGAATACATGCACAGAGTGGCATTCAACTGACATTTGAAGAAAAATAGCCTAATATGTATATTGCTGCAAATGGGAAAGGGTTCACAAGGTAGTTCATGAGGAAAAAATACATTTTGCTAAACATTATACCCACATAAATTACAAAACATTTGGGGGGAAGCATGATGATGCAAGTTGATCTTTAGTTCTCTCCTGTCCACTCTATGTATAAGATATTCACCATAGCTGTTTTCACTGGAAAGAACACCCAATATCTATCTACTTGATGCCTTACCTACAAGTTTAATTGGTGGCACTTCTGCCACTGGGGAAAAGGGAGCAGAAAAAGGGAGTAACAAGATGGAACAGAGAAAGGAAGAAACACACACTAGTCTCTGCACCAAAGAATAAGTGGACTAAAATCTGAAAACAGGAATCACAAATGTTTGGAAAATATTTGGGAACTGTCTCAGTCTTCCAGGACACACTGTCATTGACCTTAAGGTGGCCCTTCTTGAACAAAGGAATTTCAAAGACAGAAATTGTTGAAATACAATTCATCAAGAGGTTCAACTCTATTTCCTGAGGTTTGAATGAAGACACTTTTTGATCTATAAATCACACTACATATTTTTAATCAGCTCACCATTGTTACGATGTCTGGGTTATCGCTCAACAATATTTTGTGAATGGCAACTATTATGGTAACTATCACTATCTGTTCTTCCTGCATTTCAGTTCCCTTTGACAACACAGCTTACATTTCTACCCCCCCCCCCACCTGAAGTATGTGTATATAAATCTGCCAAATTGAGGTTAACATTGCTGGTCTTGTGGCCATAATAAATATTGATTGATACATGCATCTGATGAAATGGACAGCATCCATGAAAGCTCATGCCAGAATAAAGGTATCAGTCTTTAAGGTGCCACAAGACTCTGGTGTATTTGTTTGTTTGTTGGTTTGTTTGATTGTTTTGCTGCAACAGATTAACTCAGCTACTCCTCTGCAAATAAATATTGCAATTCCTCAACAGGGAAACAGGATAAGTGCTCCATAGATCATTTTGCAATATTGCATTATTATTTTCTCCTCACTAATTAAAACTGAAGCCACCAGAATAGAACTGCTGTCTGGACTTTTACTACCCAGTCTACGCCAGAATCTTGTTTCTTCCTTTCTCTGTTCCATGATTGTTGCTTTTGTCAGTGGTAGAAGTGCCACCAAGGAAGCTTGTAAATAAGGCATAGAGTAGATGGACGCTGGGTGTTCTTTCCAGTGACAACAGCTATGGTGAATATCTTGTACATAGAGTGAATGGCAGGAAAGTGAAGATCAGTTTGTATCATGCTTTCCTCCCACTGTTTTATAATCTGTCAAGCTTTGCATTGTTATAGCATACGTTACATCATATAGAGCAATATATTTTGTTATGCATTGTTACATCATATGTTATATCATATAGTGCAATATATTTTGTGGGTTGTTAAGAAATATCCGTTAATTGGCACATGGGTTAGTTCTACAGAATACTAAGTATTTCTTTAATGGAACAGCTGGTATTATACTGCAAATGATATAGACATTCTTTTAAAAAACGTGAACAGTTGTGTGACTTTATTCCTAACCTAATAAATCCATTGGTACATTCTGAAACATATTACAATTACCATTTCAAAGACAAATGTACAGAAGCTATTAAGCTTTCAGCATGGTTCTTTTTAATGGCTTCCTTTTACCTACTGGTGAACTGTTTACAATGTTTAGTATGAGACAAGTCTGTTTTAACGTCTGAATATTGCCACAGATGTGCAATGTGTTACATAAACTTGAGTTTCAATCCAAACGAACAGCCTTTGTTAATGTTACACATATTGTCCACTGAAGAGGTCAGTTTGGAGTGATCTACATTCTTAACAACATATAGAAACCCTTTAAATTGTTGGAAAATTAAAATGAAATTACCTTCCTGTGAGATGCTATTAGGGCAAAAAGAACTTAGAGGATAAGTTCAACAACAGATTTACTATCAATAATTTTTATTAGGATCGCCAGGACAAACATAGGAAACTGCCAAAACAAAATGAGGAGGCATTGTAATCCCAGAAAGACTCTGCAAGAAGAAAGCCCAGTAAGGGAGTGGTTTTTGTTTTGTTTTTTTTCTTTGATGCAGACAAGCGCAGAGACTTCTGATTTCAAAGGAGAGCCATGAGATTTGTCCCCACCCATAAGACCATTCGTTTCATATTGTCCCAGCTGTCTGTGAGTTGCTCGTAGATAAATAGCACCCAAGCTTTTATCTATGAGCTGTGAGCTGTGAGCTGTGAGCTGTGGGCAACTAACTGAATACCAATTTCAGGTGTGAATTAACTCAATGGTATTTGCAAATGTGATTTAAGGTGTGGGACGCAATGTTGGTCACACTAACAGTACAACATATAGCTTGTAACTTCCCCATGATTTCTAATATTTCTGGGGAAGTTATACACCCAGCAGTTATACAGCCAGCAGATGGCACTGCAACATTAAAGGAATATTAACTACACCAGCCCTTTGATGGTGGTGTATATTTGTTACTGCATTTTTGGTGAGTTAAATCATGGCGAGAATAAACTAGGGATGTGCACTGGATCGGGTCCTATCCACGATCTGAATCCAATCCAGGGGGAAATTGGATAAAATTATCCGATTTATCCGATTTCCGATTTCACCGCTGGATCAGCCGATCCAATCCGATGACATCACCTGGCGCACTACTCAGGAGCAGGCCGCGAAGCCTGCTTGCAGTAGCGGCCAGCGGTGGACGGGAGCGGACATCCCCCGAAGGTAAGCAGGGGGGAGGGCCCCCCGCACGCGCGCCGCTTACCTTCTGTGGCCGTTCGCTCCCATCCACCGCTGGCCGCTACTGTGAGCAGGCTTTGCGGCCTGCCCCTAGGTAGCGCGCCAGGTGATGACATCACCTGGCGCGCTACTCAGGAGCAGGCCGCGAAGCCTGCTCATAGTAGCGGCCAGTGGCGGACGGGAGCGGACGGCCACGGAAGGTAAGCAGGGGGGGTAAGGAGCGCAGGGGAGGGGGCTTACCCCCCCTGGGGCCATCCACTTCCATCCACTGGCGCCCACGGGCACCAGAGGATGGAAGCGGACGGCCCCAGGGCAGTAAGGACTGCAGGAGAGGGGCTTACCTGCCAGGGCCGTCCACATTGGATGACCCCGGGGGGAGGAGGGAGTTAGGCCCCCTCACCCACCCACCACCATTTTTTCCTCATAGACTTGCATTGGGGGAAAACTTTCTTTCCCCCAATGCAAGTCTATGGGGGGGGGGGAAATGGCGGCCGATCCAAAAATCGGATGTCCGATTTTTGGATCGGGATCGGACCTGATCCGGTCCGGGGGGGCTCCGATTTTGTCCGATCCAATCCGGGACAAAATTGGAGGTCCCGATCCGGGTCCCAATCCGATCCGGGGGGGGTCTGTGCACACCCCTAGACTAAACTTCAAAAAGTGGTTGGAGAGGCACCAGGGGATTATGGCATCATGAAAAGAACCCACAAACTTCAGTGAGTAGCCGGTCTTGATCATACTACATAAACTACATGTGAAGGAGCCCTCTGTTTTAAGACTACAATCTTGTACCAACTGATTTGTAGTAAGTCTCAGTGAATTCACTGGGACTTACTTCTGAGTAGATAATTGCACTGTTAGGCTACCTTACTTGCACTTGCTCCAGCTTTACAGTTAGAGCATCCAAGCGGGGGGAGGAAATACAGATTCATTAAAAATAGTTACTCCTGCTCCCACTCACCCATGACTAATACTAGTGTTGTGCTGAAAATTTCTTCCAAATCTTTGTGTGTGTGTTTTTGGCCATTCTCATTAAATTTTGAAAAAAAGAAATTGCTTTTGAAAAGAAATTAAAAGGAGAATAAAATTTTGGAGAATTTCTCATGGGTTAGTTTCTGGGTTTGTGTGCTTGCCTTATTTATAAAATGACCGAGGGGTGTGTAAGAGAGTCTTGGCTTTCATTGTATAATTGTCTCTTTAGGAGCCTGTAGTCTTCTCATCTACCTTAGGCTGACCAGATAAAATCCAGGTCAGGGCTCATGTAACTTTAACAGTTGTAGAGAAAAGGGAATTTCAGCTAGTGTCATTTGTATGCAATTAGTTCCTGGTGATATTCCCTCTTCATCACAACAGTTAAAGTTGCAGGGGGCCTGCCTTCTTTTGTATATGGTCACTCTAGTGTAGTGTCTGCACCTTTAACTGTTGTGATGGAGGGAATTTCACCAGGAACTAATTGCATACAAATGACACTGGCTGAAATTCCCTTTTCTCTACAACTGTTAAAGTTACATGAGCCCTGACCTGGACCCTAAACCTGTGCTTCAATTAAAGCCAGGGAAAGGCATCATGAAGTAATTCCTCTCACAGAGCTTTTTCATGAAGTAATCATGAAGTAATCATGAAGTAATTCCTCCCACAGAGATGGGACCCTGCAGGGCAATGGAGAATTGTGTAATAGAAGAAACCGCACCACACCAGCAGTCCCATCGCAGTGGTCAGGTAACCTTAAAAATACCACTAAAAGAAATTAAAATTAAAATATAAAATGGCTTGAGAATGAGGCAGAAAAATGGAAACTTATTTCATGAGGGAGAAAATGTTCGGGAAATTGGATAACAGATTTTGGCACAGGACTGGCTTCACCTCTTCCCTGGAACTAAACATATCACTGTCCCCCATTTGAACCAGCATTGTGGAGGATGCAAAATGAGGGTGAGGCTGCCAACATAGCTGACGCTGTTGCCACTTGGCACCATTAGCATGGATGGGAGGGAAATGCGGAATTTCCAGACCTTCCAGAAATCACACATTTTCCCCCTTTCATAGCAATGGTGGCCACCATTAGCATGGAGGGAGAGGGGAAAAGGCAGGCACTCACCATGGGCTTGTGGGGTTCGGAGCTTCGCAAGTGCTTGGAAGAGGCTTGCACAGCCTGGCTCGTTGGGGTGGACCATGTGAACGGGGGGCAGGGGGAAGTGCTCACAGGGCGGACATGGGAAGCATCCATAAAACACTAATCCTGATCTGAAATTCTAGTTTAGAAGAGTTTACTTCTGAATTTGATGTTCTGCTGAGACCCAGGCAGAAATGAATGATTCAAGTATGGATGCTTCAACTCACTGTTCCCAGCATATTAGGGAACAAGGGAATGAACTGTTTCTGTCCTTTGGGAAGGGGTCCCTACCCTTGTCTACCACTTCTTCAGTAATATCCTAACATTGCAAACTACAACTAAGCATATTGAATTATTGCCGAGCAGCCCATATGTTGCATGGGTGGGTTGACCAGGCCTGGCAAGAAAGGGCAGGGAAGGGTTAATTCCTGGAGTCTTTTGCCTTTGAGTAGAATTTCCTGTGGATGACTCAGCAGGAATCTGCCCCTTTAGATGCAGAAACCTGTATAATATTTAACTACTAGCCAGACAGCACATAGACCTTCCCTACACACCAGCTGAAAGGCTTTTTCCAACTTAGGGTGCAATCCCATCCAAATGCCCATCAGCCTCAGATCTTGGAGAGTCCATGCAAAGCGGGAGGAGTATGGAAGTGATCTTCACCTCCACACTTCTCCTGCTCTGCAGTTTTGCTAGATGAATGTTTTTGTGGAGGGGGAGAGAAGGAGGCAGCGGGGGCCTGGGGATAGCTCATATCCCTGCTTCCCCAGGGCCCTCCCCTCCCCCCCTCCCACAGAACCCCCTTTTCTTCCTCTCCAAGGTTGCCTTTGCAGCCTTGGAGAGGCACCTGGCACACTTCTCTCCATGCTGGCTGTGATGGGGAGGGGAGCTTGGACTCTTGGATCCAAAGTTGGAGCGCTGTCTCTGGCCTCCTCCACACGGGGCGTTTAATGAGCCTTGAAGGCTCATTATAAATTTTACCTACACACGAGCGGAGCGCAAAACGGGCGTACAGGCGCGTTATCTCCCCGATAATGCGCATTTTCG
This sequence comes from Anniella stebbinsi, assembly GCA_029215795.1. Classification (NCBI taxonomy): domain Eukaryota; kingdom Metazoa; phylum Chordata; class Lepidosauria; order Squamata; family Anniellidae; genus Anniella; species Anniella stebbinsi. The sequence continues at coordinate 48,142,555 of JARDYH010000006.1, forward strand.
AACGCGCGTTAAATAGCGACTTTTATTTTGCTCCGGCCGTTAAAGCGCATTTTCGCTGTGTGAACAAGCGATTATGCGCATTAACTACCTGGAAAGCGCTTTTTGGGCATCTTTTAATGCGCTTCGCCGCTTCTCGCCGCCTCCCGTGCAGAGGGATTGTGAGTAAATGCGCCTCCGCGATAATGCGCATAATCGCGGAACCAGGCGCAAAGGCGCATTCTTGTGGAGGGGGCCTCTGATCTCAGATCCAGGAATCTGAACTATCCTACCTCCCCGCCATACACCCTGTCTAATGTCCATAGGATTGCTCTCCCAATAAAGCATCCAGAATCAGTCCAGTCAAAGAGTGATAGAGAATACTGTACCCAATGGAATTTAGGTGTCCTCTTCCACCAGCACCTCCACTGGATTCATGGCTGCTTTGTAATGCATAACTTGGCCTGACCAAATCCAATCATGAAACCACAGGATTGAGGAGGGTTTCTATTCATTCCACAACCCAAACTATTGTATCCTGTGTTTGAGAAAGCCCAAGCATGCCTGCAGTTGTCCCCTCAGTATGATCGAAGGACTTTAGGCATATGCAGACAGCCTGTTACCTGTTGACCTGAGATTCTCCCAGGGTCTCTTGGCATGCTGCTTTTTCCTCATGATACCTTCCTGCCACTTCGGAGCCAAACCCATATTTCCAGGCCAAACTTTCCTCTTTGCTTGGGTTATGTGATTGCCTTCCCTGTTGAGATACTATTCATTCCCTGCGAAGCCATTGCACCCATTGCTGCAAATAGGCAACTTCCATTTCTGTGGTGCTGCCCAGACATACAGGAGCTCTGCAACTCAGTGAGCAGTGGGGCAATCAAAAAATATTCTGACCAAACAATTAAATAAACTTGTCCCAGGTGCCTTATCAGCATTGCCCTTGTGGGCCCATAGGAAACCAGTGTCTATCAGTGGGAATAAGTAGTGGGACTGTTGTTGAATTTAAACTCAGTGGATTACCTCTCCTGTAGCCTAGTTTAGCCTAGCCTAAGGGCATTTTGCTGAGGCATTGCTGAATTGCCTCTGCAACCAGGTAACACCCTTCCAAGGTGTTCCCCCTTCATGAATTATCAGTTGAAATGGAGAGGTATACCCTATTTCCTATCTCTGCTTTCTGAAAGATTTCCCCACCACTACTATTCTATCCCATTCATCGGCTGCATTCAGACAACATAATAATCAACTGGGGGGGGGGGAGGGGGACAATCGTCAGTTGTATTGACTATCATGTCGTCCGAATGCTGCCATAGTCAGCTCAGCGCTGATCCTAATCCACACCACGGTTGATTATTTATTACTATGTTGTGTGGGGAGTACCCCCTAGATGAACAACTGTAAAGTTGATTATTACCCCACCATTGACTCTTGTGTCCTGAATGCAGCCATTGTGTGCATAGTGCTCCGCATTACTTTTAACCAAGAAAAGGTGAAGCTGCTGCAACACAGGACTCTTTTGATGCTTTCCAGCTTCAGAAGAAGGGGAGAAAGGGCCTCTTCTGCCAGTGTTTGGATTCCGTAACCCAGAGCATACGGTTGGCCTGTGAGTCATTCTTAGATGCCTGCCTGAATAGTGAATGTTGCTAGACATTCTGGATTTATTTATTATTAACTATTGCATTGATATCCTGCCTTTTTTTTCTCCAAGGAACCCAAGGCGGTGTACATAATCCTCCTCCTCTCCATTTTATCCTCACAACAACAACCCTGTGTGGTAGGCTGGGCTGATTGTCTGTGACTGGCCCAAAGTCAGCCAGTGGGTTTCCATGGCCGAGTGGGGATTAGAACCCGGACCTCACGAGTTCCAATCCAACACTTTAGCCACTACACCACACTGGTTCTGTGTCACAAATTGCATGACTTTTATAGCAAAAATGACAAGACCCTTATAGATACTAGTAAAATTACTGGCTATAACTCTACAGGAATAAACTCTTTCAAGACAACTGCTTTCATGAAACATTCTAAAGTGAATAAGGTCTATGCATTTATATTAGAAGTCATATGCTCTCTCTACATGACCATTTCTTTTTCTTGTCACCTCAATCTATTACTTCATTGTTTTCATTGTTTTTAGTTTTAAATAAACAAAAGATTTAAACATATGATTTCCCCACCTTCTTCAGCTGACAGAATCCTTGAGACTGGAGCTAGATCTACATTAAGCAGCATATAACATTTTGAAAGTAGTTTGAAAATGGTATATGGAATGGGCCATGGGCCCCAGCAGTTGTCAATACCATTATAACCTGTTATAAAGCAGTAGTGTAGATCCTGTTTAGGTTCGAGAGACAGCTTCCCATGCTAAAGGTCCATGTTAATGGTAGGAAATTGTAACTGGGCATAGAACATAGCTCCTGTCTTCCACATTCTTCAGCTACTTTTCCTCGTCAGATTTCTTCCCCCACAGGACATTTTTATGTGTGCAGTTTAAATATTGTTTTAGCCTTGGTTACATTATTTATGTGAAAGTTTAATTATTGCTAATTTGAAAGATACCTGGTACAGTAATCCCTGGTTGTTTAACTCAGGAATTGCTGTGACTGAATGGAAACAAGTTTGGGATCTGCTTTATATGCATTCATAACCTCTGGACCGATCTACACCAAGCAGGATACGACACTTTGAAAACGTTTTGAAAATTATATATGGAGTGTGTCCTGGGCCCCAACAGTTGTCACTACTGTTATAAACCATTTTAAACCATTTTAAAGCAGTAGTGTAGATCCTGCCTCTGTTTTCGGTTTCTGTTTTCAGGTTGATTGAAAGCAGAAGTGCTGAATGCACACAAAGCAGGGCCTCGCGTATTCTTTTTCAGCCACATTCAGTCCATTATTGGGTTGTTATCATGATGTCTGAATCCAGGAATCCAGGGCTGTTTACAGATTAAAGGACTCAGAATTAACCCAACAATTGCCTATGGTTTGTTATTGGGTTAATTCTGGGTTGTTTGACCCCTAAGCAACCTTGAGTTATTGGATTTGAACATCACGATAACAACCCAGGAACGACTGAAAGTAAAAAAGATGAATGTGCAGGAGGCAGTATGCCCGCTCGTTTGTTCTCGTTCAACCACAGCGATTCCTGGGTTAATCAACCCAGGAATTGCCATTATATGTGAACTGCATCAGAGAAAGAGAGGCATTTTAATGGGAATTATTCTGGAGAATTTTCTTTATATTTATACACATATATGTTAAGGTCAGATTAAAGCTAATCAGAATTTTAATAAAGTAGGGTGGCTAGAAATACAAGTGCAAATGCAGGGGTTGTCTGACTATCATGAACCTAAACGTTTTCCCTTAAGAATATTGCTTAAATGTGAGATTGGTTATGTTTTCAGTCATATATTGGACTGAAGTGTCAAAATAATTCAAAATGTTCTATGGCAAAGCATAAGGAGATTTTACATGACATTTACATTTCCTATTAGTATGCCGGTTCACATACAGGTTAAATCTGTCTAACTAGGAAACATTAAAGTATTTCATGTCAATGAATTCTCTAACAGATACATAAAAAACCCTTATATTCTGTTCTTCATATGCCCAATCCCTGCCTAGCCGGAACGTTTTAGGGTGAGTCGGTTTTTGCGGGCGGGGAGAAGAGGGCGAATGAAGCCTGTATGCGTGCTGCACACGTATAGGCTGGAGCGGGGTGGGCGGGCTAGGCTATAAAAGCCCACCTGTGCAGCTAAACAGCCTCTCTTTCTTTCATGCCCCACCCTCCCTCCCTCCCAGCTAGTATGGGATTAGCCAGTCAATCTCTTTGAGGAGGAGGAATTTTCCCTGGCATTAGATGCAAAGGTTTTGCCTACTCCATACTGGACTCAATCTTAAGATGGAGGATAAATAGGCGAATTTAATGGTTAGGCGGTTAGTGTGGGAATTTGGGGGGGGGGGGTTGAGGCTAGGAATGGTGAGCACTCAGGCACCTTTAAGGTGATTGGCAAGTCAGAGGCCCTGCTCCTCGGGCGCTGTGCAGCTCCCGTGTAAAGGATATGGCTTGCCTTTGGGGACCGGCTTGTCTCATCTACCTGAGCTGTGCAGCATGGGCTGTGGATGACGCAGATGGTCTCACCAAACACTTAAGTGTTGTCTGAATAGGGGGCTGGGTATACCCGGCCTCTGGGTTCAATGGAGTGGCTCACCCTAACAATGGCAGCCTAGCGCCTGAGAAAAATAAGTGAAATTCCCGCACATCAAGCTCAGAATCAAGGAGGGGAGCATTCCAATGTAAATAAAGAGGCCCTAGTTTATCCCAAGGTCTGGTGTCCGTGTCTTATTTCGTGTGCTTTTCTTCTCCGTTCGCAAAATCATTTTCCATATTTCTACTACTATTGATGATGGACAAAATTTATTTTTTTAGAAAGTTTTTAAAAACCCCAGAATATTCTTTCAGGCATCTGTTGAAATATATTTCTCCACATCAGGAAGTATGATCCATGAAAATAACATTATAATAGTTGAAAAATCACCATTATGCTAGAAATTGCTGATGCTGACTACATGAAAGCCAATATTGGTTTATAAATTTACCAATGTTTAAACAAGCTAATAGTTTTGCTGGTTTACACATTTCTGTTTCAATCTCATTTATAAGATTTTATGAAGGCAGGCAGATCAATATTTTTACCTCCGTCCACAAACATGTTCTGTAGTATAACTTGTATTGGGGCACAGACATCCCAAACTAGTTAAAGCAGAAGTACTTTGAGTAAATAGGTTTAGTAGTCCCACTGAAGTTAATGGAGTTGTCAACTTAATGGAAGTATTCAATTAGTATGTTCTGGATCGCAACGTACAGGACTGCAGTGTAAGGCTTACAGAATGCTATTGAATTAAAGCTTTCTATGATGCCTCTGGATACATAGAACACTAATAAGTGATACCTCATTGCCAAGAAACATAAAATAAGGACCCCATCCATTTGCAGTGCAAGAATGAATCCAAAGGTGAAGAAGTGAAAATACTTTCATTCTAAACTCTAATCCAACTTCAAAAACATAGGAAGTATTCAGATAAACTTTTAAAGGGAAGAAAAATACTTGGTAGTAAGTAAACGCCTACTGCAACATGAATCTGCCTGTATACTTAGATTATCTCTGGAGGACATCTTCTGCTGTTTGAATTTAGAGGATGGCAAATGTGGGGAGGACTTATGGTGTTCCTTGTGGAATGCTTTCTCCACAGATGGTTTCTTGGTAGTACTGACTCTGAATTCCTTTTAGTGCCAGGCAAAGACCTTTCTATTTTCCCAGGGGCTGCCTAGATTAGGCTGACCAGATAAAATCCAGGTCAGGGCTCATGTAACTTTAACAGTTGTAGAGAAAAGGGAATTTCAGCCAGTGTCATTTGTATGCAATTAGTTCCTGGTGAAATTCCCTCTTCATCACAACAGTTAAAGTTGCAGGCACTATACTAGAGTGACCATATACAAAAGAAGGCAGGGCCCCTGCAACTTTAACTGTTGTGATGAAGAGGGAATTTCACTTGGAACTAATTGCATACAAATGACACTGGCTGAAATTCCCCTTTCTCTACAACTGTTAAAGTTACATGAGCCCTGACCTGGATTTTATCTGGTCACCCTAGCCTAGATGGTCTGAAAGCCCTGTGGTGGTTGTGAGACGGTACTGCATCAATTATACGATTCAGCAGCCACCACACAGCTATCGTTGGGTTTTCTTGCAAAGCTGTGACTTTAAAAAGTTGGGGATTTACCCTGATTTACCCCCCCTCCCCTGGTGTGAGGTGAGTATGGAGCATCTGCTGTCTATTCTCACTCCGGAGTCATGGCAAAGGCGTTCCTGGGCAGATGGTGACCCGATTGGTCACTGTCTGCCTGGGCACAGGCAGGGGGCATGCCGGGCATGCTAATAGCCACCGGAACCCCTGTGCCCTCCCTCTGCATTGGGATTAGCTACCACCAGCCCGCTGCAGAGAAAGTGTCGGGTTTTGCTTAAGAAGGTGGCAACCTGACACCATATAGGCAGCCCCCTCCAGGTGTTTCTTTCTTTTCTTTCTGTTTCATCTATGGTAGACTTGTTTTAACTGCTGCTTTTATTTTGCTGTTTTAATTACTGTTATGGATGTTTTTATATATTTTAATTAATCTTATTTCTTTTTAGTATGAATTTAACAGAACAAAACAAATCGTGCGAAGAAGAAAAAAAGAATGAGAAATTACGTGCATAGAAATATCAATATTATTCCATCAATACAACATTAAAAAAAAACGATTATGCATAAGCTTCAAGAAAAGCAGAAGAAATATCCATATATTTATCCATTTGCAAGTCACGCCTACATACCACCCGTTCAAATGTTGATTGCATTGTAGCTTTTATATCTGATATTTTTTGCAGTAGCTTTTAGTGTGATTTCAAGCTTCCTTGGAAGTGTTTTTACATTGGGTTGCATCCAAGGTTGCACTAGCAGAAAAAGTACAAGAGATGGTATTGTTCTGCTAGCACATGCACAATTGCTAGTGGAAGAACTACTGGAACTAGTACAGACAAGACCTAGCCTAAGGAAGTTGCAATGAGTTATGCAGCAGGTTGTGGAACACCTTGTGTAATAATTATTGCAATGGCTTTTGAAATGGTTTTGGAAAGGCTTTTGGCAGGATAAAAACAGGGTTTCCATAAATGATAGAAGCCTATCGATGAGCAGCATTGGCAACGAAAGGAGGGAAGTGTCTCTCAGAGGACTCAGGCCTGAGCAGTGCCGGGTATATCAGCCAGTACCACATAAAAGGAACATTGATTGTTACCTTATACTTAATCTGATCCAGCTAGGAGCACTCAGTGGGCAGAAGTAAACTTCCTCATAGCATGCAACAGTGGATGAGGAACAGCATAGAAATGGCTGCTACATGAACCAGTTCCTTTTCCAATCCAACAGTTTGGGCTGTGCAAGGGAAGCTCTTTCAAACTTGTTAAAATCCTACAGTTCAGGAAGGAAAATGGATTCATTTCCTCCCATTCTCCTTTCCTTGTGACACAACAGATGTATGGGATTTTAATCGAATTGATATGACTCTGCATATTTGGCCCTGGCTGCTCTGCTCACACTGGTTTGGATCTGGGTGATTGTATTCATTTTTGTGTTATTTATAACTGTAACAGTATGTTACAAATCAGTTGTAGTTCTCTTTTCCATTCCTTAATCATTAGTATTAGGGTAGATATAATTTTATGTATGTTCCAAGATTTTTTAACAGATGGATTCATTCATACAGCCGTGAGCTCATTGACTTGTCCCATTCCAGAAGTGGGAGTTTCAGCTAGTGACCAGTTGCACTAGCCAGCACGACCTTCCTGTTGTGCTGGCTAGTGTCATCCCCATTAGTGCAGCTGCAGAATTGGTATGACTCGTTAGTAGTAGAGCAAACCTTATTTCTTAGGAACTCAGAGTTAATCCAAAACCTCATCTATTGAATAAGTATGTGTGGTGCTCATGTGCACTGAATGTATACATGATAATGGAGCGGAGTTGTAATTTAATGACTATTTGCCTGTTACAGCACTTTGCTTTATATGGGAAGTGGGCCTCCCATCTACCAAATGCTTGAAATTCTGTAGCTCTCAGCAGTTGATGATGTGTATCAACAAGTGCAAAGGCATGGCATTTAAATGTGAAAATGTGCTCTCTGGGTATATAAGATTGCATGATTTGAAGTTAGATTTGAGAGAGAGAAAGGATACCAAAATACACAGACCAAAATGGCTTGCTGTAGTTTAACTTGTTATTGTTTTAGTATCCAGTTCTTAAAAATATGTTTTATGCTGCCAGATTGCCTTTCTGTATACTTAGGTGGCTAGTACCGTTTCATAGTGTGAGAGCCAGTATGCATAGAACCTTGCTGCAGATTATGAACAGAAATCATAAGAGGACCAACCAGTCCTAGCCAGGCCACTCAGAAGCTATGCCCTCATAAATGGGCTAGTTTGCATATCACTAACCCATGGTAATGCACTTTCTGGGCTTCATGCCTTCATTGGCTGTGACACGGGAAGTGCTTTTGTTGGATATGGCAAACTTGATGCCCAAAAACATGTACAAGCTTGCCCAGAATTTCAAGAGACATTTACACAACGTGGAGAAACAATCAATGTACCATCAGAACTCCTACAACATCTTGAAGTTTTTACATGTTATCTGTATGGATCTTAAAACACAGCAGATGTAAATGAGTTAACGTATCATTTTCTGTGCCAAAAAGGGTACTGTAGGAACACATCAACTGCCATCTAGCTGCAACATACTTCAACAGCACATTTGTTGAGCTAATTACTAAAGCCTGAATTTCTCAAGATGGTACCAATCACACCATTTAAAGATCCACATACTTGGAAAGAATCGGTGTCTACAGGTTCAATGAAGAAACTTATAGTGTGTAATATGCAGAAGACGGACCACACCACAATTTTATCCATAAATGAAATGTAAACAATAGGTTTCCACTCATGATTTTCAGATTTTACATTGTCCATTCTGCATCTTTTCAGTGGTGCACCCCAAAATTATTTCTGCACTTTATGGATCTTTCCTGGTCAATCCTGGGCCTTGATTTTGCAAAATGTGTCAAACTTCTACCTTGAAACCTCATATTATGTATTTTTGGCTATTTATTTTTCAGAATTAAGGTATTTTTTCAATGAAAGCCACTCCTTGCCAACAGCCATCATGGCTAATAATTTGCTAGGGTCATTGGCTATCAAAAGAAAACTACTCTATTTAATCACCCAATTGTTAGACTCATGGCCCATGGATTGTGGCTATTAAACCTGGCTCTCCCCTGTCCTAGGGGCTGTCTTGACTGTGCCAGGCTGGCGCTCCCTCCTTCCAAAACCCTGCGGCTTCACTCACCCATGGTGGTATTGCATAATCCTGATGCCTAGGAGGGAGCATGGAGTTTCCTGTAGCCATCCAGGTACTGAAGCCGCCTCCTGTCCTCTTTCTAATGGAAGGTGACCAATCACCAGTCTCCTTCCACCAGGGACCACCCCTGGATTGGCCCTGGATTGGCTCCTCCCCTGGAGTGATGTCAGATGACCGAAGAGCCTTTCTGATGTTGCTTCCATTGAAAAAGTCAGTGTAAGTCCCCGACTTTTTCAATGCGTAGCTTTGCAGAAAAGTCCTGCAGTGGCTGTGAAGCTGCAGCTGCATCATATAACTGATGCAGCGCCAATCTGCAGCCATCATGGGGCCTTCCTTGCATATAGACATCCCCCTAGCATGATGTTTTAACCTCTATACCACACTGGTTCTCAGTGGCCTATTGACGTTTGAGAATGCTAGGGAACCTCTAGAATTGACATGTTTCCCCCGCTGTTTTACAGCTTAATGAATTCTGGGCAAGATCTAGACCAGGAGTTCAAAACCTCTTTCAGCCACAGGGCTGAATTCCTTTTTGGAGAAGCTCTTGGGGCTGCATTCCAGTTGTGGGTGTGGCCAAAAAACACCCAAAGTACCAGCATATTTTAGCTTAAAACTCTTCTTGCCAGTACTGAAGCCTTAGGAGATGCATTTCAACTTTTTCGAACAGGAAAAACTGCACAAAATCTGGGAAACTACCAGACGATCAGTGGTTTGGGGGAAAGACGAGAGGCTGGAAGAAGGGTGTGTGACCTTTGGGGATGCCCTGGAGGAGCAGAAGGGGAACCCCCAGAGGGCCAGTTTCTGCACTCTGGATCTAGACAAGCAGGGAAGGAAATAATTTGTGGAATCCTCCAGTGGGGTTTGCTCACTCATGACTGAGATCGATTGCTTGTCCCTTCCTCCTGCTCCAGCTGTATTCTTTCTTTACAAGCATCTTACAACTGTTTTGGGTGCATACCTACTTCATTCATTTCAATCTCTCTCAAGTTCCAGAGAGTTCATTTTCCCCTGTGACATATTCTAGCAGGAAGCATTTACTGAGAGCAGAACACTTTGATCGTGTACTGCTCTCAGTAAATGCTTCCTGCTAGAATATGCTGACTACACAACTTTAATGAAAAATGTCAATGCAATCACATTTGCTGTGTGAGGAAATGTTTTGGCTTCTTTATCCTTTCAGTCAACCAGAGTCTCTTCTGGGAAAATGCCCCTGTGTCCAGTTTTGCCCAGTTGTAAAGTTATTCATCTTACTAAGCTTGCACCATATTTGTTTCTGAATGCTGTCTGCTTTTAGTGACTATAGATCAGCGAGAACGATGGCATGCCTTTTAAAAAAGGAAGATGGAATAGCAATGTATAGTGTTCAGTGGTGATCCAAGAGAGCACTGGGCTGTTTGGGGGATAATTTTAAACTTTTTAAATTGCATGAACTCAGCTTGTCATCTGATTGATCATACTCAGGATCAGAATGGCAGATAGCTAAAAAGAGGATTCCTTCCTCTTCGCAAAAGAGCAGATGCCGTAAGGGGAAGGGGTACAGTAACTGCTTTCTACCATGGCCCTTTCTGAAGGCTTTCATGGAAATTTGTTGGTTTGGGGTGAGTTACATTACATTACATTGTATATATTTGTCTGTGCATGCGAGTGTACTTGTGAACATGTCAGCATTCTCTCTTTCTCTTATAACAGCCAATACCTATGACTTCCACTAAGGCTGCAGTTACACAACATGACACCATAGAGAAATGAGGAAAGACGGTAAATGCGTTGCCACTCTGAATGAGGGTACTGTATGTCATGTCGCTGTTGGTTCAAAGCAACTTCCTTATCCCTTCCCACCACCATTGAGTTGCTGCTCAAAGAAGACGTGATTGGTATAATGTGAATTAATGCAGCCAGCAAAAGAGACAGAAATGGTAGTGTTTTTGAAACTAGTTGGCAAAAATAAGCCGTGTTTGTGACCGTCCCCATTGTTTGCTTTCAGGGAACTGGTGCTCCGTAAAGATCATTTGGTTCTGCATATTGCCTCGGTTGCATTGGAAAGTCAGCTCCAATCCTCTTGCTTTGGAAAGGGCCCGGAAAAGGGTCAATACAGCGATCTTTAAGAGGCTGCTTGAACACGGTGACGTTAGCATTCAACACCTTGACATATGCCGCTCTTGGAGGGAGCTGTATCGACATGATGGGGTGCACCTATCTGAGCAGCGTAATGATCTGTTTTTAACAGATTTGCAGAGAGGCCTTCACAAGGTAATTTTGCAAGGGGGAGGGGGAGGGGAGACTAAGCTGAGACTTGTCTCCCCCCATGGCGGTAGGTGCAGGCATTTTAAGCTTTATTAATGGTGAGCATTCACAGGCACCGTTGGGGTGATGGGTAATGCCTGAGGCCAACCACTGAGAGCCCCACGGCATCAGTTGGAGGGATAAGGCTTACCTTTGAGGCCAACCCTTCTTGCCTACTTGGAGCCATGCGGCACGAGGGGAGGCGACACCAGAAGGCCTCCCTACCACAGATTGAGGAAGCTCGGGGGGTAGCGAAAGTGCTGGCGCCACTTCCCGGGCTGTGAATGCCTCGCCCGATCCTTGCAATGACCAAGCTGGCCAAGTCAAATGCCCGCATAGGAATTCGCCTCCCCCTTTTTCTCTGCTGAGCAAAATAAAAGTGGCCCATGTTTAAAATCCCAATTATGTGTGTAGTCTCGTCATTTCTCATCCTTCGCTTCGCAACTGGTGCTCTATTAAAGTTTAGCAGTATTTTTTGTGTACTTGTCCTTCTTCCCCATGTTCAACATATGTTTGCAAAAAAATTGCTATTGCAACAGAACCACCACCTGTATTTTCTCCTTACAAGGACAATGAGCCTGTAAAAGGCTGCCCTGGCACTTGCTACCACTTAGATAAGTTGGGGGCAGAATAATAATAATAATAATAATAATAATAATATATTTATTTATTTATTTATTACCCGCCTCTCCCAACGGATCGAGGCGGGGAACAGCATTAAACATAAAATACAAAACTGATTAAAAGCACATAAAACCAAATACATAATTAAAATACCAATAAAACACCAATAAAACACTTAAAATTCATCTGGGTAGGCCTGCCGGAAGAGATCAGTCTTTATAGATCTTTTAAATTCCTGAAGACTGGTGAATTGGCGAATCTCTCATTTTGTAGAAATGGCTGTGCAAGTACAACTTGTCCAATGCATGGTTGGGATATTCTGAATGAATTCTTTTGTATTTATTTGTAGAATTTTTTCACTGCTTTTTAGACAAAAAGGTTGTAGGTCCCTCTGGCCTGACCCTAATACTCCAACCTAGTGTTTCCCAAAGTGTGGGTCAACATCCATCAATGGGTCTCACTCAACCTTCAAGTGGATCTTAGTGCTAAAAAATGCTCTTCTCTACCTGGTGTTGTGTCTAATTCCTCCCCTCTTGCTCAGGGCGAAGGAATGTCAGACATTAATTCAGAATCAGATTCTGAACTCGAAGAGGCATACCAGTCTGTGCCAGGAGGAGACGAGGTTCCCATAGTTCCACCTTTAGAAAATGTATTGGCTGATGTAAATAACCTTGCTGATAATAACCAGCTTTCATCTTCAGAAGGCGGAGATGGGAGTCAACTCAGAGATCCCATTTTCCATAGGAAAATCAAGCTCGCACAGATCAAAGGGCTTACTAGGTGGCACTCGGAAAGACTTCTTGCTCAGAAGAGGCGGGATGTGAATGCGTCTTGAAGTGACTCTCGCTTCCTTTTGGATGGATCAACTGATTTGTTTGCTTAGCTAATTACGCCTTGGGGCAAAACATTTTCTAAGATTTAACTCCTTTCAAAGGGAGAGAAGGGATCATTTGCAAAATAAAGGATTGTTTTTTCCTAAGAGGCCTCCTTATTGACTTCAATGGGCGCTAGAAGTTAGGGAGTCATGACACCTGCAGGATACAGTGATAGAGTCATGGTGGGAGAAAAATGGCCATATGAATCGATGGCTGTTAGCTGAGTTTTATGAGATAGGGGATCAAATGGAAAGAAATGATAAAGTAGCCTTGTGAGCGCAGGATATAATCAATCTGTAGAGAAATTCACTCTGACTCACTGAAATGTGATCTGTGGCTCCCAAATAAGAATGCAGAATATTGTGTTATTTGTTACATTCCATAGTCTTTGCTATGATTTGTTGGCATGTCTAATATTGATTTTGAAATACCATTAGGAGATTTCAGATATCATCTTCAAGCAACTTCCACTATTTTAGGATTTAAAAAACAGATGCTTTTAGAGCAGTAAATTATATTTCCAGAGTTATCATCCACATGATTATTACGTCCTCCAAATTGACACCAGAACTGTACAGAAAGATTGCTGAAACAGTGGGGGAGAGATAATATCTTCATTTCCTCCACTTTCACATATATTTTCATATGTAAAAGAATGTCTGTTATTAAGTTGAGTATGTGATGGTATTTTTTCTTCTTCTTGGCTTTCATGATATATCAATGATGGTATATAAACTAGGGGTGTGCATTGGATTGGATGGGATCCACGATCCGAATCCGATCTGCCCCAAAATCGGAAGAATCTGATCCGATCTGATCCGACCAACCCTCCGATCCGATCCGATCCGCTGAGGTCCGATCCGGATCGGAAAAAATCGGAAAATCAGACGCCATTTTGAATGCTTTCCCCCATAGCCTAGTATTGTGTTACAAAAACGCCTATACCTTTTTCATTTTTAAAGATAGAAGGATGAAACTTGGGCACTTTGTAGATGGGTTAGGGATAGTTATCTGTGAGACATTTCAGAAAGATTGGTGCAGGCATTTTGTGGCAATTAATTTTTTAATAGAAAACCAGGAATGCCTATAATGTTTTCATTTTTAAAGTTCCACACATGAAACTTTGCCACATTGTAGGTGGTACATTGGCACCTATGTGTGTGAAATTTCAGAAACGTAGGTGCTTGCCTTGTGTGGCAATTAATTTTAGAAAAATGGGAAGTAGTAGGGTAAATACAGTTATGCCTCCAACGTTTTTATTTTTAAAGATACAAACAGGAAACTTGGGCACATTACAGGTAACACTTTGCTTGATATGTGTGTGAAATTTCAGAAAGCTAGGTCCAGGCATGTAGTGGCAAGGTATTGTTGAAACAATGAGGAAAAAACGCCTACAACTTTTTTATTTTAAAAGTTAGAAGTCTGAAAGTTGCTCACTTTGTAGATGGGTTAGGGGTAGTTGTCTGTCAGAAATTTCAGAAAGTTAGGTCTAGGCATTTGGTGGCCACGAATTTTTTAGATTAAAAGTTACAAAAGTTTTTCCACAGAGGCTTGGGCTGTCAATTGCACCCTGCTCCCCCGCCTCCCCTTCCTCTTTTATCTGTCAAAACTCCATGTTGTTGTAACTTTTAATCTAAAAAATTCATAGCCACCAAATGCCTGGACCTATCTTTCTGAAATTTCTAACCCATCTACAAAGTGAGCAACGTTCAGACTTCTAACTTTTAAAATAAAGAAGTTATAGGCATTCCCTTCCTCATTTTTCAAAAATACCTTGCCACTACACGCTTGAAGCTATGCTTCTGAAATTTCTCCACATTAGACATACCACTTTGGTTCACATGTGTGATAAATTTCAGAAGCATAGCTTCATAGCTTTGCTCTTGAACTTTCTACAGAGCATGAATTTAATGCTCAGAAGAAAAGGAAGCTGATCGAAGATACTGAAGTGATAATAATTGTACTTCGTAGAGTTGACTTAGATAGGAGGGTATCACAAACAGGATGAAAAGGTTTTCCCCTAAAATGTCCTCTTGTTCCCTGAAGCAAATCTGAAACAAGATATGATTGATCTCCAAGACAAAGAGAATGTAGCCAATAAGACTTGCGTAGTCATGACTACATTCCGTCACTTTATTTTAGAAATGTTAAAAATAGATATATACATCTTTCTTATAAGGCTTTAGTCTCCATGCACAGACACACACACACAGGGTGAAAGACAGGAGATTGGGGAACTTTTAAAAAAGCCTCAGAAATAATTTGGTTGTTCATAGGTATCCAGAGGGAATGTGAGTTATCTCAAACAGTGAATTTGGGCATTTTATCCTTTTGTACAATTTTGTTGCATTGTGTGTGGCTTTAGGCTTACTTTTCTTTTTTTAGCATAAGAAACAATCTCAAGATATAATTCCACAAAACCCATGTTAATTAGTATCCTTTATAGTTGTTGATTTACCCCTCCTAGAAACTCAGACCTGTTCAGAAATCACAATATCAGGCTGATGCAGTAAACCATGGGTTGTCAGCCCAAGAAACAAATCATATGCCTCTCTACTTCCCTTCCTTCCTCCCTTCATGCGCCTTGCTTTGGTACTTGTATCCTTTCTTATTAAATTCTCCAGGACATTCATACTTGATTGCTTCTTAGATCCAGTTTTCTGGTTTGTAAGAAGTTATAAAGCTACAGTTTCCCAGTTTGCATGTCACGGGAAACTGTGGTTAAATAGCCATATAAACTAGCAAATTAATTTGATAGGCAGCCGTATTATGGTCCAATGTTTTTGTGGCAGTGGGTAAAATTTCCAATTGAAAATTTTCAGTTGAATAGAAGCAGATTAATTCATTTACACTAGTATGCTAGTGTCAATGAATTGTGATTCACTGTCTATATATTTGTTATTAACAATAAGGTTCTTAGATTCACTAGTTGCTTAATAATGAAAAGATTAACCTACTATTTGTAAACTTAGCCTAGGTATGCTGCTTTTTGCATACTTATCTGGATATAAGCTTTACTGAACACAGCGGGTTTATTTTCAAGTAAACATGCATAGGATTACACAGCATATTGCTTCAGCTAAGCATTGCAGCTTCTTATTACACCTGATTTTAACCTTTGCCTCTTCAAGCACATCACCAAATAATTACTGCAGGAAAGGTCAGCGCATCTATGATAAGGTTGAAAAGAAATACCCAGATAGCAGGCTGGAACTAGAGAAATGCACATTAATGTCTTGTCTGGAATTATCAATGTTACACATAGCAATTGAAAGTAACTGTGCGTTCTGTGTAAATGCTGAGCGATGAAATCCTATATGTTTACTTAGAAGTGAGTCCATTGTATTTAATGGGGCTATATTCCCAGGAAAATGTGTATAGGATTCTGTAGCTGTTTTAAAGTCCATGCAAGTAATTCATATTTTTCAGTGGATATTTAATTATCAATTTTTCTGCCTTGCAGTTATCTTATCTTGTAAGTTCTCTGGGTTTATTTTGGCATGCAATGAATTTGCATTTACATTTTGAATGAAATCTATGCACATATACACTACTAGAAATCAATAAAACAATTCAAAAGTTTGGAAATACCCAACAAAAGCAATGTAATAAAATAAATAAATGGGTCTGTGAGCTCTTGATTAAAAAATAATAAGGGATTCCTAATTGTATTTACATATCATGGGGGAAAATTAGGGCCAGTCCAAGGGTAGGCATGGTTGAACAATGGTCAAGGGCCTACCCCCCAGCAGGGGCTAACTGGATTTCCTCATCACCATGGGAACCTGCTTTTCCACCTGACTGTTTTCTGGTCCAGATAATAGTGGTGATGAGAAGAAGGAGCAGCAGTAGCTCACTTGCTTTCTACTTGCTCACTGGCTCTCTGATTGGCAAGCAAGCGAGATCAATGACAAGAAAGAGGATAAAAGCAAGAGCAGCTGGTGACAACCATGGCAAGAAGATAGACTCATTGAGGCAGGGGGCAGATTAAGGGTGTATTACCCAAACGCCCTCAAAACCATAGAGCAGCCACTGCCGACCATTAGGCAGAGTGAGGTGGCTGCCACAGGCTGTGTAAAGCTCACCAAATTGTTAGTTTTTTCATGCATTACTATTGTATTTTTTACTGCCAGGTGAAGGAGAGAGGTGCTTGCAAGATTTTCTTCCTGAGGTGCCAAAATAAGTGTTGACCAGCCTTGGGTACTATGTATCATGACTTCTGGAAATGGGGTGTCAGTTGGTGCCCTTCCTCAGTCATAAAAATGTATTGAAGCAGCCCTAGAGGAAATTGATGAAACCATATTGTCTCTTTATTCAGAAACAGGGATTAATTTCTAAAGACATAATATTAGGGTGACCAGATTATGACAATCAAAATCCCGGACCCCCCCCCTGCCACCCCCCACCCAAAACAAACCCCCCACCTCGCGCCCGCGCCCCCCCCACCTGCGCCGCGCTACGCCACCCTGTGCTCCTTACCTGGGCTTCCGCTTCCCTCCGGTGCTCAGAATCTACTGAGAAACAGGCTTCCTGGCCTGTCTCTCAGTACACGCTGGGTGATGACATCATCACCCGGCGCGCTACTGAGGGACAGGCCGCGAAGCCTGTTTCTCAGTAGATTCCGAGCACCGAGGGAAGCAGACGCCCCAGCAGGTAAGTGCCTCGCGCTGCCCGCCTCCCGCCAGCACCGCGTGACCCCCCGCCCCCCGGTTGCCCCGGATCGGCCTAGGTTTCCAGGTTAGGACTGGGAAACCCCGGGCCATCTGGACACCCTACATAATATGATAGCAAATGTTGAATGACAAATCAGGAAATATATGCTTATAGAATGATTTATGATGATTTTTTTAAAAAAACTGTTCTGTATATTTAGCCCATACTGTGGAATTGCATACACTGGTTGCAGTGGCAGTGGCAAAGTATGAAGGATGGGTTAACTGCACCCGTGGAGGACATCCCCCCCCCAAAAAAAACAAAAATCTTCAACCTTGTATTGCTTTTGCAAGACCGCTTCCTTGCTCTGTCTTGTCAGGAAGTCTATAGCTGCCTGGTTCCTCCCAAAGCCTGTCAGTGGCTTCTGTGAAGGACCTGGGTTTCTGGGGGCCTTGACGCTTCCAGAGGAGGGAGGAGGATGTGCTCATTTGTTGACATATTTCTGAGCTACTTATCTCTTTAGTACCAGCCGGGAAAAGCAGGTGCTCGGCTAACGAGCCAGGGCTTAATGGCTTTCAGCTGAAGAACCGTTAAGGGAGGGTGTCGTTCCCAGGCTGTGCAAGGGTGGGGGCTAAGGGGTGAGTGGCTGATAAACGAAAGCCGGAGTTAGGTGGATCATCTCTCTTCGGACCTGGGCACGGTGAAGAGGTGACCTCCGTCTGGCTGGATCGAGCCGGGTGTTAGAGTTTTTATTGTTTTATAGGCCTATTCGGTTTAAGGTAGTTTGACACTGTTAAGAGTGTGCTTAATTGGTGGGGGATGCCAATTGTTTTATAGCTTGTGCCTTTTTTGTGCTGCTAACCTCATCTACCTCAATTCCCTTCACCCCCCCCCTTTTGCTCCCTTCTCCTCCCAACCCTTTCCTGCTTTCGACCGAAGCCTTAACTTAGGATAGTGTGTAAATAAACCTGCTTTGGTCCTTAAATTGCTGTGTTGTTATTTCAGGTGTTGGCTCAAGCCAGCTTTGGCTGGGGAACCAGGTGGCGGGTCGGGGTTGGTCCGCCACGGCAGGGGAACATGGTTTATGTTTCCTTGACAGCTTCAATTTGCAAACTGAATGCATACATCAATTGTGCACACTCAGATTGTTCCCTTCCACTGGAGAAGGCAATAGGGAATATCTATGGAGGGCAACTTCAGGAAATGATCCCCTACAACTTCAGATAAATAACCTAAGAAGCTCTCTCTCTCTGCACAACAGGCTAACCCATGATGAGTGATGAGCCAAACACTGGGGGTTGTTTTGCGAGCAACACCCCCCCCCAAGTGTGTAGTTGGTGCACCCAACAGATGACTGAGCACACTGCCCAAAGAACATTGGCTGTTTCCCCCTTCCCCCTTGGTCCTCCAGCTTGTTCCGCTTGGCATCCCAAAGGACTTGGCAACAGAACATACAGGGTTGCAGTCGCGGATAGGCTGTATCTAGTTTCCTGCACCCATTTTTCTGGGTGCCCCATATGTAGTTCTCCTTCTCCCTCAAGGTCATGATTGGTGGGGATGAAGGGCATGCTGGTGACAGCCCCACTGATGGGCCATTTGGGCACAGTCAGCAGGGCTGTCACTGGCAAGGGGAAAGTGGAAATGGCAACAACTTGGCAGCAATTGCTCAGGAAGAGCTGTATTGGTTTCTGCCACTCTTGCCAAGCAGTTCACTGAACGATGGGTTGGCATGTCCAGATTTGGACGACATGCCAATCCATCATGGGTAAAACAACCCCTACAACAGATCATGGATCATCAAGGTGGATTATGTTGGTAAAACAACCTACTCTTATAAAACAAGTCCAGGTTTGCACAACACACTAACCCACCGAGGGTTGTTTCAGACAACACCCCATCATAGTTAGCATGCCATGCAAACCCAGTCATAGTCTATTCAGATAACACACTAACTCATACTCAATGGTCGAATGTGGATTGCTGTTGAACGGTGGATTGTTTGTTGAACTATGGGTTAGCGTGTTGTCTGAACGTCTGCAGGGTGGCTTGCTAACCATGCATTGTGGCTTGTTAACTACCCTGAATGACCCAACAACAAACCATGGGTTCTCAAGGTGGCTTGTTCAAGAAAATAAGCCACTATCTGTAGCTCCAGTGCTGCTTGTTCCTTTTTGATGGTGATTGTTAAAGAGTTTGTACTGTAACTGTATTGCTGTGGTGTCAGTGGAGTACTTTTGTCCTATTGTATATTTCTTTCTTTGTTAGTCATCTTGATTTTTTTTTGGGGGGGGGGAAATGGGATATAAATGTTTTAAATAAATTAAATAAATTACCTCTGCTGTTGTCCATTTACTCCTGCTGGTTACTAGATCATAGGTACTAAAATAATATCTTTCTCTTTCTGATAGGCCTTCTACTGCACCTTAAATATCTGTTTCTGACAAAGAATGATCGAAGTGGCTGGGATATGATTTATCTTTATTTTTAACTAGTTTCCCCCCCTTTGTTTGTTTGACATGCAACTTGCAGCATGTTGAGTTCCAGTGCTCCATCTATTGTCACATGAGACTGGTTTGTTCTTATGAAATTTAATACAGGAATACGCTGGTGTACTTCATGTAACATGATGGGTTTTTTTCCCTTTGGGGGGTGGGTAGGAAGTCCATGTCTGTTGTTCAACGAAATCTCACTTATCTGCATTTAGATGCTACGAAACCTCACATACACTGTAAAATGTCTCCTTGCAAAGCCCCTGAGCACTGTGACCATATATTTGGGTCACTAGTAATAAATTCCTTATAATTTATTTATAAGATGGGTCTCTTGATCTGTAACATTTCAGAAATAGCAAGCACCTGCACAGAAATTGCTATTGAGGCTGGTAATAACAAAAAGTGTGAAAGGCAGACTTGGAATTTTAAATGTCTCAGATGACTACCTTTCTACATTAACCTTCTGAACACCTCAATCTTGTAGCAGCAGAGAACTACTTTGTCTACCTGGCTTTCCTTTTCTACTTACCCTCACAAGTCATCTTCTCCTGCCTCTTCCCTTCCCCTTCCGTTGTTCTTTCCAAATATGCAAGACCATCTCATTCTGTGCTCAGTTGTAAACAACACATTGACTTGATCTTATGATGAATTTTTGGTTGCTTTATACATGGGATGCAATACACATTGAATCCCAGACGTAAGCATCAAGCTGCACTCTTGGCATTATATTGTGAGATTTGAGTAAGGAAGGAACCTTGCCAAGATGGATAGCTACAGAAGGGTGGGCATCATGTGGAATCATATGTTTCCATATTTACAACAGCAACCTAGGAAAATAGACTGAAACTGGAGGATCATGATGTCATAGAAAGAGGAATCACAAATGTAGAATAAATCTCGTGTAGAAGAGCTCTAAGACTGTATGGGACAGTCACAAGGTACCATAACTATTTGTAAAATGAAAACAAACAAAACTGAAAACAGTGTACACCAGTGATGAATTGGCTGTGTCCTCCCCTCACCCCCCACAAAATGATTGGAATCTAAATATCACTGAGAAAAACTGGTAGTTGGTAAAAGCAGGATGGCTGCTTTTTTCCCTACAATAGGGCTCAGTGCAAAGTCCAAAACTAGGTTAGTTGATTTGAGATGTCTCTGATGGGGATAGGACAAGGAGTGTCTTGATGTGGTAGGGATGATATGTCCTGGTAACAAGCATATACATGTAGTATGCTGTTGACAACAGTAGGAAAGACAATGGTCTGCGCATGATGGTGTGTATGCTACAAATACATGTTTGCAAGTATATTATCAAGATACAGCATATTTGCAAATATATAACCAAGATATAGCATGGTCAGGCAAATAGTGGGGCCCCAGATGGTCCACTGCTGTTGATGCTGGCATTCTCCCTTTACCTGCCCCCCCTAATATTAGGGCCCAGAACTGAGAAGTACTATACCAGATGGCTGCACCACCACCATCTCCAATATCCCGAATTCCTCTGAACCCCAGTAAGTGTGCCTCTGTGATACTGCATTGCATCCCAGAGGCATTCTGTCCCAGCCCTTTTTTCAGCACTGGGCTGAAGGAGTACCAGGTGGCTGGATCTGCTGGTCCTTCCAGCACCACCTGTCCCCACACTGCTGTTCACTATCAACTGTCCTGCCACTGCTGAGGGCCTTCATCCTGACCACTGCTGCCTCCACTACTGGATCATTTTAGGGTTCCACCACAGTAGTAGTTTTGAGGGATGCAAGCAGGGTGGGGCTTCAGGAGAAGTGCTAACCTATACTGGCACAAGCCCTATACATTATACATATACATATTCTGGGCATCACAACTGATAATGGCATGCCATGTATACACACTACATAATGGGTGGATCTATATTTACATTGGATCAACTGTGGTGGCGGAAGAGGAATTCCATGCCTCCTTCCAATGGCAACCCCCTCCAGCCAACTGAAAATGCCACACAGATATCAGGAGATTCTATTGAATGGGATGAGCTATAGTGTCGAGAGAAAGAGGAGACCCCCCCCCAAACCAGGCACAGAGATCTTCTGCAAATAGAACCCTTCCTCTTGTGGAAGGTCCTTCCTCTTGTGAAAGCTAGATCTGGTCTCCAGCCAATAGTATAAAGATTACTTTGGGGGTCAGTGTGTGAGGAAAGTAATAACAAGGCTTGAAAAATTTTCATCGACACTAAACTAAAACTTAACTGGAGAAAAACTGGGTGGGGGTCTTGGCCAAGTTTGAGGAGTGTAAATGCTAAAGAACTATTTATTTATTTATTACATTTATCCATCTTTCATCTATCATGGAACACAAGGTAGCCTACCATTCAGGTACTGATGAGACCAGAACTACTTAGCAGCTGAGAAGTTGCTGCATGATGTGATTTAGGACCAATCTCTGGAGCTGATTATTTAATTATTTCAGCTTGTGAAAATCATGATCCATCCAAGCCCATAACCCATATATTGGGGCCGGCTATGTGTTTATCAGCCCTCCTGTTTTGCAGCCCAGACAACTAATCTGCAGATTCCTCCTCCCACACTACATCTGGAACTAAGTAGTCTGGATTTGCAGACAATGTGACTGTACTATCTAGTTACCTCCTCCCTTCTCTTACTGCCTCACTTGCCTTTTTTAACATCTTGCATTAAGAAGAGATCTGGGAATCTTGAAAGCTTGAAAGCTTGCACAAAAAAACTTTTTTGGTGATCTTTGGTTTGTCTAATAAAGGTATTACAACAATATGGATTTTGGAACTTTATCTATGCATATGACTGATGTACTGTGCGTAAATCAGGTTTCACAAGTCTTTTTTATTCATTTACAGTGTCCCTACACCACCCTTCAAATCAAAATTTCCAGGTTTACATAATGACCCTGTTCAGATGATACACTAAGCCACAGTGGTTAAGCATTTTGAGCTAAACATGTTGTGTGAACCATGAATTATTGTGTCATGCGAACCATTCCTAACCATGGTGGCTACATAACCATGGTTTAAACATGGTTAGTGGCCTAACCAAGGTTTAGCATGTTGTCTGAACAGGCCCACAGTCTTGCGTCAACTTAATATTTGGTATAGGACTTTCATGAAGGAAATGTATTTTAAGTTAAGCTTATAGTTAACTTTGTTTTAATATAATGCAGTGTCATGTTTCTGACTGCATGGATCTTCCCTCCCACCCTGCTATATAATATTTGAAGTATACCGCAGTCAGTGGCACACACTTTTTTTTTTTAAAAAAAGTAAGGTTTTGCAGTAGTTACTAAGTGTTGCACAAAATAGTTAATGATCATGTGTTGCTGCTTAATGAAAAAGGACATTGCTCTATGAGCACATAATTCTGCTGTTCTACAGGAGTTTCCTCAACATTTATGACAAATACCTTGAGGCAGCATTGTATCAGCATGCTCCAGTAAGTCACACTATTAAAATCAGTTATAAACTATTATCTAACAGGAATCAACACCTGTACTATAATTTGACTGCATGCACAGCATAATAATACCCAGAAAATTGTGCATTCAGCTGCTGCCTTTTCTTTAATGTTTTAGTAGATTTGTTCATGCATTTCCTTCCATTATCCCTGGACCAGAGTGGGCAACCTTCAGAAGTCAGGTTCACATCATAAATATAGCATGACCTGGAAGGGTCTAGGGCAGTTTATGTGGAATAAATACAGTGTATAATGTCTTCGTGGTGGAGGTTATGTATTTACTATTTAGCAATATTTTTTTTATTCTCAAACTCTTACCCTTTAAGCCCTGATATACAGTTTAGAAATCCTTCATCTTCCATTTATTTGCCTCCTTGTTCCCAGTCATTTGACAGCTTTTGTCCATCACTATCTCTCTGCAAGTATGAGGCCTATAATTTTATTTTAGGTAGGCTGACCAGATAAAATCCAGGTCAGGGCTCATATAACTTTAATAGTTGTAGAGAAAAGGGAATTTCAGCCAGTGTCATTTGTATGCAATTAGTTCCTGGTGAAATTCCCTCTTCATCAGTTAAAGTTGCAGGGGCCCTGCCTTCTTTTGTATCTGGTCACTCTAGTATAGTGCCTGCACCTTTAACTGTTGTGATGAAGAGGGAATATCACCAGGAACTAATTGCATACAAATGACACTGGCTGAAATTCCCTTTTCTCTACAACTGTTAAAGTTACATGAGCCCTGACCTGGATTTTATCTGGTCACCCTAATTTTAGGTATGAGTTATCTCTTTACTCTGACCACAATTATTTGTTTATGGTACATACATTTTATCAGGGTCTTCTAAACTGTTCCTTGATCGCATCTCCAGGTAGGGCTGGGAAATCTGTCTAAAACCCTGGAGAGCTGCTGCCAGTCAGTGTCAACAGTGCTCGGCTAGATGGGCCAATGGTCTGACTTACTATAAGGCTGCATTCTACATTCTCCACTTAAAGTGGCCCCATCCTGAAGGTGTTCATTAAAAATTATCCATTGGTATTGTGTTACAGTTGTATGTAATGTAGTTTGGTCTCAAAACACACTTGACTGACCAAGCAGTGGCTAGCACAGTAGTGTGCTTTGTATATGCCAAACTATTGATAACTATTTACACTTGTCAGCCGTTTCAACACAACCCCAAAATAGCCCTTATGTTAATGGCTCATTATTACTCAGCATAAGTAATTGGCCCCAGGTTATGGTAGTCCCTTAACAAGGTCTCTTTAGCAGATCCTCATAAACACTATGACACGTCCATTATGTGCGGACAAACAAATTATCACTCATCATTGCATGTACTTCTTTACACTACATACATGGCATCCTAAATTGCCAGCTGAGTCACATACAAACTCCTTTTTCTAATCGGGTCCTGGGATTTCTTACTGTAGATGCGTGTGCGTATGTGTTTTCTGTTTGTATATTTCTATGTAAATAGTTTTATATAATGTGCAATATTGCATTTTTAAGGGTTCTAATATTTGTAGATCGCCCAGAAAGCTTTGGTATTGGACGGTATAGAAATGGAATACATGGAATAAAATGAAGAACAGGCCAAAAACTAAGGGAAACTGGAAATTCCCTTTGATTATACCTCCCTATAAGGCGTTCACCTGCAACATTAATAGGGCTAAAGAGGGTCCAGGATGTGTAACTAAATGCATTTGCAAGTCCCTTTTTAGATTTTTGTGCTGAATGTACAAAGATCTATAACAGGGCACAGGGACATACAGGTGCAAACTGTGCATGCTTGTGTCCATCCCAACACCAGTTTAGATGTATTCATGTTATAGGGCCCCTGGACAGGGTTATACAGACATCCTACAAAACAATCTGTTAAACTTTGGAGGGTAGATAGATTGGTGAACATGCATATTATTACCTTAAGATTTCTATGGCAGGGAAATGTCCATCTGCTTCAACTTTTTTAATCTTATTGCTGCAGCAGTCCAGTGACCATCCATCTTTCCTATTTTGCTCCATGAAAAATAGATATACACACTCCTCTCATTACACAACATATATTATTCCCAGTATGAGTATTAATATTCACGTTGGAAAAAGCAGTCCCTCAAAACCAGCATACATTAGAGGTTCTTGGAAAGCCTTTGCCATGATTTTTGAATTCTAGTGGATATATGTGTATATTCTTCATAATATTGTCTGGCTGAACTGTGAACCTCAATGTTAGAAAATGATTAGGGGGGCAGAGCAGTTTTCCTATGAGGAAAGGCTACAATATTTGATGTATGTGTTTCATTTAGAAAGAAAGAGTGACGTGGGGTTGGGGGAGGGATTTCTACTAATAAGGATAAATGTCATTACTAAAGTTATATTAAAGATCAAATTTAGATGTAAGATTTCACTTAAGTACATTTAAGTGACTCTCAAATGAAACAGTAGCTAAGACTTCTTTTTCTTCCTAAGGAAAATTAATAATGAGAAATTGTATCACATCTAACGATAATTCATTAGTTTGTACATCATAGGCTAGATTTCAGAGTTTTTTTTTTCAGGGGCAAATTTACATATAATCAAAGGGTTAGGAGGCATTTCATGTAATGAAGCATGAAATAATGTTGGCTCTCCTAAGATTAATTTTCCCTGCATACATTGCGGCCCATTAATGTAAAGAAACAGACGGTGCATAATGACAGAGTCATCTATGGAAGAGGTTTCAGCTGTCACACAGAAAAATGAAGTGAATTCTTCTGCTGTGCTTGCCATAAATTTGGGGAAACTAACACAAAATGATTGCAACATTTTTTTAAAATCAAAATACCAGGAAGCAGCTTGCCTTTTATCCTAAAAAGACAAAGATTTCACCATCACAGTAAAAGGAAACCAATAGATAAAGAATTTATGAGATTGCTGGAAGGTGATGCATATCTGTGGTCAAAATGAATATTTATAGGATTCGGTCTGCTATTGGATTTAAAGTCTCTCAGATTCAAAAAGGTGCATGGATTTGTGGGTTTGGTATTAGTTGCATGGTCTCTCGATGGTAGTAGTAACAAGTGCAAAGGTCTCTGAACGCCTGCATCAAAGAACACATTTCTTTTTCCTTCACTATGGGAGTCATCAGACGAGCGTTTATTGCACACTCATTACTGGGCACTTATGGATTTTCGCAGGTCCCTCTGATGACATTGTCTGCCTCCTGCCCCTTCTAGCCTTCTCCGCGTGACAAAAAAAGCCCCCAGCAAATTCATATTATTTTTAGAGACGGAAGTTGCTGCTATCTCCTGCTGTGTGCAGGAGAAGCAGCACAATAAAGATGACGCCTATATGGGCCACGTGCACTTTTTACGAGGAAGTATCGAGGAACAAAAGTGGGGGCGGAGAGAGATGGTAAGCAAGCGTGATTTCCCCGTCTGATGGAGCTCTATGTCTCTTGGTTCACAGTTTAGTATCAGGATTGCAATGGGTCTTTAATTCATGACCTTAGCAATGTAAGGAGGGAACAGTAGAAAATACAGCCACATTAACCAAGGAAGTATCCTTACATAAATAGGATGGAGTCTGCTGGGAGAGAGTGCCTTTTTTAACTTTAAAAGCGAAGTACCTTGTCAGAAGCAAGTGCAGGTAGTCTTTTGGGGGGAAAGTGCCTATTTTACACCTGGGGCTGACTTCATTGAGCATATTTGTGTCTCCTCCCCTCAAAGTAGTTTAAAAGCTAAGCACCTTGACAGATCTAGGGCCTTTGGTGTGAGACAAAGGGCTCTTGGCCTTTGGCTCTTTATCTTTGACTTGACATCTGAGACCTCTATTCCATGACAGGGACTTAGAGAAAGAGCTCAACATGGTGAAAATATTGCCAGCAATTTGCATCTCCAAAGAAATGTATTAACCCGTCCTTCCAGAAATGAGCAAGAACAGAGGATTTTGTAAAAAAAGAAAACCAGACTAGGACTAAATGGAGGCAGGCACAATGTAAAAGAGTGGTAGATTCTTCTTTCCAGATACTGCTTGAAAATACTTTCCCATGTCAGTGTTACCTGCTGATATGGACTATACAGGGGCAGAAGCTGAAGAGCTGAAATCTAGAAAAGAATCTAGAGCAAGATTCTCTACCTGCCAGAAAACTGATTTATATTGATGCTAATATTGAAGACTGAGCTACACAAATATACCAGGTAATACTCACTGATCCTTAAAATAGCTCCTGGATTACACTTGCTGATGAGCCTATCCTTGCCTTCCTCACTTTCTGTGTTGGGTTTGACATCAACTCAATATTCACATTCCTGCTGATGTGGAGGACAATTATTTGAATTACTGAGACAATAGAAATTCCAGTTGTGCTATCTGAAGCTCTGTCCGATCCTATAACATTAACATTATTCTGACAGTGCTCATGCATATATCCACTATTACTATATATCTGCTTCGGTCCAAATCTGGATCAGGCCGAAACAGTCTGGAGCAGGGTGGATTGGGTCTGAAGTGCTTCATACTGTTTTGGCCTGATCCAGGACAATGCCGAGCCCCTGTCCCTGCCCCCTGTGGGACTAACCTGACCCATCCTCTCATGCATAGCAGCCATTTGTCCTCTTTGAGAGCTGACATCTTTAAGGAAGGTGGGGGCTCTGTCTTTTCCTAATGTTGTAAAGTAAGGCAGCCATAGGGTTGTTTCTGGAAATGAAGTGGATAGACCCCTCTCTTAGGTGTGATAGGGGTGCGCCATGGCAGGGGTCATGCCTAGGGGTGCCAGCAGGTATGGTTTCACTTAGTTCGTTATAACACGGGCGGTTTTAAGTAGGGATGTACATGGCTGAAATTATCGTATCGTATCATTATCAGAAATTCGAATATAAAAAATTTCAGATCCATTCATATCGAGGGGTATGTCTAGGGGGAAAACACTGGGCCGGCACTCCCTCCCTCCCTCCACTCAAGCTCCTTACCCACCGCCTCTGTTGCCACCGCTGCCGCCTCCATTGGCGCCAGCACCTCCATTGGCGCCTCCGCTGCCACCTCCGTCACTGCTGGTCTGTAGTACTGCTAAACAGGCTTTGCAGCCTGTTCGTCAGTACAGAGAGGCGACGAGTTTAGCAGTACTACGGACCGACGCCGGCAGCAGAGAAGGCCACAGGTAAGGAGTGTGAGGGGGAGAGAGGGGTCCCAAGGGGTCCTCCCCTTACCTGCGGCCTTCCGGGCTGCCGTCAACTGTCCTTCGCTGCTCCGGACTACTGAGAACTAGGCTTTGCAGCCTAGTTCTCAGTAGAGCATCGACGCGCTGGGTAATGACGTTACCCGGAGTGTCATCGCTCTACTGAGAACTAGGCTGCAAAACCTAGTTCTCAGTAGTCCGGAGCAATGGAGGACAGAGGACGGCAGCCCAGAAAGCTGCAGGTAAGGAGGGGAGGGGGGGAGGGAGGGACCTAAACTGGGGGACCGATAATCTGATATGTCTGATAGTTATTGGACATATGGATTTTGGATCGGATCAGATAGGGCCTCCTGGAATGTTTATCGTTATTGTTAATCGGATGTCCGATAATGACCTTATCGGATCATTATCGGACATTTGAATGATACGATACACATCACTAGTTTTAAGAACACCCACCTCAGCTTTGCTCCACTTCTTCAGTGCTGGGTTCGTATGATGTCGTTTCCCTCCTGCTGCTCTCTCACCCTGAGGTTGCAGGTTTTAGTTTCTGTTTCGATTTATCCCTCAATGAGCAAAGTCCGAAACAGACAAAGTTCAATAGACCAAGCTGATGTATCGCAGCTATACCAACCACGGAGGGGGAAGCCACAGAAGCAACCCACTGGGGGGGGGGGGAAATAGTAGGTGTGATTAAGCCCTTAGACTGTGTGGGCACAATGTATTCAATCGTAACAACTGATTATGTTTGCTTGCAGTATCAATACAGGGCTATTCTCACCAGTGCAAAGCAGGGTCAATTCACTAGTATATGATAAAACAGTAAAGACAAACTACTGGGGTGGGATGGGGGCTTTTTGAAACTCAGATCTCTTCTTCCCTAAGAGAAGATGGTTTGGGAATAGGATTGTAGTGTAACATGTGAAAGGGAAAAGTCACCTCAGCTGGAACACCAGGAGTTAGATGGTGGGACGTTTACCAATCTATTCTGTCTTTTCTCTCCTTCCCATGATGCTTATTCTTAAAAACAAACAACTAGCATTAACTGAAATATTTGCATGCTTGAGAGAATCAAGATTTTCAGTCCTCCCCTCTGCTGTTCTCTTCTCCCTTCCACTGACACAGGTAAGTTTGCTTAGAAAGTGAAGGCCTGGCAGAAGAAACTAGTTAGAGGGTTATTATTTTTTTGGGCTCAGGATTTATGAACTTGGGGAGTACAGAAACGGAACTTTCCCAATTCCAAATTTGCTGACATAATGATAAATAACAAAACTCCATCTTTCTTCAAACACTGTTTGAATATGCAAATTCTGCCATTAGTTCATTTTTCATGAGATGTTGACTATAATCAGAAACCTGCCCACTTGTTTCTCACTCCTCATATCCCATAAAATGTTTTTGCTTTCTTTATGCATTTCATTGCTTGTATAAATACTTGATATACAGCCCAGCTCACTTTACTCTTCTACCCTTGCCAATCAAGGCTTTGGCTTAGTCTCTCTTACCAGCTGTGAAATTCAGATACATCAAATTGCTTATACTTATTTTGGCAATAGAAAATCAAACTTCCTGTCAGCAGTACCACTCCCATTGTTTTATATTTTCTCTGTTAATATTATGTGTGTCTGGGGGCAAAATTGCACAAGCACTTTTTCTGGAAATGAAAGTAATCACAAAGCAACATTTCCATTATTTATATATAGGTTTGGTTTACACATTCATTTGTAATGTCACTCCATGTGGGATATTCATATGTACAATTGCATGATCCACACATAGCTTTCTTCCCCTTTTCCTGACAGTGTACATATAAATTGAGAGAAACAGAATCCATGTGGTAAAATAGCTAGTTGACAACATCCTGAACACTAGAAGAAAGCAGTTTTCATGGTGGTTTCAGATGTTGTGAAGAACTGCCCAAAGAGGCAGCATGAGTTAATTCAAATGTACAAAGAGGAAATGCATATAGTCATTTCTTCTGGGTAACATGAGGAAATACAAGAGTCAGCACTTTTACACAGCAAGTTACTTAAGCATCTACTATTAGTACCTTTTCTGCTTATTGTTATTTATTATTCATTAAACAAAAAAACTACGATTTACAATACAACGTTAAGGCTCTGCAGTTTCCAACCAAGCACCAAAAAGCAGGGAAATTGGGAGTTAAGGCTCACAAGCCTTAACACCACATCGTCCCTATGGAGGCAGAAAGTGCAAGTGAAATTCTCATTCTCCCAAAGCAGATAAACCATGAGGACAGGGTGGAGAATATGATATGCACAGGTGACTGTGGGGTTCACTTGCACTTATAATGATAGAATGCTTTTTTCCTGTAGAACCTTAACTAAGAACGCATGGCCATGTGTCCTTAAATTACTAAAACTGCCTTGGTCCCCTTGTATAATGACCTATGCAGGGAGAGAGACAAGGGGAGTGTGACCCTGTTGATACTCCTGGATCTCTTAGTGGCAACTGTTTGAACTGGGAGTTGGGGGTACTGTGTTGCAGTGGTTCCGCTCCTATTTGGATGGACGGCTCATGAAGGTGGCGCTTGGGGAATATTGTGTTTAGTTTATGTTAGTATTGTAGTCCTCTCAGTTAATTTATGCCATTACTTCTGTCTCATCTTATGGCCCTCAAAGGGTTCCCAATACAGCTTATAACTTTTGTGAAATACAAAAACTAAATCCAGAGACTATCATAAGGTTTAAAGAGTCTCTCTATTGTTAGATACAAATTGTGCTCATTAACTAAGGAAACAAACAAACAAACAGGAAACACACAGGAAAATAGGTAGTAACTGAACAGCCATTTTGAATCAAGACCGGTTTATCTATATGCAGAAGACATAGGTATAAATATATGCAATGACACTTACATTTAAAAGAAATGTCAAAACATGAATAATAAGCATGGATTTAATGTTTCCATTTCAGACAGAATTAATTGATGATCACAATGCCTCCAGCCTCCTTTTGAATACCCACATCCCAATCACTAGAATATAAATGGCCTATATAAACTTTCTACAATCTCACCTTCAAACCTGAAAGACTTTTAAAATTAAACTATTCTACACTCACATTTTAGAAGAATGTCTGAAAGTGGTTAGATTTAAATGTAAATGAGATGATGCCATCCTAAAATGGAATTTCATCTGAAGTACATGAAATAGAAACCTTAAAAAGTTCACTTCAGGTACTTGAAAATGGCCATCCTCTAGTGTGCAATAACCAGCTTAACCTTTAAACTGAAGCAGGTGATGGGTCTTAGAAGTTGGACACTGAATTTTTGCCATGGAAAGTCATGCAGCTATGATAAAGTAAATAGTAGGCTCTGAGTAAGGCTCTAGGACAGTTGTTACAAGTGATTGCCTTTTTGAAATGCTGGAAAACAATGTTTTTATGTTAATTATTTATGTAAGTAATTAACTTCTATCTTTTCCAACTGTATGTTACTAATAAGATCGCCATTTATGGATCACCCCAAAAGGACACCAATTTGCATAAAATTTGCATAGGCTAATTTATACTTATTGAGAGAAATTATAATGTAAACAGAAATACAGTACATCTCACCATAGTGTGGAAGACCATGACCAGGTCCGTCTGCTTGCTCAGTCTACTCCCCAGGTGCTAATTGTTGATGGGCTACAGCTCTTACGGTTCTTAATCTTGAAACGGGGATTGAACAGGACAGCCCTTCAAGTAGAGGATTCCTTCAGAGGATGCTTATTTGTTAGCCTTTCAAACAGAGGACCACCCACTGTAAAAGAGCACACATGGCTACCCCATTTTGCACACAGAGCATGCGCTCTGCAGACAAAGGCAAGTCAGAAGGAGCCTTTAAAGGAGGCTTTCTTCATTCCTATTTGGCAAGTAATTTCTGTGAACCGTTCAGAGAGCTTTGGCTATTGGGCAGTATAGAAATGCAATAAATAAATAAAGTGGGGGTGGGAACCTGAGGAAAGATCGCCTCACACGTTTATGACCAGCCCTAATCAAGTTTGGCCTATTGCTCAGGACTATGGCTATTAGACATGCCCATGGCTGATAGAGGGAACCCAAGGCTCAAAGGCTCAGACCCAGCACAATATCCAAATTACTTCACTCTATTTCTCTCCTGGAAATATTAAAGGAAGCAGCAGTAGATGAGGAACACTGAAGTAAGCAAATGAATGCTATGGATGGAGTAAGTATCTTGCTGGAGAAGATAGTTGCAACACTGTTGCCCTGAACCCACAAAAACAGGGAAACAGCTCTGCTGGCAGAGAATCAATGGTTTGATTTTATACAGCTAAAATCAAATCGCTCAGTTTTGGGTGGGTGGGGGACTTTGCAAGATGATTATCAGTTGGAAAAGTGTATACATGATGACAGTGACAGTGATGTGCATCCGTGGGCTCTTTCAGAAAGCAAGAAACCCTTTGAACACACAGAGCTCTCCATGTACATCATCTTGGACCAAGCAACAACCATTAGTTTAAACCCACTATATGGAAGGGAAAATAAGTAGTTGATAGGCCACTAAATGACTAATGCATGTATGGAATTGGGGCACTGGTTTTGGTTTCACTTTTATCTCCTTTACCTGCTTTAGTTGTAATAAGAAGCCTATTAATATTAAGTAAAGATCCTGTTTAAGGATTGCAGTTGTCTTCTGTCTCAAGTATCGTCAGACAAAGTTACTCTATTATACATCAGGTCCTCTAAAAGTACATTGAAGCTGCTGGAGCTTATATATTGCTGCCACCATATAGCTTTTCTCTACATAGCACTCATAGCAGTTTATAAATTGATTACTATGGTCACTGGAGTTTTAACTGGATAATGCTGGCTGTACCACTGGAAACAGGAATAGATCAACAGCTCCCAGTCTGCCAAACCATTGACTTAATATAAATAAAATGCTGGTTTGCATTATTTTTTGCTGTTCTTGACATAAGAAAGCTTGTAACCTATGTATGAATGTGGAGATAATCTATGAGCTGCCATGATTTCAAATATAATTTCAGGAAAATATTTTTTAACTTAGATATGATTTTTCATTTAAATGATATATTTCCTTGCTTTCAGTCTGTCACGTGAGCACTTAAAAGTTGAGTACATAAAACTTGCATAGGAGACATAAAGCATTTTGATCCTCATGTTTTATATCTCTAATAAAATATAGTAAAAGCCACATTTTCTGCAGACTTTTATAATACATTTGAAAAAATAGCATGGTAGTAGTTTCAAGTACAGTGTAGATTAGATTTGATGCACATCTTTCATGTAATCAAGGCAGCTGTCTAAAAATCTTGGCAGTAGCGCTGAAGGGAAATATAATATATACCAGTCATAGAACTGTAGATGGAAAGGTGGAAAAGTAATAATGTATTATTCTATCACTATAAGGGGGTCAACAAAGGCCTTGTGAAATAGCACTCATATTTTGTTTTCAGTATAGCCTAGAAGTGTCCTATAACTGAAGTCTCTGTATGAAGAAAAAAAAAAGTACACTGTTGATCCAGATTCAAATATAATCTTATCTCTACATAGTGATCTGTAGAAAGAGAAAGTTGTATGCTTGGGTGCATTGGCTAGTTTTTCTTTCTTTCCACCAATGGTTGCAAGATACACCATTCAAGTCTCTTGGACAAGAAGATACCATTGCATAATCACACTAATTGCTTGTTTAAAGCTGTGGATCTATTATTTTAGGCATATATCTGGGAGAGAGCAATGGACAAGGTGGCTAAGAAAAGTCACATGCCAGATTAACATTAAATGTTGGATGCCCGCCTCCATGTTTAGGGTCCCATAGAAAATTACCAAACTAGGATGAGCTTGGTTTTCGAGATGTGTAAATAACTGTATGCATATATACAAGTAGGAGTTTTATAAATATTTTTAAATCCCCTAATTATTATATATTACAGGGTCACAGTTGTCATATCCTATGTTAAGGGAGAATTAGATGAATCACATAATGGCATTATAAAACAAAAACTGGCAGGGTGGGGGGTGAGGGGACATAGCAGGTTCTATGATTTATACTTGGGAAATGGCTCAACGGATTGTCTGGAAACTTGGCAGTATAGGAGAGGTTGGTTTGATGATGGTCCATTCAGGATTTGATATGCAAACGGTAGGAAATGGTTTATTTATAGGCACTTAAAATTTGATGAGTGACCTCCAGCAGGTGGACAGGCATTGCCTGTTTTCTTTCTCAGAGACTTTACTGAGGTTAAATTCATTGGCTGATTTCTCCGTATGTACAGCATATTTTGGGGAACAGTTTGTTATGTCAGTTCAGGAGGGCAGGTCTAGTGCAGTACATTCCCTAGTAGAAGCATAAACATGATTGCAGTTTGCATTCAAAATACAATCCCTTCTTCTGTCAGGCCAATTTTACATTATGGCAGTTCACGTTCAGAATCATTCTGCAGAAGGGAGGGGTGGACTGGGAATGAGTGTGGCTGGTTACTAGGGAGATCGGGTCGAAGGGGAGGAAGGAGTTATTATGTCGGCTAAAGTTAGGCAGGTGGGAGAGTCTGGGGGTCAAATAGAAGCTGCAGTGTTAATTCTACTTTGAACATGTGACGTTTAAAACAAACAAACAGTCATCTGAGCTAGTGACCATCATCACAATTTCTTTCCACTGTACCCATGTGTGCATGTGTATTATAGGGCTGAAATTGACTGCTTCTGTC
The DNA here is from genome assembly GCA_029215795.1 of Anniella stebbinsi. Classification (NCBI taxonomy): domain Eukaryota; kingdom Metazoa; phylum Chordata; class Lepidosauria; order Squamata; family Anniellidae; genus Anniella; species Anniella stebbinsi. Next base: position 48,177,702 of record JARDYH010000006.1, read on the forward strand.
TGAGAGTGGCCTCCTTAATTTGGCTTTTGTTTTTTTGTTTTAACCTCAAAACTACTTGCTCTCAGTGCTGCTACTGGCTTTTTACCAACACTCCAACCTTCTGTCTCATATAAAGGGAAGGGGCTGCTAAATTCCTTATAAGGGGTAGTGGGCCCTGTGTTGTGCCAGGTGCATGATAGGCAGACATTCAACTAATGTGACTTCACCTAGTATATAATGGATGCAGCCCCTCTGGATATTCTGCCTGTACTTCAGTTGCAGGGTTCCTGAGAGAGAGATGGTAGGTTGGCATTATTTAATCAATGCTGCAAAGTGTTTTTGGCTGTTCTAACATATCAGGATTGTAGAAGGAGATTTGAAGCATAGAATACCTCTTGGAGCAGAGGAAGAGAAATGTACTTCAGGACTGAAGTAGCAAAATAGAAGCATCAGAATCCTCCATCTAAAGTGTGTGTGTGGGTTGAATGGGGGTGGAGATAAGACCATTAATGGAAATAAGACCATTAAGTCCAGGGTCCAAAAGTTACCCCAGTGCACCACTGGCACTAGGATCTCAAGTGGGATCAGGTACTTTGTACTTGCTCTCTACTTTGTAAGATACTTCACACAATTATGTCTCATTTAGTTTAAGTCCTGAAATAGTTGCCCAGTGAGAAAAAAATATATGGGATTGCAGTACACACTGGGAATATTTGTGGCTGGAGTGAAGTTAAAGAGAGCTAATATGCTTGAGTGAGAGACATGGCTTGGACTTTTTCTTTTGGCTTCTTGATTTAAACTCTTTGACCATGTTCATACAACACACCGGGGCAGGATCTACACTATTGTTTTAAAATGGTTTATAACAGTAGTTTCAACTGTAGAGGCCCAGGACACACTCAATATACAGTTTTCAAACCGTTTTCAAGGTGTCATATCCTTCTTGGTGTAGATCTGGCCTAAGCCATGGTTAGGCCACTAACGCTTTTGCAGCAAATGGTTAGTGAGCATGTTTAAATCATGGTTATGTAGCCACCACAGTTAGGAATGGCCACACAACACACTAAAACATGATGTTTAGCTCAAAATGCTTAACCATCATGGTTTAGCGTGTCATCTGAACAGGACCACAATCTTCTCTTGGGCCTCCTCCACACGAGACGTTTAATGAGCCTTGAAGGCTCATTATAAATTTTACCTACACACGAGCGGAGCGCAAAACGGGCGTACAGGCGCGTTATCTCCCCGATAATGCGCATTTTCGAACGCGCGTTAAATAGCGACTTTTATTTTGCTCCGGCCGTTAAAGCGCATTTTCGCTGTGTGAACAAGCGATTATGCGCATTAACTACCTGTAAAGTGCTTTTTGGGCATCTTTTAATGCGCTTCGCCGCTTCTCGCCGCCTCCCGTGCAGAGGGATTAGGCGTAAATGCGCCTCCGCGAAAATGCGCATAATCCCCGAACCGGGCGCAAAAGCGCATCCTTGTGGAGGGGGCCTTGCTGTATTTTTTCATTCTGGCTTGGTTTTCCTTTCCTCCAGTCCTTTCCCCAGATTCTCTGGCCTCACTTCCTTATCTTTTAATTTCTTCCCCACTTCTTGTTCTCTAACGTTTTCTAACCTAGGATGTTTAGCAGCCTGCTGGAATATGTCTGCCTCAGGATGAGTACTTTGCTTGGTGATTCTGTTGTCTGCTCTCTGGGCTTCAGGGTGGTTAGGGACTAGGTGTGGTGGGCTCTTCTGTTGTTCTTCTACTATACCTTTGCAGACAGCTGGTCCCCAGAATCTCTTCCAAAAGCAAAAGCTGGGTCCTTGAAGGATTAGGTATGCATGCCATCCTTTGCATGTGGCCAGAAAGAAAAGTGCCCCTATGTCTATGAAGAGCGCTTTCCCCTTACCAGTCCTATATTGACAGTCAGCCCAAAGCTCCTGTGCTAGCATCTGGCACCGCTGAACACTGACACCATTCATTTTGCAAATTAAGCACTGGCAATGTGTCCAATAAAGATAAATGATCTTATACTCATGGTACTTCTGGATACATTATTCATCTTGTCATTAAAAAAAAAGAAGATCTGATTCCAGTCTGGGCTATCAAAGAGACCATTCCAAAACAAAATCTACACATACAAAATACATGCTTTTGATCATTGTCCTTTGAATGAGAATACAGAATAAAGCTTATGGCAGTGCACATTATGATGAATGTAAGTACATCATCTATCTATATTCAATGAACAAAAACAAGGATGGGTTTTTTGACCCACCCACCTATGTTACGGCTATACACTTTCCAACCAAACACCCAAAAGCAGGGCAATTGTGAACTTAGGCCCACAAGCCTTAAGACCACATTCTCCCTAAGGAGGCAGAAATGCAAGTGAAATTCCAATTCTTCATAAGCAGAGAAACCGTGTGGATGCTAGACTGCAACTCCCACTGGAGAGGTATTTCATATCCTATCCACCCACCCGGAAGGGATATATAACTCCCTTATCTTCTACCCAACCCATGGTTAAATAAAGAATTTTGGCATTAAGTATCTCCCCCTCCCCAGTAGATTGATCTAGCATGCCATGGCACAGTGGTTGTTCTCTTTTTTTAGTGGGAGAATGATGAAAGCAAAAATGATTTCTGACCCCTCCCCTCCCCAGTGTGTTTCTCAATATTTCTCAGTCATCTACTCACAATGCCTTTAATCCAACACATTTCTTGGCTAGGGATTAAACAGTGCAAAATCCTATGCTTGTCCATGCAGAAGCAAGTCCCACTGTTTTAAATTGAGCCTATTGCCAGGTTGGAGTGAATATATCTATTGCAACTTGAATCTATAGCTCCAAGCTTTCCTTCCTCCCACGCACCCCCCATGCATCGCAAGAAAGAAAGAAAGAAAACCATGAGATACTTTTGAAACCTCTGTTGCTGTTCATAAACAGTACACCTTTGGATTTTTGTGAGAAGCTCAAATTCTCAGAAAGGTTCATATCACTTTTTTCTAATAAATATGAGCACATGTTGTGCACACAACCCACCTGCCATTACTTAGTGCCTCCCCCTTTTTTTTATTCACAGGTCGTAACAAAGGAGACACTAGAGTGTCTTCTTTCATTCTCTTTTATGTGCCACAAATGGACCCAATTTCACATGAAACCAGCCAGATCTACACCTTGAGCTCCATCACACCAGCAATTTAGTGCACTCTCGCCATGCCTGGTGTGTGGATTTGCAGCATGGTACTCACATGATGCCGTGGCTGTCCTGCTGACACCCCACCTCTTCCCTAGCCTTTTTTGTCTTTTCCTAGAATGCCTAAAATCTGGATTATTTTCCCCAAGTGTGTTTAATGGGCCCTAAGCCTCCATGTAGTTTTAAAGGAACTGAAGGCTTGAATGGATTGCATCAGGTCCTGGCAGGGAAAAGCGATCTCTCCCAGCAGCCGCTCCAAGCCTCTAAAACCCAAACCTTGCATCACAGTCCCAAAAGTGTTTTTTTTTAAATCATACAATGTCTGCAGAGGCAGGATTGTACTCCCTCGATGCCCCCAAAGAGCGAGACTAAAGGGTTGCTCCATTTTTGCCTGGCAGAAAGGCAGTCTGATTGAAGTACTCATCTGACATGACATGACTGGAGAGAGAAAGAGAAGGGGGGGAGTGGAGTGGAAAAGCGAAGGAGCGAAGGAGTGAAGGCGCGAAGGAGTGAAAGAGCGAAAGAGCGGCTATTCAGGTGAAAGGGATCATAAGCTTGACGCGCTTCTGCATCAGAGGTAAAAAAAAGTGTGGAGGCAAACCATGGGGAAAATTGGGAGTGATGGAGGTCCTTGTGTCAAATCATTACAAATGTGGAATAAAAAGCAGGATATAACAATATGAAAGTGGTAAATGGAATGTGGATTGTGCCCCAACAGTTATCAATGCACTTCAATACTACTATAAAGCAATAGTGTAGATCTATCCCAACACTACTCTTGCCAAGTAGGGCCATGATTGCAATTCACAATTGCAGGAAAGCCACTGCCGGTGCCCTTTTGACCTTGCCAGTGACAGCCTCTCTAATGGTGGCAGTCTGTCACCCCCCCCCCTTTCCCCTGCTGATCCCCCCCACTTCCTGGCTCCAATCACAATCTTGATAGCTGTTGGAGCTCTTTAAAAATAAATAAATCCCAGTCTCGTTTTTGTGCAAAAATGGGACTGGGATTTATTTATTTATTTATTGCACGTCCCCTTTCACTGGGGAATGTGCACAATTTTTTTTAAATAATCCTTTCCAGATGTGGAAGTGTTTAACAGCAGGATCCTGGCTTGCCCCTCCTGCACCCCTGTATGTTGCACTTGGCAAACACATAAGGGTGCATCTGAGGAGAGCCTGCATCAAGTGCCCAACACCTCTTTTTCAGGGTGCCTGGCACTCCGTTTCCCTTCGCTGTACAGATCCCCGAAGAATGAGAGAGAGTCTGGGTTTGTCTGCTGAAGGGATTTAGATCAGAGTAAGATCAAGCTTTTATTGTTTTGGGAAAAGATAGAATAGGAGGAGATAGATTGGACTAGTGAGTAGAGTAGGCAAGGTTACAGGATATATCCTGTATTGTAACAAACAAGTATTGCAACAAATGAAACCACAAGATTGATAAAAGGCATGAACTTACTTCTTGTTAAACAAAAGTCATTTTGTTTCATAAACTGGATTGGATTCTTAAAGTACTTGAGGTAAGGTACTGGGATATATGGTGGCAGCGGTGAAGTAAAAGGGTGAATACAGCGGAGTACAGAGTGCTGGGCTGATTGCTGTGGGGCCACGAAGAGTCAGTGAAACACAGAACCAGTGAGCAGCAGTATGCCGACTTGGTCCTTGGTTGGGATCCTTTAATAAGTGAAAGGTAAAAAGGAGACCCAAAGGGAAGTCATGACACGTGGAATCGGAAAGGGTGAAAATCAAACCAAAAGGACTCTGACCACGATCAAGTTCACAGTCTGAGCCAGGAAGGGGGACTTGGCAGCAGACATAACGAGTCTGCTACTAGGTCCCCTGGGATGCCAGGGGGAGGACTGGGGGGGAGGGGGATGAGGGAGCAAACAAACTACACACTGTGGGTTGTTTGCCCATCTTGGAGGTGTGCTAACCCCCTAGGGTGGGTTGTGCACAAAACAACCTACCCTGCATGGCTAATCACCCATAATAGGCTAGTGTGCCATGTGAACGTGCCCCGTGTGAACACATGCATCCATGGGGGGTAGGGAGGAAGTGAAAGGATAAGAGGTGGACAAATGTCTTTGACTTACCCCTCCTCCACCACTACCACACTTTTTTGTAGATCGCAAGCAAAGATGTAACCAATGTAACACTCTAACATTTTGTGCATCTAAAACATTTTAAAGTATTATTTTAAAGGACAACTCCGTTCCAAGAAGAGCAAATCAATAGAAGTACATAAAACCTGATATCTGATTTCAACTGCTTCATCAGTTTCACTAGTTTTACACAACGGAGGCAATGTTTCAAAGGTTGTCCACAGAAATATTGTGGATGATCCTACGATCAGCTCAGACTTGTGCAGTGGCTCTTTAAACATAATAATATATGCATATTTTTTCACATTTTAATAAAAATGGTCATAGATACACACATATGTCTATGCACCATGAAATAACCTGCACAACATTCAGGTTTTATCAGTAGCCTATGATATTCTACAGTACATTTGGAGTTCCACCTCCACAAGTAAACTTCTGGGATAAAAAAAAGAGAGAGAGAGAGAGAGAGAGAGAGAGAGAGAGAGATACAAAGATGGGCTCAATGACCCAGGTCCTGATTTATTTAGTAAGAAATGTTATTTAACAGTAATAAATCCACACCTTCTTGTTTTATCCTAGACTGGAAGCAAGAAAGAATCTGTATCCTTATGACTATTTGGATCCTCATCAAAATATGCCAGATTCCAGAAAGTACAACACAGTAAAGACTTGATTGCCTTATTGAACCATTTTCAAGGGAGTCGCTGTGTTAGTCTCTGGAAACAAAATCAGAGCCTTGGATCCATACTTTGCTTTCCCCAAGTGAAAGGATTCCTTCCATCTCTGGAAGATTTTTGACACAATGGAGCATTTATGCTGGTGGAACAGGGACAAGATGAGTCTGATCCATTTCTTCTCCCCTGTGGCTCCCTGAAAATGTGTTCCATGGGGTTGGAGGACCCTCTGAAACTATGCCATAATAGATTTCTTATAGTGCAACTTTTACTTATAGGCAGAAGTAAAACCCATTGAGTTCAATTTACTCTGTGATGTGCATTAACTCTATTATATCTCAAACACAACAAAATGTGAAAATGTTGTATTTCATCTCAAGAAAACTCCTTCCATCCTTTGTCCTAGTATTATCTGAATTTAGCAATCTTTGGCGTATTCTGGATATGGTGCCATGGTTATTCTAACCATTTACAACTGAATATATTGTCTAAAATTATGTACCTAAATTAACACAATGGTTTTGAACAACTGATATCTTAAAGTAAGTTCTTGGAATGCAGCGCTATGTTATACATTTTCTCTTGTTTTCACCACACACCCAAAATCTCTATAGCAGAGGGGGGGGGGAATGCACAGACTTGTTAGACAGTGACAACAAACTTATCCAGATCAGCACTTCTGTCACATTTAATTTCAATTCACTTTTTTCTGATTTCCCTGGGATTGATTTTCATGTGTTTTCCTATGAGCTCGTGGTTCCATTCCCCAGGATTGTGTCCTTTCCTTTGTCATTCTTTCTTAAGACATGTCAAATTGAACAATTCCATCCATGCACCAATACAGGCCCTAATAAGTCTGATGAAATAATTTTTTTAAAAAAGAGGTCAAGGATTATTTTAAAGTAGCAGTGGTCTAGCATCATGAGTTAACTAATTTAACTTCCAATGAACAGAAATCAGCAAAATGTTCAAGGAATTCTATGGATGAGTTGATGAGAGCAATTGTACAAATTTATAATTCAAAGGGGGGAAAGCTACCATAGTAGAAAAAAAGTGGCAGAATCAGAGATATAACATAAGTTCAAGCTGTTGTACAGTTCTGTCCCTACCCCCCAAAATGGACTCTAAACAGCCATATTGCAAGATATAATGAGGAAAAAACAGGGGCGGGGGAGGGACGCATGGTGTGGCGATGTGGTAACATGTTGCCATGGCGCGGCAACGAACAAAGAAATGGGGTGCATGGGGGGGCAGTTCCTCCTCCCTGTGATGGTTTCAAACCCCACACTCACTCCTTGCCATGGGGCAACTCGGCAGGAGCGCAAGTGTGGGATATTGGGGGCTTGAGGCACCAATGTGACCTCATATAGAAACCCCCCAGAGCCAAGGAACTGTACGACGTGTGAGAAGTATATACTACAATTCAAGCTTCTTCTTGTTTCCCTGAAATAATACGACTAAATTGCTAGGTATCATACCTTATTTTCCTCCAGCAGTGGTATCTTGAGAACGCCACACAAATGAACTTCAGGTAGTTTGCTTTTTCTATCAAGAAGTTCCTGAAGATCCCTCAGTTTGGTCTTCAGCCTTCTGTTCTCTCTGTCTAGTTCTTGCTTTTCTGTTTCAAGGACTTTTCTTCTTCCCCACTCTGATACACTTTCAATCTGTAGTCTCTCCATCTGGAAAATGTGAGAAGGGAAAATGGTTAAGGCAAGAACTATATCCTGAAAAACAGAAAAGATACAGTTAATATGGGAGCTCAATGTTAAAAATTAGGAGGCATTCTCTGGGGTCCCCTCTACAAGATTTCGGTTTGGCGCCTGGTTGTCCGATTATGTGCATCTTCTCACAATCGCGTTTACGCCTAAATCCTGTAAACAATATGTGGTGAAGCGCATAACCGGCAGTATAAAACGCGCTTTAAAGTGGCTGAAATGCGGAGAATCGCTTGTTTACATGGTCAAAATGCACTTTAACGGCTGTGGAGAATTAAAACTCGCTATTTAACGCACATTCGATAATGTGCATAATCAGACAGATAAAGCGCCTCAACCCCCGATTTGCACTCCGCTCTTGTAGAAGTAATTTTTTAATGTGACTTGAAAGAGCTTTAAATTGCTCTTGTAGAGGCATCCTGGGATGAGTGTGAACTCAATAGGACTTACTTCTGAGTAGACATGAATAACACTGCAGTAAGATGCATGAAATGTCATATCAGTGACATACAGAACAGCTCCATGAGTTTTGCCTTAATATGTGCCTCATCTGAGGAATTATGCATGTTTTGCCTTTCCCACATTTTCTATAGGAAACATAAGCACCCTGAACCATGTTTCTCCTGCTGTTAAATGTGTTTTGTATCTCTCATGGATAAATCAAGCATAGCAATTGTTTATAATAGAAAACCTTTTGGAGAGGCCGTGAAAGCTCTTATGGGCATTGTTATAATTTAAATTTTGCTCAAGGAAAATTGAGGAATGGAGTCAAAACTCAAGTAAATTGTTTCCTGGATTAGCAATAGTCTTGGGATAAGAATGGACTTTAGAAACCGAAATTAAAATATTCTTTAATCTCAGACTTGGCAGGCTCCACAATGTTAAGCAGTGTTCTACTTAAAAGAGCAAATAACAAAAAAATCCAATAAATAATAGAGACCAAGTTCATGAACAGTAAATCAGTATGTTTTAAGGACATATGGGAGAAGGTAATAATAATAATAATAATAATAATAATAATAATATGAGAGAAGGTTATGTCAAGGATGCAACAATTCTCTCCCCGCCCCCGCCCCCCATTCTAGAAAACACCATGGTCCAAATGAATTGATAATGTAGCTGAAATCAGATAACAGATAGTTATCAAATGCACTGAACAGTTTAGAAATGGGAAAAAGAAAACATGTGGTATGAAGAAATGGGAAGAGGAAAAGAGTCATTAGCAGGACAACCAGTTATTTTTCAGTTTGGGAGAAGGAAGAAATAATAATTAACAAATTACATGGTTGGATAAAAACCAATGATATCAATTGATTATTATTATTATCATTATTATCTCTTTCTCACTCGTGGCAGTTTTTATAGATGGATATGACGGGCTTTGCAAAGTCATGCTGTCTTTTATTGATTCAGGAATTTCCTGATGATTGAGCATGTTTTAATTATGACTGCTTTCTGGATGTTGCTGTGGGCGTATTCTGATAGGCCCAGTTTCTGGTTTTCTGTATATTTTTTTGATGTGATGCCAGTGACTGATGTGACTAATGGGATAATTGTGACCTTTTCCTGTTGCCATACTTCTTTGACTTCCATGGTCAGTGGTGTATATTTGTCTCTCTTTTCTTCTTCCTTTTCAACAACTTTTTTGTCATTCGGTATTGCTATGTTGATGAGGTATGTGTGTTTTTCTTTTTTGTCTATGAACGTTATGTCTGGTCAGTTGCAAAGTATTGTCTTGTCCGTATGAATTGTTTTGTCCCAGTATATTTTATGATCTGCATTTTCCAGGACTGTTTCGGGTGAATATGTATAGTATGGTGTAAGTTGTTTGATAAGGTTGAATTTAATGACCCTATTATTATTATTATTATTATCATCATCATCATCTAGAAATTTTTACCAGTTACAAAAGTGGGCAGGGCTCCTGCAGCTTTAACTGTTGTGACGAAGTGGGGATTTCACCAGGTTCGGCATGCAGATAAATGACACCTGCTGAAATTCCCTTTTCTATACAACTGTTAAAGATACAGAAGCCCTGTCCTCCTTTCCATGTAGTCACTCTACTGGTGAATGTATTGAGCTTATTGGTAATATATACACCCTTCAAGAACAAATAATTCACTGTCTTTAAACACACCACAGTTTTCATTTAAATATTCATTTATTTGTGCTCTTTGTCCAGAACAAGGAACATGTTTCAATTGAACAAAAGATGGTTCAAATGCAGAGTGCAAGCTTTGAAATTAAACTGGATGCTTCCTTAGGCTGTACATTTGAGAACTTTTTAAAAGGGAAGACACAGATTTTTTTTGCTAAGACATGCTCTGCTTATTCCATTGTCTGAAAACTTCAGTTTTTGGATGAAGGAGACTATGTTACTTATTACTGTAACAGAGGCAAGGCCCTTCAGGCTATAAAATGAAGACTAGTTCTTTAATCATGTTCCAGCAGCACCCTGGTGATCTTTACACAGCTGTTTACTTAGCTTTTTAACCTCCCCAAGTGCTTTCTTTTCCAGCCAAGCTCACTTCCAGTATCCAAGCATGGCTGAAGAAAATGGTTTCTGGCTGGAGGAGAAAGACCATGGGAGTAGTAGATGGAGTTCTAAAAGTGATTAATTCCCTACTTTATACATAGGCTGACAATCTGAAAAGGAGGACAGGGCTCATATAACTTTAACAGTTGTAGAGAAAAGGGAATTTCAGCAGGTGTCATTTGTATGCAATTAGTTCCTGGTGAAATTCCCTCTTCATCACAACAGTTAAAGTTGCAGGGGCCCTGCCTTCTTTTGTATATGGTCACTCTAGTATAGTGCATGCACCTTTAACTGTTGTGATGAAGAGGGAATTTCACCAGGAACTAATTGTATACAAATGACAGTGGCTGAAATTCCCTTTTCTCTTCAACTGTTAAAGTTACATAACCCCTGTCCTCCTTTTCAGATGGTCAGCCTACCCTTTTCATCAACAAGCAAACTTAATGTGGCCTAAAGACTTACTACTCCAGGGGGTTGTGAAGTCTTGTTAAAGACAACAGAAGGATGCCTCTGGCTATCTTGCACAACTACTGGCAGAACAGCTGTTTTAAATTTACAGAGCCCAACAAGGAAAAAATAAAATCAATACAAGACTATTTGTGTTCAGAAGAGCAGTGTTACAACTTCACTAGTATTAAAGGAGAAAAAAACAGACATATATAGTTTAAAATGTTAGGCTACTTTGAAACAATCGTTTTGGGTGATTTAGAGTGTTATCAAATTAGTGTTTTATCACATGCTCACTACTGCCCAATTACAGATGTTCGTGTGTCCTTTAGATGATGTCGTCCACCTCCCATGTGCCTCCTGCTCTTTTTTGCCTGTTTTCCATCACAAAATGGACCCCTTTTAATCAGACTTCTTTAAAAAAAAACAGAATGTGCTGCCATTTTTTGCTGTGCACAGGAAAAGCACCATGATAAAAACGGAGCCTGAACGGCCATGTGGTCTTTGTTTACTTCCTCTTTCTTCTCTGGATAGAAATAGGAAGTATCATGGGACAGGTGCGGGGTGGAGAAGCGACGGTAGGAAACTGTGATTTCCCCCCGTCTGATGATGCTCATAGAGTGACAGTAGGTTGCATACAGTAATATCCATAGAGTATTAATACCATTCAGCCTTGTCCATATGATATGATAAGCATGCTAAATAAAACATGCTTGTAGTTTTACCTCACTTTTTACCTTAGCTAGGACTTTCCTATCAGCCTGACACACATTTCCCATTTCCCAATCCAAAACAACAACAATAACAACAACATCCTCCAAGAATAGTCTTGATGGTATTACTGCATATTAGTTTCCTCAAATTAAGTAGATATCTGAGAACGTACACTATTAAAAAGATATTTGTCTTGGATCCTGAGTTGCCTTTCACAAACTGATGAGACTCCAATCCAGTGGAGGATCCTGCTAGCTGAAAAGTGGTAGGCAATTTTTGCAAAATCTACTTTCCCCCTGGAGACAAGACAATTTTTAACCAATCTCCTTTCCCCTTGAAGCCCTGCCCTCCCAGTACCACTTCCTATCCTCCTAAGACTGGATCAAGTGCAGTGTTAGGACAAACTAAGGGGCAAGTCCACCAGGCAAAGGTCAAGCACAGTTGGATCACCCCAGCAAGATGGTAGTTCAAATAAGAATGTTCAGGAAATATGCAAGTGTGAAGAGCATAGTGTTACCTGTCAAGAAGGAGAGGGCCAAGAGGAGGGTTTGAAGTATAACCAAGGTCAAAGCACACCTAGCGGTGCAGAGTTCAGCAGCACAGGGAATCCGGCAAGAGACAAGATCAGATTTACAACCCCCCCCCCAAAAAACCTTGAGCTAGTAAAATAACATTGTTTCCAGCAGCTAGTAAGCTCTGTCTGAAAGCTGATGTAGCCAGAGCCCACCCAGTGCTCAGTTGCAGTGCATTATAGACCCTGTGGCAAAAGTCCTACTCATGAGGAGGGCCTTGCTCATGAGGAAGCCTCCTTTGTAAATGGATACTTCTCACATTGGTTCTTCTGGCCCACCACTTGAGACAACTGTGCTCTTGAGTTAGTAGAGTATTGCTCAGGCAGAATCCCTCGCCTCTTGTGAGGATAGGCCTGTGGTCATCTCCCCTGAGGGCCCAGGATTCTCCTGATCTTCTGACATGGGTGTTCTCTGGTGTTCTTTGTCTTTTGGGTCTTCTGAGAAGGATTCATTCAGTGGGGGCATGACACAACTCATGCTGTTCCAGATGGTCCCTCAATCATTCAGAGCAGATTGAGGGTGAAAATCACCTCCTACTTCCTTCCATTAGCAGGATAATCCAATAAGTGAAATTCCACTTATAGAAACATAGAAGCCAAACCATTGGGTTGGATCCTGACTAAGTTGGTTACATTTAGTTCCTACTAAAATCAATGGATTTTAAGAGTTCAATCCTAAATGGGATTAGACAGAAACAGGTCATACAACTCCCATCATTCCCAGCTATCATGACTGCCTGGGAGATGTTGGGAGTTGTAATATTGCACTCTCATGCCTAACTTTTCACATAGGCTTCAATGGGACCTAATTGTAATTCAGCGCTGCATGTTTGGATTTTAGCTCTGGGTAACAACACATCAATAAAGTAGCCAGCAAGGAGAGGAACAGCTAGGATACCTGTCATCCACACACAGAATACATGTAATCCATATCCTTGAAAATGGAGGGCACAGCTTCCTTTAACAGCTGTAAAGGGCTCCACACGCTAATTTCCTCCTATTATTTTACAACTCAATAATTTTGATGCATCTTTAACTGGGATGATCATTTTAGCCAAGTGAATCTGCATGCTACATTAAAAAAAACACCCACAAACTGGATACTGTTAATAGTGTGCAATTTAGAACAATGAAGTTGTGGAAACTACTGAAATTACTTAAAACATTTGAAGGCTGCATTCAAAGACAAAAGCCCTCCCAAAGAAGCTTAAGTAATAAAATCCAATGTAATAATAAAACAACAAAATTAATAAAATAAAAAGACACTAGCAATAATAGCAAACATCCAGCCCAGACATAACTAATATCTAACACAAAACTGAAGCTAAAAGTGAATAACAGTCCAAAAAAGCCAATCTAAGAGTCTTCTGACTTTCAAGAATCTTTTATAAGAATGCAGTAGTATAAGCTTTATCATTTGAGATCTACCAGACCAATTTTGCTCATTTTTGTTTAAACTGAAGCTTGAGCAGTGTAGACATGCAGAAAATTTTGAAACTTCAAAAAAGTTCAAAGCTTGAACTTTAATAGCAAGTAATTTTCTCTGTACCAAACAGGCAGGGCAGCCCCTCTGCCAGAGGGATGAAGGATAGCCCTGCTTGGCCAATCAATGTGGCACAAAGGCACAGCCGAGGCACAGTTATGTTGTCACCGCCACTGGTGAGGAGGAAGGGTACAGAGGCGGCCAATCAAGGCATGTGAGAGAAGAGGAGAATCCATGCCGCATGCACATTTCAGAAGGGGATTCACAATGCATGAGCCATATTTGCGTTATTCATGACCCCTCTATGGTGAGGGGCAAAAAAATAAGAAAGGAGCAGAACTATTAGCACCCATGGCAACATGGGCTTTACACTACAAATAGGATATGATGTTGCCTTTGCAAGGGTGGGCAATTTGTGGACCTCCAGACGTTTTGGCCTACAAAATATCCCTCACCATTGGCTACACTTGCTATGGCTGATGGGACTTGTAGGCCAAGCATCTGGAGGACTACAAGTTGCCTACTCTTGCTTAAGAAGGAAGGATCAGTCAGTGTGTTTGAGAAGTGCTTTTCCACTCAAGAATGGCCTTTCTTAGGCTGACCAGATAAAATCCAGGTCAGGGCTCCTGTAACTTTAACAGTTGTAGAGAAAAGGGAATTTCAGCCAGTGTCATTTGTATGCAATTAGTTCCTGTTGAAATTCCCTCTGCATTACAACTGTTAAAATTGCAGGGGCCCTGCCTTCTTTTGTATATGGTCACTCTAGTATAGTGCCTGCACCTTTAACTGTTGTGATAAAGAGGGAATATCACCAGGATCTAATTGCATACAAATGACACTGGCTAAAATTCCCTTTTTTCTACAACTGTTAAAGTTACATGAGCCCTGACCTGGATTTTATCTGGTCACCCTAGCCTTTCTTGATGCAACCCACCGGGAGCCCAATCCAGAAAGAATTAATCATTACTATGTTGGTTCCTTGGTTTTAATTAGGCTGACCAGATAAAATCCAGGTCAGGGCTCCTGTAACTTTAACAGTTGTAGAGAAAAGGGAATTTCAGCCAGTGTCATTTGTATGCAATTAGTTCCTGGTGAAATTCCCTCTTCATCACAACAGTTAAAGGTGCAGGCACTATACTAGAGTGACCATATACAAAAGAAGGCAGGGCCCCTGCAACTTTAACTGTTGTGATGAAGAGGGAATATCACCAGGAACTAATTGCTTACAAATGACACTGGCTGAAATTCCCTTTTCTCTACAACTGTTAAAGTTACAGGAGCCCTGACCTGGATTTTATCTGGTCACCCTAGTTTTAATGGAATTGAAACTGCACTTATTTGGGAATGGGATTTATTCTGGAGTAAAGGATCCTGCTGTTAGGCTCCAAAGGGATGGAGTACAATCACTGCTCTGCAATCTGCTGTTTTAGATTTTATTTACTTCCGTGAAAGTGTGTATAGGATTGTAGCATAACACCCACGACTCTGTCAACATTTACAATTATAATATTAGTAAAGTGGCATATATGCCAGCTCTGTTCCTTACATTATTGTCATATTATTGTTCTGTTACAACATCACATTAGTGAAAAGAGAGAAAGGATTTTTAATTTACTATACACACTACTATAGGAGAAGAAGGGTTTGTGGTAACAGAGGCTAGAGTTTTTCCTTGGTACCTATTCTGGATTGGTTACAGGCTTTGCTATACTTAAAGCAGACCCTTTGGAAACAATGGTTAGATGACTAACTTAAGTCCAACTGCTTTTCATGGGTCTACACTAAATTTAATGGAGTCTGAATCCAATCCTATAGTTACTAGTAACTTCATTTGGGAAAGTGCTTACATGGTTATGTAGAATCTGTTGTCATCATAATCTTCATCATCATCAATTTCATACAGGAGTGTACTAATAAATGGAAAGTGACTGAGCATCAATCTAGCAGATTTACTAAGAAGAAAATTTCACTGGCCTAAACAGGATTTACTTCCAAGTAGATGTGCCTGAGATGAGTGCCATGCATTCTGCATGGTGCTGTGCCACAAATTTATCCCATGATAATTTTAACCATTCTCATTCAATTTGATAGAAAAGAAATTGCTTTTGAAAAGAAATTCAAAGAAGAAGAAATTCTGGAGAAATTCTCATGGGTTTGGTTCAGGGTTCTCGTGCTTACTTTTCTTATGAGATGACTGAGGAGTGTGTGTGTGTCCTGTCTTTCATTGTACAGTCATCTATCTGACAGCCTGTAGCCTCCTTGGCTTACCACACTTCTTGCCCAGGGGAAGACATCATGAATTTATTCCAACCTAGGGCCTTTTCAGATCAGGAAATAAAGGCAGCCAGGGAGACTATAGAGTAATGGTGATATGTGTAACAGAAAGAATAGTATAGACAGAACCTTCAGCCACCTCACAGGGATTGGTTAAGGTCAAAAACACCACCAACACACATTCAAAATAAATAATAAACTGCCCTGGGAATGAGGCAGAAAAACTGAAGCCACTTTCATGGGAAAACAAAACTTTCAGGAAATTCATGATTTTGTCTTTTCTTACCTTCTAGAAATAAAAGGACACTTTTCAGAATTTTCTCCATATTTTGTGCACCATTATTATTATTATTATTTGTGGTGGCTGCATTCCCTCCCCTCAATGCCCTGGAGTGCTGCTAGGTATATGGGGCATTGTGGAGGATGCAAAATGGGGGCCAGGCTGCCAACATAGTTGATGCTGTTGCCACTTGTAGTGTCAATGCAAAACAAACAGAAAAAAACCTCCTTTGGAAAACATATTGCCAATGGTGGTGCCTAACTGTGAGAAATCATCATAGAATTAATCTTCCCCCTGGAGAAATTAGGTGAAATTGTCACCCAAATTTCTCTACCTAAAAATAGTGTGGAGAATTTTGAGAAGCTGCTTATGCACAGCTGTAGTTCTGCATATATTTATGAAAACATAAGAAGATAACATTATGAACGTTCAACCTGCAATCATAGGATTCAGAAATGTGCTAAACATACCTCTGCTTGTAGCTCCCAGATCTTTATATCTTTTTGGCACCTGGATCCACTGTCTTCCTCTAAATCTCCGACAGTTGTTTCCATCTCCGCCTGATGTAAATCTTTATGTATACTAAACTGAAAGATAGTTGGTTAGCTTCATCACTGAAAAATTAGAGTATCTACATGGAAGGATTATAATATCCCTGAAGCCCCTTATGCCCCCACCTGCCCCAAAATCTGCTCTGGGGTGCTAATGGAACTGTGGGGGGGGGGATGGGACTGGGCTGCATGGGAAGGAAGAAATTGCTCCAAATCACCTCTTCCCCTAGTTGCCAGCAGGAGTGTTCTAACTGGAACTCCACTCAGGGAACATTACTGATAACATCAGAAAAATCTGAATCCTACCCATTGTGTATTTTTTTTTGCTTGATAATATAAATGGAGCACTTAAGAGATAAATGCTTCTTTGGAACAAGCAATGATTTAAAATGTTCTCTGCCTTTTTATATTTTCAGAAGGGAAATTTTTAAAATGCATTAAAGGGGAAAGAGTGTGGAAATAAAATATTTCTTTTTACCTGTGTGCCATCATGTTACATATATTCATAGTACAGGATGATTGTGATAAAATGTGCCCTATAAATTATAGAATACAACCGAGCATTTGATCCCTATGCAATACGTTTTTGAAATACAAGTGATCTGGAAGTATTTTTGCAGTGTTGAAATAATTTATTATTTTAAATCTAAAGCTTTGTGTGCATCACGAAGTTTGGGAAATCAAGTATTGGGGGAATTTCAATTTGTAGTTCATTAGGTAAATCCACTTTAAGACATGTTATTTGTATATTATAGAAGACCAAATGAATTAAAACAGACAGCCTACAAGATAGAAAAACATAATAATTTCTCCAACCGAATCTAATCACCAAGCAGGCCACTTTTCTTGATTGTAGTTTTTTTTATTTATTATATTTATATCCCATCTTTTTATGTACATTGCTTTGGGTTTATATCCCACCTTTATTCAATTTATATCTTGTCTTTCTATCAAAAATAGAGCTCAAGTACATAGTATTCCAAGTGTGGTTGCATCATAGATTTGTATAAATACATTATGACCTGGTTGGGAGATGATAGTGGACCGACGTGGGCGCAGGCCCTCCCAGCTGGGTACTGTGTTAGTGAGCAGGTGAGGGAAAGTGGGCGGGGGGGCGGAGTAGCTGTGGTCTACAGGGATAATCTTAATCTGACCAGACTTCCTGTTCGTGAACTGAATTACATCGAGTGTGTGTACCTGAGTCTGAAGACCAGGGATAGACTAGGGATTCTGTTGGTGT
Source organism: Anniella stebbinsi (assembly GCA_029215795.1). Lineage (NCBI taxonomy): Eukaryota > Metazoa > Chordata > Lepidosauria > Squamata > Anniellidae > Anniella > Anniella stebbinsi. Next base: position 48,195,453 of record JARDYH010000006.1, read on the forward strand.
ACCGGCCACCCCGCTGCCTATCAGACTCCCTGGCTGAGCTCACGGAATTGGTCTCGGAGCTGGTGTTGGATTCGCCCAGGCTTTTGGTCCTGGGCGATTTCAACATCCCATTCGAGACTGGTTTGTCAGGTGGAGCTCGGGAGTTCGTGGCATCCATGACAACCATGGGCCTATCCCAATTGGTCTCTGGACCCACACATTCAGCGGGTCATACCCTCGATGCTGTTTTCAGTTCCGAACAGACGGATCTGTGGGCGGAGGTAACGAATACCTCCGTGTTGTCATGGACAGACCATTTTCTGGTTAAGGTTAGTATCACGGCTACCACCCGCCCCTGCGGGGGTGGTGGACCTATTAAGATGGTCCGCCCTCGAAGGCTGATGGATCCTGCTGGATTCCAGAAAGCCTTGGAGGGTTCTATGGCTGGTATCGTCGACGATCCTGTAGAAGCCCTGGTTGATAGATGGAATCGAGACCTAACTAGGGCTATCGACACGATCGCCCCCAAACGTCCTCTCCGACCCGCTTCTAACAGGGCGCCCTGGTATACGGAAGACCTCAGGGAGTTGAAGCGGAAAGGACGACGACTGGAGCGCCGATGGCGGAAAACTCGACTTCTATCCGACAAGACACGGCATAGAGAACATCTTCGTTCCTATGGGGTGGCAATACGTGCAGCGAAGAAAGCTTTCTTCTCTGCGCGCATTGCGTCTGCGAATTCGCGTCCAGCGGAACTGTTCAGGGTGGTGAGGGGTCTAAACCGGGCACCTTCCCCCCTGAATCCGACTTTAGAGCCTTCGGCGGTTCGCTGCGATGCCTTTAATGATCATTTCGCAGATAAAATCTCTCGGATAAGAGCCGACTTAGATGCCGTCGTTATAGCAGAGGCTGACGATGGAGTGTCCAGTGACTCCGCGAGTAGAATTATACTGGATCGGTTTCAGTTGGTGAGTACCGAGGACGTGGACAAGCTGCTTGGACGAGTGAGGGGGACGACTTGCCCTCTCGATCCCTGTCCTTCATGGCTGGTCGTCCAGGGAGGAGATGCGGTTAGATCGCAATTACAATATATTATTAATGCATCTCTCAGGGAGGGGAGTTTTCCATCATGTTTAAAAGAAGCGGTGGTACGGCCGCTTCTAAAGAAGCCCTCCCTGGATCCCCTGGACTTTAATAACTACAGACCGGTATCAAACCTTCCATTCTTGGGCAAGGTGATCGAGAGGGCGGTTGCCTTTCAACTCCAGGTAGTCTTGGATGACACTGATTTTCTAGACCCATTTCAAACTGGCTTCAGGGCGGGATACGGAGTTGAGACTGCTATGGTCGCCTTAGCGGATGATCTACGCCTGGGTATTGACAGGGGGAGTGTGTCCCTGTTGGTACTTTTGGACCTCTCAGCGGCATTCGATACCATCGACCATGGTATCCTTCTGGAACGCCTGAGGGGATTGGGAATCGGGGGCACTGTGCTTCAGTGGTTCCGGTCCTACCTCTCGGGCAGGTTCCAGATGGTGATGCTTGGGGATAGCTGCTCTGCAAAGAAGGAGCTGCTGTGTGGCGTACCGCAAGGTGCCATCCTTTCCCCAATGCTGTTTAACATTTATATGAAACCGTTGGGAGAGATCATCCGGAGGCATGGGGCGGGGTGCTATCAGTATGCTGATGACACCCAAATATATTTCTCTATGCCTTCGACAACATCGTCAGCTAAGGATAGTGTGTCTCCTCTGAATGAATGCTTGGAGGCGGTAATGGGCTGGATGAGGAAAAACAAACTGAAGCTGAATCCAGACAAGACGGAGGTGCTTGCTGTCAAAGGCCGCAACCTGGGTTTGGAGGTGTGTCAACCGGTTCTGGATGGGGTTACACTCCCCCTGAAAGACTGTGTTCGCAGCTTGGGGGTGCTCCTGGATCCGTCGCTCCAAATGACAGCCCAGATAGATGCGACGGCCAGGAGTGCCTACTATCAGCTTTGGCTGATACGCCAGCTGCGCCCCTTCCTAGAGTTGGAAGACCTAAAGATGGTGGTGCACGCGCTGGTAACTTCGAGGCTTGACTTCTGCAATGCGCTGTACATAGGGCTACCTTTGTGCCTAGTCCGGAAACTTCAACTAGTTCAAAATATGGCAGCCAGGTTGGTCACCGGTACATCTAGGAGTGACCATATTACGCCAGCTTTAAAATCGCTCCACTGGCTGCCAATTAGTTTCCGGGCGAAGTATAAAGTGTTGGTCATTACCTTTAAAGCCCTACATGGTTTGGGTCCAGGTTACCTGCGGGATCGCCTTCTCCCGTACAATCCGCCCCGCACGCTCAGGTCCTCTGGGAAGAACTTACTGCGGTCGGCCAAGACTAGGCTGACAACTGTTACCCAGAGGACCTTCTCTTCTGCCGCTCCCAGACTGTGGAATGACCTGCCGGAGGAGACTCGTCAACTTAACAGTCTTTTAGAATTTAAGAAAGCTATAAAGACTGTTCTCTTCCGGCAGGCATATCCAGTGTAATTTTTAGAATGTTTTTAGGATGTTTTAGGATGTTTTAATGATGTTTTAGGATGTTTTAATGCAGTTTTAATAATATTTGTCATGTTTTAATTAGTTTTATGTATTTTATCATGCTGTTGTTCCCCGCCTCGATCTAGATGGAGAGGCGGGTAAGAAATAAATCGTTATTATTATTATTATTATTATTATTATTTTTGATTCCTTTCCTAATGATCCCCAACAAGGAAGGTACCTTTTCAAAGCAGCTGTACACTGGGTCACATTTTTCTTCTAACTAACCACTAGAAGTCCAACATCCTTTCTCAGTTAGTCACTGTCAGGTCTGTCTTTCCCCCTAATGAAATATTTACTTTACTTCTTTCTTAATAATTATTGCACATATGCCAGGATTTAATTTGTATTATGACTTTTGATGAAGTATTTCCATTGGGGACATCCATTGTATAGGATATCAAGATTTTACTCTCTTTTTCATCTGGTGTAATATAGTTTTTTGTTGCTCCACTTCCAATATACTGAAAAGAAGAACTTCATCACAAAACAGGCAAAGCCACAAACCCATGTATTAACTTGATTAATCTCAACCACTTCTTAGAACATCTCAACTTTATATTCCACATCTAGGCAGGGGAAAGCTGGAACACCTGATGTTCATTCCAAATGGGATTTTTAAAAATCATTAGCATGCTTTTCTAGTAACTGATTGGATTATGACAGACGAAACCGGCAGGGGTGACTGTAGTAATAGATTACACAAACTGTGTTCAAAACCCTATGTAAATGGCAAAAATTGTTTTAGGCAAAGGGATTATAGCAATTATTTCTTCTAATTTAATTTTAAATCTCCAAAGGGCAGCAGCTTTGGAGCATTCTGAACCAAAATATCTGAAGTAAAACATGAGCTTTCCTCTCTTAATGTGCTTCAATGACATCCTAACTTTGTAAGCAGCAAACGGAGTGTTCACTAATTCCTACATGTGCTTCAAGATTTCACAACAGATATTTGTTTACATTTCAAAGGACAGTGCTGTGCTCCCATAGAACACAACACTTTAATGGTACTTGAAACAGTACCATATTACTGCTGCTCATTGTCCCTTCTTTACAAATATTGTGGAAGTGACAGAGAAATGCTTCATCTTCATCATTTGATGTTAACCTCACTTGTTTATAATCTAAAAACAACATTTCACCACCTCCTAACATATGGAGCTTTGACAGTCATTAGAGAGTTTGCTCTGACTCTTGCAATTTTCCCCCTTCTATCAAACAGCTGTTGAAAGTACTTTCCCCCTTTATTTTGGGCAACTTATTTCTTTTGTACAAAAAAAAAGAGAGTGATAATCTTGAAGTCAGCAGAAATCAGACTTGCAGAAAAGCACAAATTCCAACAAAGAACAAATAGGTAGAGGAAAAAATGACTACATTTTAGAACAGTAGAAACAAGTAGGTAAGATTAGAGATGTGTGAAACCTTCTTGAGAAGTTTCATTAGTTTTTCATCTATCTATTCAAATTAGGGGTGTGCATCGGATCGGGTCCAATCCACGAACTGGAGCCGATTCGACCAAAATTGGATAAAATTATCCGATTCTGATCCCGGCTTCTGAAACATCCAATCTCATCTGAACTGGTCCGAAAGGATCCAAGCCGGTTCCGATAAGATTGGAGGATCGGACCTCCTCCTCCCCCTCGTGCTCCTTACCTGCCGGGGCCGTCCACTCCTGTCCGCTGCTGCCCGCGGGCGCCAGTGGATAGCAGTGGACGGCCCTGGTAGGTAAGCCCCCTCCTCCCCCTCATGCTCCTTACCTGCTGGGGCCATCTGCTACCATCTGCTGCCCCCTTCTACTGAGAAACAGGCTTTGCAGCCTTCCTCTCAGTAGCGTGGCAGGTGATGTCATTACCCAGCGCTCTACTGAGAACTAGGCCGCGAAGCCTGTTTCTCAGTAGACCACAGCAGCAGATGGAAGCAGGTGCCCTGGCAGGTAAGGAGCGCGAGGGGGAAGGAGGATGAGGGCTTCACTTACCTGCTGGGGAGCCCGCTTCCGTCCGCTGCGATCTACTGAGAAACAGGCTTTGCGGCCTAGTTCTCAGTAGAGCACCGGGTGGAACTAGGCCACGAAGCCTGTTTCTCAGTAGGTTACAGCAGCGGACAGAAGTGGGCACCCCGGCAGGTAAGGAACACGAGGGGGAAGAGGGGGAAGAGGAAGAGGGGGAGGGCCCCACTTACCTGCCGGGGCGCCTGCTTCCGTCCGCTGCTATGATCTACTGCGATCTACTGCGATCGCGGCCTAGTTCTCAGTAGAGCACCAGGTGATCATCACCCGGCGTGCTACTGAGAGGCAGACCGCAAAGCCTGTTTCTCAGTAGGTCAGAGCAGCGCATGGCAGCGGACGGCCCCAGCAGGTAAGGAGAGCAAGTGGGGGGAGGGACATGGAGGGAGGAGTTAGGCCCCCACTCACCCACCTACCGCTATGTTTTTGCCATACGCTTGCATTGGGGGAAAGCTTTCTTTCCCCCCAATGCAAGCCTATGGCGAAAACACCAAAAATGGCAGCCGATCTGAAAATCGGACATCCGATTTTCGGATTGGGATCGGGTCCGATCCGAGGGACCTTCGATTTTGTCCAAACCGATCCAGGACAACATCGGAGGTCCCGATCCGGGTCCCTATCCGATCCGTGGGGTCCTTGCACATCCCTAATTCAAATTCCTTAACTGAAAGACAAATTTTAGTTTTGGTGAAATCCAGTGGCAACTGAGGAATGTGCAGAGGGGCCTGTTAAAAAAGAATTAAAAATCTTATTCCCTTAAATTCCTCAGATGGTACATCTGAGGAGGAGCCTCCCAAATATGTTTCTAAGTTTTGGGTGGCAACTCAAATAAGACAATGACTGGGTTCGGACAACACAATAGTTAACGGTTGATTAAATAGTCAACCATTGCTTAAATAGTCAACTGTTGACTATTTAAGCAACTCACCTATTGTCATCTGGTGAGCCTTTTCCACACCATGGGTGGTTATTTCCACAAAATAACCAATGCAAATAATCAATGGTGTGCTGAGTTCACTATCTGCACAACCATTGATTATTGTGTCGTGGGGGGGGGGGGCTCTGTTGACTATTTCACATGCCTACAGAGTTGTCAAGCAAGTGTAGCAGAAACCCCTGCCGCTCTTGCCCAGCAGGGCTCTATAGGCATGTGTTAGCCATCCTGGGAAGCATGTGGGGAGCCGCCAATCATGGTGGCCTCTGGGTGGGGTGTCATGATTGACGCCTCCCCATGTGATTCCTAGGACATGAACGTGCAGTCACTGGGTGGGGTGCCACAATTGGTGGTGCCCTCCATGTTCCCAGGGATGTGCATGTCCCATCCCTGGCTGGAGCTTTGAGAACTGGGATTGGTAGTGAATGGAGATGGGGGGGCTCAAACATTTCTCTTGCAACTGCCATTGTCCCCTTTCTCTACCACTTTGGGGAGAATGGGGAGGACGGGGCGCAAGGATTTCTCCAGCTACAGGAAAGATACTTGTGCCTCTGTCCTCATTCTCAACCACTTTGGGGAGTACGGGGAGGGCAGGGTGCAAGGATCTCTCCTGCTGCTTGGCAGCCACAGGAGAGATATTTGTGCCCCCCTCCCCATTCACCATCACTTTGGGGGCGAATGGGGAGGGCAGGGTGCAAGGATCTCTCCTGGTGCTTAACAGTGGTAGGAGAGATGCTTGCACTGCACCATCCTTATTCTTGGCACCCCACCTAGGGAAAGGACATACACATCCCTGGGAACATGTGGTGCACTTCCGATTGTGAAACCCTACCCAAGGATGGGACATGCACATGTTGGGAAGCATGTGGGGTGACATCGATCATGGTGCCCCACCCAGGGGTGGCACATCCCATGAGAATTCCCCTTCATGCCAGTTCCTGATAGTGGGGGGACCCAGCATGAAGGGGGATTCTCATGGGAACCAGCACCACTATACGGTGGGGAGGGCAGAGGGAGGGCAATAAAGCATGTGTTAAAAGTCAACTCCATGGTTGACTATTATCATGTCAAGTGGGGAGCACCCCCTAAATAGTCATCCATGGAGTTGACTGTTAACACATGGTTGACAATTGTGTTGTCCAAACGTGCTCAATGCTTTTAAGTAGAACAACACTTCTACTAGAGTAGTGACTTGGTAATGTTTTGAGTCACTGTTCTAACTCAGTTGTCTGGTCTGGCTGGTGCAGAGTTCCTAGTGCTAGCCTAGGAGGAACGATGGTAGAAATTACCCACAGTAATTTCAAACTGCAAACAGTTTCATATCCTGTCGGTGATATTTGTGACTGAGCAGTGGTTTAGTAGAGGCAGGGATGCAGCGTTGGCACTTTTTTATTCCCTCTGACTTTAGTTGCCATCATTATAGTAGTTCGGGAGGGGGATGAATTTTCCCCAACAACAATATATTGTTCCCCATGGTAATGCAGTTGCAGGGGCCCTGCCTTCTTTTGTATATGGTCACTCTAGTATAGTGCCTGCAACTTTAACTGTTGTGATGAAGAGGGAATTTCACCAGGGACTAATTGCATACAATTGACACTGGCTGAAATTCCCTTTTCTCTACAACTGTTAAAGTTACATGAGCCCTGACCTGGATTTTATCTGGTCACCCTAGGCTTGGGTGTCCCACGGCAGAGGAAAAAATGGCTCTCAGACCTCCTGGCGTTGCTCACCCACATTCTATATAGTGGCTTTGTCTATTGGGAAAACATCTGCAACAGATATCCCCCAAGAAAAGATAACAACAACAAACAACAACAACAACTCCAAAGTAGAAAAGAAAGATTATTAGTAAATTCAAAAATGGTAAATAACACAGTTTTTATTTATTAGAGGCCTATATCTCAGTCGTCCCTCTGAGGCCAGAAGGCACATTAACCAATCAACTACTGGTCACAGTATAAATGCAAATTCAATTAAGAAACGTCTCAGGGGAATTTCATACATCTCCAATCTTACTAATTTTGCAAAGATTACGAAATCGGCAGGGGAGGATTTTTGGAGGCAGCAGGAACATGGACTGTATATTCACAGAGAAAGGTGCCCAAGGAAGGATCTACGCTACTGCTTTATAACAGTATTAAGGTGCACTGACAACTGTTGGGGCCCTTGACACATTTCATATAACATTTTCAAACCACTTTCAAAGTGCTATATCTTGCTTGGCGTTGATGTGGCCTTAGGACAGGTTCCTTTAACTGTTACATAGAATATGATCCTTTCATACTCATGTTATTGTATTAAAATTGTATTAAAATCTACATAGAACAATGCATATAGCATATGTTACCTAAATATCTCTTTGGTCGTTTTTACCTACTCAAACGGAAAGCCTTTCCCCCCTGCATTTTACTTTTACTTTTGAGGAAACAGATCCTTCAAAAGCTCTACATTGCACTACAGTATCACCAAAATTAACCTCCTTAAATGTAAATCTAGTTGGCCTGAATCAGGTTGTGTTGAAAACGTAACATAAATCAATGGTTGACTGAATCCTTCCATGCCATTTTTCCATATGCTCCTTTCTTTCAAAGTTGAAACAATTCTGTTTACATTCGAGCTTGATTGAACATTAAAACAACAACAAAAAAACCACACAGTTTCAGGAGCTAGTATGAAAGAACACATATTCTTTATTCTACAGGTGTGGATGTATGTTTACATTTGCAGCAGGTGGTGGTACTTATCTGCACACTGTACACAGAATTTCAATGCATGATTGCAGGGTTGGGTGTTTACATTCTATTTGCCAAGTGGAAGAGGAAACTGCTTTCAAATTCTCACATTATGAGACATTTGGGGTCTCAGGGTGGTGGATCTTTTGCACCCCCTGCTGATTCAGTTACATTTCTTGTTTCTTCGACTGAGTAGAAGTTAGCAAAGCCAACAGTCTTGCCTAGCCTGATTTCCTATTTTCTAAAAGGTTCTCTGAGCCAATTCAATTCAGCCTGCTGTGGCTCATGCTGAAACAGAATATTTAACGGTAAACCTTAAATGCAGTGTTAACTAGGCTGACCATATGAAAAGGAGGACAGGGCTCATATAACTTTAACAGTTGTAGAGAAAAGGGAATTTCAGCCAGTGTCATTTGTATGCAATTAGTTCCTGGTGAAATTCCCTCTTCATCACAACAGTTAAAGTTGCAGGCACTATACTAGAGTGACCAGACACAAATGAAGGCAGGGCCCCTGCAACTTTAACTGTTGTGATGAAGAGGGACTATCACCAGGAACTAATTGCACACAAATGACACTGGCTGAAATCCCCTTTTCTCTACAACTGTTAAAGTTACATGAGACCTGTCCTCCTTTTCATATGGTCAGCCTAGTGTTAACAATCCTAGGGTGGCAATGTGTCCTATTTTATAAAAGATAGTCCTCTGTTTGAAGGGCTATCCTATCCGTCTGGTTTAAGGGTATAAAGGGCTGCCTCTACAAAAGAGGTTTAAAGCTCTTTCAAGGCGCTTAAAAAAATTTACCTCTACAAGGAGGGAGCGCAAATCGGGCGTAGAGGCGCGCTATCCCTCCGATTGTGCGCATTATCGAATGCGCGTTAAATAGCGAGTTTTATTTTGCGGCGGGATGTGAAGCCGGCACCCTGCCTCCCGAGTGCTGCTGCTGCTGCTGCTGCTGCTGGCTCCCCCGCTCGGCTCCTGGCTCCGCTCCTACCGGGCTCCCGCTGACCTCTCGCTCTCGCTCTCCATCTTCCAGCTCCCTTTTCCCTTTTTCTTGCCCTGTTCCCCCCCCTTGCTCCGTTTCATTCAATCGCCCTGTCAGTTCCTTCGCTCTCCAGCATAACAACTCGCAGGGACCGTTCTGAAATTTACAGGTGCCAGAAAGAAATGTTTGTTTTACATTACCTGAAAATTTCAAGAAGATTGGTGAAAGATTGAGGGAAGGAGAGCAGTTTAAGGTAGAAAAGGAATACAAACCTGTCTCCCTGCTTTTGTAAATTTACTTCCGGGTTGAGACTTTTTGTGCTCACAATTTGCATAATTTCTAGAGCCGTATTAATTAATCCAGTGGTGGGGTCTTCTTCCCCCTTGACTGTAGTTGGTGGAAAGCTTTTCGTTTTTTTAAAATTCCCTTCGGTTGACTTTTAAGGACTATTTTAACCTCTCATTCAAGTCAATGTGGCGTCCATCTTCCCTCATAATGCGACACTGACACATGCTCAGTAGCGTCGCTCTCCCCCCTCCCTCCTGCCTAAGAATGTGGGGTGGGTGAGTGAAATGGATGCTGCCTCTAGCACAGAATTTTTGAGTGAAGAAGAAGAAGAGTTTCTCTTTTCTCTTCTGGAACATGCATTCCTTTGGCTCTGAGAGTATTTTGGGCTATCTTCATAAGGCCAGTTTGCTCTTTTGCTCCCTGGTGAAGCAGGGTGTGGCTCCTCTGGATCCATGGTAACCTGATCTTCAGATCTCTCCTGGGAATAGGTAGCTATACCTTTCTTTTAATTTCCCTCTTTTCTAAGAGTTTGGTCCATACTGCTAAAAAGTTGAAAGCTTCAAACACTTCATTTAATTAGTTTGGGCCGGTGTAAGTTTTAAGTACAATGTTGAAACCTTTCAAAGTGCTTCTGGACCTCCAACGTTGGTTTCGGCCTAGTCACCCTGTTTTTTTTAATAAGGTTTAGAAACAGTTGAGCTGTCGTTTATTTTGCATAGTGTACACACATGGATTTTCTTTCTAATCCTTGCAGTCTACACTGGCTCCCTCCTTGATGTGTTTTTGGAAGCAGACAAACCCTTTTTTGTTCCAGCAGGCCTTTGGCAAATCATCTGGACCTCTGTCTATACCTTTGACTTTTAAATTGTTATGTATTTAAAATGTTTTAAATGCTTTAATATTGAAAAGTATTTAATTATATTTTTAACTTTTGTATATTTAGGCTGACCATATGAAAAGGAGGACAGGGCTCATGTAACTTTAACAGTTGAAGAGAAAAGGGAATTTCAGCCAGTGTCATTTGTATGCAATTAGTCCTTGGTGAAAGTCCCTGGTGAAATTCCCTATAGTTGCAGGCACTATAGTAGAGTGACCATATACAAAAGAAGGCAGGGCCCCTGCAACTTTAACTGGTGTGATGAAGAGGGAATTTCACCAGGAACTAATTGCATACAAATGACACTGGCTGAAATCCCCTTTTCTCTACAATTGTTAAAGTTAAAAGAGCCCTGACCTCCTTTTCATATGGTCAGCCTAGTATATTCCTATTTATAGGTTTTAGCTGTATATGTTTTAGTTTTGTAAGGCTGCCCTGAGGCCCAGCATTGGGCAAAAGGCAGGATACTACTACTACTACTACTAGTAGTAGTAATGTTTCAGATTTCATTTCTGCAACTGATGTTCTTTTGCATTTACTTTTCTTTATAAACCATTCATATCTTAAGACTTCTTGTGTGGCATGTTTTCATTGGTTTAACAAGTTAAAAGGGGTATTCACTGTTTTCATGTTTATGTTATAAAATCTATTTTCAACAGGCCTAGTAACTTCAAGAGTAACAGAGTTGGGGGAAATCCTCAATCTCTTTGCTATCAGAGGCACTGAGTAAGGGACCCCTGGAGATAATTTAGACTGACCCCCAACCACAAAACACTATTCCCCCTTCTGAAGAGATCTGGACCACAGACTACTAAAGACAAACAAAATAGCAGGCCGTAATAACAGTTCTCATGTGGCCATTTGCCTTATGAGGCAGGTGCTCTGCGGGCTACCAAATGGAGGGACTAACAGGCCATAAAGTTGCCTGGCTGGGTCTGCCAGAAATCCAGCCTCAACACTCCTGGAAGGTCCATGTTCTATAGCACCTGCTGTCAGATGAACCTGAGGGAATCCCACCCGCCACCCCTGGGTTTAATTTACTGGCTTCCCCTGGCTGGACCTTGCAGGAAACTATAGGGACAGACAGAGCAGTTATTCATAGCACACATAGATTGCTGAGACTGGCAAATCTAAAAGCAAGTGTGTTGCTTTTCAAGAACCAAGGAAATTCAATGGGTCTTACTAGGGATGGATATGCAGCCTGTGCAAGAACTGAGTAGGGTGACCATATTTGGGAAACCAAAAAAGAGGACACCTAGTGGGGGGGGGGCAGGAAAATGGCTTTCTGCGGCCACCTTAAAGTCCCCAATTGGAGCAGAGGAGGGGAAAGCATGTCATTCTCACCCCACCCCACCGCTCCAATCAGGCCCTTTTCTATAATGCCTTGGAATGACACATTTTTCCCTTTTAAGGCCTTGATTGGAGCAGTGGGAGAGAATGACACACCTCCAGAAAGCATGTCCTTCCCCCCTGCCATGCTAATGGTGGCCTTAAAAGGGAAAGTGTGTAATTCCAGGTCATTATAGACTATTGCATAAAATCCCCCTTGACACTGAGGATAGAACAAAAACTAGGAGAAATCTGGGGAAATCCTGACAGTTTTTTATTATTTATTGCATTTATATCCCACCTTTTTTCTGCCAAGAAACCCAAGGCAGCATACATAATCCTCCTCCTCTCCATTTTATGCTCACAACAGCAACCCTGTGAGATGGGTTGGGCTGAGAGTCTGCAACTGGCCCAAAGTCACCCAATGGGTTTTCATGGCTAAGTGGGGAGTAGAACCCAGATCTCCCAGCTCCCAGTCCAGCACTTTAGCCACTAGGCCACACCCTAGTGGTCACCCTAGAATTGAGCCATGCCAAGTTGGAAGCAGATTGGTTTGTGCCTTGATTTTTAGGATATTTTTTTTTAAAGTTTGACTTCAATTTTTTTTCTAAAATTCAAGGCATGAACCAATCTGCTTTCAACTTGGCATGGCTAAAGCTTTACTTACAACATTCCCCAACCTGGTGCCTGTCAGATGTGTTGAGTTGCAACTGGTCCTAAGTTGTTCATCGTCATTTCCCACAACCCCACAGTCACCTCTGCATATCAAATTGCATATCTAGATTTTTGAGATGACAAGTCCCAGCATTCCTGACCATGGGACATACTGACTTGCAATGATGGGAGTTGTAGTCCAACACCTTTGGAGGGCACCAGGTTGGGGAAGGGCTTCTCTAAACACAAAAAGAGAAGTAGGTGGCCCTAAGTTGTTTGTGATCAGTTTTCCACAACCCCACAGTCACCTCTGCATATCATATTCTCCACCCTGTCCTCATGGTTTATCTGCTTTGGGAGAATGAGAATTTCACTTGCACTTTCTGCCTCCTTAGGGAGGATGTGGGTTAAGGCTTGTGAGCCTTAACTCCCAATTTCCCTGCTTTTTGGTGCTTGGTTGGAAACTGTAGAGCCTTAACATTGTTTTTGTAAACCATAGGTTTTTTTGTTGAATGAATTATAAGTAAAGACCGTTGTATATAGCTGAAGTGAGTTTTAAAAAACCTCAGGTATACAACGTTCAAGGGAGTGCGTTCATGTGGCCCAAAGAGTTTTCGTAACCCTTATAAAACGTTACAAAGCTAGTGTTTAGATCGGCTGTAACTGGCAGCTGGGCCCATGCGGACATTGTTGGCAGAGTATACATGCATGTCTATGTCCCTCACCCAACTGAAGAATGCAAATGCCTGAACATGGCTATAGCTGTCTATTTAACAGTGCAATCCTATACATGTCTACTTAGGCATAAATCTTATTGAGTTTAATGGGGTTTTACTGCTAGGTAAGGATATATATATATATATATATATATATATATAGGACTGTAGCCTAAGGGAAGTAAAATCCTTTACCCACACCTTGGAAGAAAATTTCTGTGTTTAAATAAAAGCCAGTGAGGTTTAACTTGTATAGACCACATGCAATTTTTGATTGTTAGAAATGTCATAACGTTCAAAACATCTAACATTCATGTACAGTGAAATCTAGGCTGCCTATATGAAAAGGAGGACAGGGCTCATGTAACTTTAACAGTTGTAGAGAAAAGGGAATTTCAGCCAGTGTCATTTGTATACAATTAGTTCCTGGTGAAAATCCCTCTTCATCTCACTAGTTAAAGTTGCAGGCACTATACTAGAGTGACCATATACAAAAGAAGGCAGGCCCCCTGCAACTTTAACTGTTGTGATGAAGAGGGAATTTCACCAGGAACTAATTGCATACAAATTACACTGGCTGAAATTCCCTTTTCTCTACAACTGTTAAAGTTACATGAGCCCTGTCCTCCTTTTCATATGGTCAGCCTAGTGGAATCACCTAATTGGATTCCTTAGTCATATACTATACAGGGAAAAATCCTCAGGTTGCTTCAAACATACTTTTAAAATATAGATGTAACCACTCACAAGTGATATTGATGTGCATCTTAAAGTTGCAAGTTTGTTGATTAATGAACCATCTGAAGCCATCCCAAGGAAGCAATATGTTAATTGATACTTTCACATACATTTTACATCTATTTATCCTGCAACCAAAGGACCTACTGAAAATACACATAACATTTCAAATATTTTCCATTAAATTGCTTCTAGCCTTTGTTTTTAAATAAATGCAGATGCGTTACTATTCCTATTTCATATGACTTTCCTGTGCAACCTAGCTACATTTTCTACAAGACAAGAGGAAAACATGCTATATTATCCAGTAAAACAATTCCATATAGCTTGCTGTTGCAAATAGCTGTATATTTAAATAGCAAAGACAGCTTTCAAACATGAAAGTAGGGTGATATAATGAGCATTTTTTTTTCTTGGTAAAAGTAAAAAAATGAAACTATGCTATTTGCAAGTCTATACTGCACACCAGTGGTCAGTAAGAGAATGTGCATATTTCTGGGACTACAGTGGGGGGGAAAATCCCACAACCTTTTTCACTGGTCCAACAGAAAACGACACATATTCACATTTAACAGCCAAGCTTATGTATGTCTACTAAGAATCAAGTCCAAGTGAGCTCTGAGATATGTGTCTATAGGGTAGCAATTAAATGGGATAATGAAACTTGCCATTGAATTGTATGTTTCTATGTCTAATACTTGGATGTGTTAAATGCTAGAAACACTTGGATCCTTTCTGAATCTTAGAGTTGTTTTCCCCCCAGTACTGACTAGGATTTTTTTAATGCAAATGGTTTGGATCCAAAGATGCCTTGAGTAAGTGAAAAGGGACATTTGGTTGTGCAAAACAGACCTTTCTCCCATTTCTGTCAAGCCCTGTCACTGCCCTTCAGTGCTCCCATCCCACAGCGTTTTAGAGAGTTCTTGTGTCAGGGGGCTGCAGTAGATGCAACTCTAATGGAATGAATTCTGTTGGAAAAATATTGTTAGACTGTTATGATGCTATGCTGGCATATTGCTATTCCCCCCTTGGGAATTTCCCCCCTTGGGGTGGTATAATTTTTATGAATTGGATTCTGGCCCAGATTTTATATCTCTCTTTTATATTATACATATTTAAAAAGTCAGTGCACAGATGATTTTTAAAATAAAAAATATGTTCTCCATTATGATAGCCATAGTAATATTAAGATCATATTCTAGTGATAGGTGGGTAGGTAGGTAAGTAAGTAATAGTGGAGGAAGTGATGTATGTTACTCTTCCCATGTTACAATTTCATGCATATTTTAACTGGGTGTGCTTATGAAATCATATCCATCTAATTTTCTCCCTAGATTTTGGATGGGAAACTACCTAGCTTTGTTTGTAGGGTGGCACCAATGTATTGCATATTTGCTATTCTTCTGTTTTAGGGTTCCAGACTTTGGGTAGAATTCAACACAAGTCTTATATAGCATAGACCCACTGAAATGAATGGGACTTAATTTAATAATTACTAACTAAAGTCTCCACTCATTTCATGATTCTACTCAATGTAGGACATATTTTGGATTTTACCCTTTGTGCAGACCACTGTAAATGCACAATTTGTCATAGCTTTCAGTTACTTCTGTTCATCCACTTCTTTTCTGGTCTTGGCCAGGCCACTGACGTGAATGAGTGTTTGCATGCATTCATGAAACAGCACAAAACGGAATCTTGATGTGAGGCAGAATTGCATCAAGATTCCTCCTCACATGTTGTTTCATCAGTACATGCAGGTATTGTAGATGGAAGTAGACAGATGCAACTGATCAGATATGAAGCAACTGAAGCTATGCAAAACCATGCATGCATCAAATCTGGAATTAATTTCAAAGGCTCTCCATATGAAATCAGGTGTGTGGGGTGAACACAGGGTAGAGAAAATCACAGAACAGGGAAAGTACACTCATCCCTACTTTAACACACACACACACACACATGCACGTACGCACACACACATGAGAAAAGCAAAAAGTGCTTCCATTTTTTCCAGTTACCCATGGCAACTGCCTTTTGCAATATACCTGCTTTAAACTTCCTTGTTTGCACTTTCTCAACTCTTCATACTTCCACTTCCATAGAGATTTTTCTGACTTCACCTTCTCTATCTCTTTTTCCAGAGATGAGCGAATCCTGCAGTGTAACAAGAACAGTGGCAAAACAGTACTTAAAGCGAATACCGCGTCTCCAGGATTATATTGCTCAACTTTTGTCATCATTGTTGCTGTTGTTGCATTAGCAGAGAGGGAATTATATCTTCAAGAGCAATGGGAAGCCAACCCTGAATCCAGGTGAGCAGATTTGCTGTTCTAATTCAATTGGCTTCGGCTGGACTATATCGAGTTGAAGTACTGTGGAATAAAATTATTCACAGTGGTGGTAGTATGGAAGCTTCATCTCTGTGGTGTAATCCCATGCTATTCTAGCAATGTGTGTATGAGACCAGTGGCATAGAACCTTCCTGTATGAACATATGGTGGAATATCTAACACAATACCGCTCCCTATATATACCCAACCAAACTTTCAGATCTTCAGCAGAGGCCTTACTGGCCATTGTGAGACCAAGAGAGTGGCACCATGTAACATCTTCTTAGTGGCAGTGCCCACCCACTAGATCACTCTCTCACGTGTGAGGGGACAGAAAATGTGGCATGTTTAAAATGCTTCCTGAAAATGCGCTTGTTCTCCCAAGCTTTCTCTTGCACTTAATCATATGCTGCTCCATCTTACTATCCCTTTTATTGCTGTTTATTGTTATTATAGTTGAATCATTTAAGGTAATTTTTAATATTTAAGTGTAAAACTGCTTGGAGATTTTATTATATTAAGTGGCATACAAGTATTATTAATAAATAAACACCGGAAGCTGCATTATTCTGAGTCAGACCATTGGTCCATCTAAACCAGTATTGTTGACACTGACAAGGAACAGCTTTTTAGGAATTCAAGCAGGAGCAATTCCAGCCCTACCTGGAAATACCAGGGCTTGAAGCTATGGTTCTTGAGTTTGCCAAGGGATGTTCATTTGGAAATGAACCATATTATTGGGCCTTTGTCATGATTCCTTTCTGTACACATTGCTAGAATGGCATAGGAAGAAAGTGTAACAAATCAGCTCCCATCCCATTCTGCGTAACTGAAAAAAGCTTTTGATGAGTTCTGAATTAGAATATAAATAACTCAATAAAACTTTGAGGCATTAGTTGTGCATCTTTCCCACCAAATTCAGTTGTTATTAACATTTTTAAAAAAGTTATTTTTCTCTCTTACATAGATAACAGTACACAATGGGCACGGGCCACAGACTGATGCACTTTTAAAGTCCCACCTATTTCAATGGAAGGGTTATGCACATGCTTACATCTCTCTAGATGAAATCAGTGGGACTTAAAAGTGTGTCACTTTGGCTGGATCATGCTCTTGGATAATATCAAGACGTTTAATAGCCAATTTTCAGTTAAACTGGGATGGAATGTAGTATCCCTGGCAACATAAAATATCAAGATACTAATCTCATAAAATGAAATAATGAACCATGCCAATCAATACACAACATCTACATCCTTTCCCCCTAAGAAATAAGTACTTGGGTAGTTTCTTAGCTTCTCCTGACCAGATTAACAACAACAACGACAACAACAACAACAACGTACTAGATTTTTGTTGAATACCAATTTTGGAGAAGAATGTTTTCCCTCTGTGTTGCTTTATACATCTTTAAACACTTAGGGCACATAAAAATATTTATTATCACTGGCATCAGCTTTTAGAAGTATATGCCAGAATAAAGTACTTTCAAGACTACTCTGCTCTATCAGTAACATGTTTTCAAAATACTACAACAAAATCTCTGTAGCACAGTGGTATGTAGACAGAAGATTTATAGACACTTTAGATAGGTGTGCTACATTTTTTCCAGGTTGTTGTCAACCACCCACTTGCAGAGATAACAAGTCAGATACATTTACAATGAAAATGCAAACCATATCCTGGGGGATTTTGCACTGGGACTAGTCTTTCCACTACTGCAATGTACCTTCTGATTCCAAAATGGACTACTACGAGAACAAATCTATGGATTTGGAGCCCAATTAACCAGCTCCAATGCTGGAGGTGCCCAATCACCTAAAGTTCTGTTGGTTTTTTGCCAGCAGGGCAAGACCAATGGCAATTATTTTGCCTCTCCGTTCTCCTAAAATTGGTTTTATATAAGACTGGCTTCTGCCCCTGTGTTGGGGGTGGATGAGGATGGGAGGCTATTGGATCCAGCAAATCCATGGCTTCTCCCCTACACACTGCCTAGCCTGCCCCCAACGCATCCATTTCATCTCTTCACGATGTTAGAGAGGAGAAGAAGCTGGAACTGAGTTTTCCATTGAATTAGTGGTGAAGTAGGGGTGGTGTGGTGGTGAGATCCACAGTTGGATCTCCTCTGGGGCTGGAGCTCTGTCTCCAGGCTCAGAGGGGTATATTCACTGCATCTTAGATGATATTTAGACATCACTGGATTGCTCTCTAAGAAGGTCATTTATAAGTATTTCTTCTGAAAATGTTATTTGAACAAAAGGAAATATGTTTTTAGCTTACTTTTTTTCCTTCTGTAAGATTTTCTGAGATTCATAGAGATGCAAATGCAACACTGATATATGTATTGCTTCATCATCCTGAGAATGGGCTGTCATGTCTTTGCTTGGGTTAGGATTTTCCAGAAAAACTGAAGTACATTTGCTTCCAGAATCAAGAATTTCCAGATTGACTCCCATGTCTTGCTGATCTCCTAAAGTATTTTTAGTTGCATAAATGTCCTGAAATGAAAATTGCACAAACAGCTATTCACTTGTCAGCAAAGCATTTTCTTAGATAATACTGCTAGTACATTTGTGGAGAATCATAATTATTTCTTAGGAAGATTGCCTCCCCCATGGATGGTGACAAGATTGAATGGTGTAATTCTGCATCACACTATATTTTAATACTGCACTACTGTGGAAATGCAGGAATAAATACTGATCTGCTGGGGGGAAACAAAAACAAAAATAGGCATTAGGAATGGTGGGTATATGTTTTCAAAAGACGATCCTGTACATAACTACTTAGAAGCCAGTCCCATTGAGTTCAGTGGGGCATACTCCCAAGTAGGGATGTGCACAGTAAAAAAAATCGGATTGGATCGGAATCAGAATCGGAACCGGAAGTGATGCTTCAGATTGGAGGCTTTCCGGATCAGATCTGATTCCAACCTGAAAATCGAACGTCCGATTTTTGGATCGGACGCCATTTTCGGTGTTTTTGCCATAGGCTTGCATTGGGGGAAAGAAAGCTTTTCCCCAATGCAAGCCTATGTGGAAAACATGGGGGCGGGTGAGTGGGGACATAACTCCCCCCTCCCTGTTCCTCCCCCCCCCCACTCACGCTCCTTATCTGCCCGGGCTGTCTGCTTCTGTCCACTGCCGCCCGCTGGTCCCTTCTACTGAGAGGCAGGCCGTGAAGCCTGTTTCTCAGTAGAAGGGACCAGCGGGTGGCAGTGGGCGGCAGCGGATGGCCCCGGCAGGTAAGTGGGGACCTCCCTCTCCCCCCAATCATGCTCCTTCCCTGCTGGACCAGTGGGCAGCAGTGGACAAAAGCGGATGGCCCCGGCAGGTAAGTGGGGACCTCCCTCTCCCTTCCCCCCACTCACACTCCTTACCTGCCAGCATCCCGTGCTGCCGTCCGCTGTTCCGTACTACTGACAAGCAGGCCTTGCAGCCTGTTTCTCAGTAGTATGGAAGCAGCGGACGGCAGCGCGGGATGCCGGTAGGTAACGGCGGACCTCCATCTCCCTCCCCCCTCCCCCACTCGCGCTCCTTACCTGCTGCCTCCTCGCTGCCGTCCACTGCTGCCCGCTGCTTCAGTACTACTGAGAAACAGGCCTTGCAGCCTGTTCCACAGTAGAGCGAGGATGTGCCAAGTGTTGACGTCACCTGGCATGCCGTCGCTCTATTGTGGAACAGGCTGCAAGGCCTGTTTCAAAGTAGTATGGAAGCAGTGGGCGGCAGCAGACGGCAGTGAGGAGGCAGCTGGTAAGGAGCATGAGTGGGAGGAGGGGGGAGGAGGTCCGATCCTCCATTTTTTTCCGATCCGGATCAGATCCTTTCAGATCGGATCAGATCGGATGATCCAGATGATTGGGATCAGATAATTTTATCTGATTTCGCCCAGATCAGGTCTAGATCATTGATCGGACCCGATCTGCTGCACATCCCTACTCCCAAATATGTAGGTACAGGACTGCAGCCTCTGTGTGTTTAGAATTACAGGGGGGAATTGTTCATTTTTGCAATTCAAAAAATGTCCAAAGCCATTTACCTGACAGACACTTTCTCTCTCTGAAATATTTTTTTCGTGGACATGTTTAACAGGCTCATTCTCTAGAGGTCCTGAAAGATCCTCTTTCATCCAGCACATTTGAGAAGAACCAAAGTTCTTTTTCAAAATAGTTTTTGCTTCGATTTCTTCATTCCCGCTAAGTAAACCTTGGTTTATTTTTTTCAGGGCATTTAGGTCTTTCATTGACACTTCCAGCTTGAGCTTCAGTTGCCTGCCCTCCTCACGAGCTTTATTTCTTTCAGCTCTAACTTTGCTCCATTTCTCCCGCCAGTTGGCAGTGCAGTCTGACCACCAACGCATGGTCTTCTCCATTTGGGCTGCCCTTGCCTTTGCTTCTTCGAGCTCCCGAAGGCGTAGCTCCTCACCAATGTCCCAGTCACTGCTGTTATATATGTACATAGAGGGATGATAAGATGAAGATGGAAGGACTTTTGGCAATATTAAATTTGAGTTACAGGTACTACATGTTCTTGCATATTCCCTTGACTCAATGTGATAAGCCTCTTTAGGTTGCTTTTTGAGAAACTGCTTGTCATCCATTAGGTTGCAGATAGAGTCAAAATTCATGTTTCGGAATAATCCACTTGTTTCCAGACCTAAAATAGAAAAGGTTGATGAAATTTGTAAACACTTTAACAAAAAAGCCCCAGATCACCATTCATGACACACAATTTAATTCAATGCAAAGTCTCTCATTTATTTGACTATGTCTAAGACTAGATTCATCACTACTTAATTTATATATTACAGTTAAGTTACCTTTGGTCATAACCAAGCTAATTAAATAAGTTAAGAAATCAGTTCAGGCTGCCCTTCCCTTCCCATCACTCATTGGAATATGGTTTTCTCCTCAATCTCCTTGCAGCAAGACTAATTGAAACTAGTTTTTTTTTAAAAAAATGTACGGTGTTCTTGTTCTTACCACTGTTGTATTGACAGCCATGAACAACCACGCTCATTGTTACATAGCATGGTGTGCATGACAAATAAAATAAGTCTTTGACTCTTTATCAAAACCAAATTCCAAAACCAACGGCTCATCATGGGATGAACAAAGGTGACAGAAATTGCTGTTTCTAATATTAGATGCAAAAGTTACATTCTTTTGTATCTAATATTAGAAACTGTACACCTGCAAACCATCAGAATGGGATTTTAACAAAATATTTCATCTCTATACTTCTCTGCTCTCAGCTTATAAATTACTGAGAACACATGGTAGTCTATCTAAAGAGATTTATATTTCCACTGAAAGAAGTGTCCAAGTTATAGTTTAAAGCCCTATTTTCCTTTATTTATCAAGACAAAAACATTTCCAAGTGTGTAAGAGCGGACCAACAGCCAAAGGAAACAATATCTCATTCAGTATCCCTATCACAACCAATTCCTAATCCAAAACATAAATAAAACTCATCTACACTGCATGGTTTTCCCACTGAGCCTGATGGATTCTAGAACTGAATTCAGTTGACAGCATACACAACTTGAAGACTACCCAAAAGACTTAGGAGAGCATTGAATTTGTCCATATTATTTCCTAGAAATGTTCCTTTTTGAGGTTGGGGTGGGGTGATAAACAACATAAATGTATTTTCTCCCCCATATGTGCTTTGGTGGTGATGGTGAACTACATAGCAAACTTTAGAAATGTACAGATTCTGATGGCAAACTGTATTCCAGTTCAAGTTTAGGTTTGGGAAGTACAAGTTTATTAATTTAAGTTTTCATTCAAATATGAATCCAGTGATTTTTTTTTACCCATCAGCATTCATCGGAGACACATTAGGCATTTTATATCTTTGATTAAAGTATCTCAGCACTATTTTGAGGTTTGATTTTTGTGTGTGTGAGGGTGGGTCCGACCTCCATTCTGGTGTTGTCCACCCTTCCCACTCAGTTCTATTAGAAGACCAAGCAACTGCATTCTTGTGATATTTGCCTCAACATCAACTGCTTTCTATGCCACTATGGGAGATAACCACTACCGATGCAGCACATGGATAAGCTAAGATTTACAATCAGATGGTTTTTCAGGGTGGGATTGTGATTTAAAAGAAAAAGGAACCTACAAGGTGAAGGATGCAATTCTCAGAGCAAAGTCACAGTGGGAAAACCAAGCCAATATAGATGAGTTGTATTAATATTTTGCATTCAGAATTGTTTGTGATATGGTTACAGGATGTTACAGGATATTCTTCATTTCATTTCATATCATTTATTTTCTTTCTATACCACTTAATAGTCAAAGCTCTCTGGGCGGTTTTCAAAAATTACAAAACAAAATCATAGTATAAAACTTCAACACACACAATAAGAACAATTTGAAATGGCTAATCAACGTTGATCATGCCTGGGAGTACAGGACAATCTTAACCATTGAGAAGATGACAATGTTGACACCAGGTAGATCTCAGTGGGGAGAGTAATTCCACAATTGGAAGCCATCACTGAGGAGGCCCTCTCCCTTGTTGCCATCCCCCAAGTCTCTATTGGGGGAGGCATCCAGAGGAGGATCTCAGATGTTAAATCTAGTATATGTGCTCCATCAGATATTGCAGTCCCAAGCTGGTGTGAGGCTTTATAGGTCAAAACCAGCACCTTGAATTGGGCACAGAAACATATAGGCAGCCAGTGCAAGCTTGGGAACATTTTACCTCTAGCATCATTCATTGCCGTGATTTGGATCCCTTGATTGTTTTCTACATGTGCATATGGGATAGATAACAGAACACAGTGGAGAAAATGTGCCAAGCCATAGCTTGGCTGCAGATGTGGTTCAGTGGCTGCAGATGTGGTTCAGTGTCTTGGTTGGCCAGGAACTATAGAACAATAATAAGCAGGTGGATCTATAGTGTAAGGTTTCATTGAAGTAATGGAAAGCAACATTTTCCTCCTAAGCACAATCTGCAGAAGAAATACTAAAGGAGACTTGTACGTGCAAAACTTCAGTAGATTGGTGTGGACTGACTCCCTCATGGTCTGTTCGTCCCATTTTAGGAGGGGAAATAATAATGTTATTGGCAAAACACCTAAAAGAAGAACTTGACTACACAGAGAAGACAAATCTGGAGACAATTTCCTTAACATAAATTACAATTGACTTCAGAGGCAATTACTTACATTCCTGAATCTCCTCAGATGTTAAGCCAATAAAATCCCATCTACTAACAATGTGATTTCATACATATATTTTCTTGGTAAATCTGTTACCATATTTTTAAAATCTACTGTACATGGACTATGACACATTCTGTGACAAAGGAATGACCATAAATCATCAATTGGTCACACCATTACTGTTTCTAACTCTCCTTTTATTTACCTTATTTTTCAGACAGAAATACAGAAGAATTTACTAGAGAAGATACTGCTGCTTTGTCACAAGGCACAGCATTTCATTTCTATAAACAGCAAGGAATGGGAATCTAACAGGATAGAATCAGTTCAATAAAATAGCTGGCCCATGCTGGAAGTTGTATGACTTTTGTTTGTCTAAACATGCATAGTATTGCTCTCTTAGAATTTAAAGGTGCAGAGGGGAATGGTGACTGACCAAGAAAGAGATCTTGGGGTTGTGGTGGACAGCTCAATGAAAATGACAACCCAGGGCAAACTCCATGTTAGGGCAAACTCCATGTTAGGCATAATTAAGAAAAATAATTGAGAATAAAACTCTCAATATAATACTGTCCTTATACAAAGTTATGGTACAACCACATTTAGAATACTGTGTCCAGTTCTGGGCTCCACACCTAAAAAAAGATATTGTAGAGCTTGAAAAAGTGCAGAAAAGGGCAACTAAAATGAAGAAGGGACTGGAGCATCTCCCCTATGAGGGACGTTTACAACAGCTAGGATTGTTTAGCTTGGAAAAAGGGTGGCTAAGGGGAGACATGATGGAGCTGTACAAAATTATGCATGGCATGGAGAATGTGGATAGGAAGACATTTTTCCCTCTCTCTGCTACTACTAGAACCTAGGGTCATCCCCTGGCTGATTGGTGGAGATTCAGGACAAGTAAAAGGAAGTACTTTTTTCATACAGTGCATAAACTGTGGAATCTTAATATGCAGTGATGGCCACCAATTTGGATGTCTTTAAAAGGGGGTTGGTTAATTCCCAGAGGAGAAGGCTATCAATGGCCACAAGTCCTGATGGTTATATGTTACCTCCAGTATCAGAGGTGGTATGCCTATTTATGCCAGTTGCTGGGGAACATGGGTGGGAGGGTGCTGTTGCACCCATGTCCTGCTTGTTGGTTTCCCGTGAGCAACTGATTGTGAACAGAATACTGGTCTAGATAGACCCTTGGCCTGATTCAGCATGGCTCTTCTTAAGTCCTTAAGATTTTAGACAATAGAAATTAACACTGTGTAAAGCCACAGTGGTGGTGGTTGTGATGATGATCGTGATTTATAAGCAGTACTGCTTAAATTCAATAAAATCCCCAAATACAAAGTACAAATAAACAATAGATCTTTCATTCATTCTAACTCCCTTCTGCAGCATGGTCAGATAAGAGCTTGTGTGATGCAATCTATTGCCTTCTCTTTCTAGAATAAAGACAACACACTCAGGTTTCATACATGGAGCAAAGGTCTACTCAAGTTTGACCATATAAGACATTTGGGGATATATATATTTTAATATTTTTTTTAAAGACCAACTTTTATGTTCTCCCAATCTCAACCCAGCTTGAATTAAATTTGAATTGGATTTTCAGAACAATTTGCTACATGCCAAGATCACCAGTAAGACCATGGCTAACCTCGAAACTTTTAGCATTACACTTGCAACTTGGGCACATGCATAACACATAACAGGAGGAGGTTCAACAATAGCTACCACCTGGACTGTACACCATTTTTTTAAAAATATCCTATACAACAATACCAATTAAATAATGCTCAGTGAATGGAATACAGATATAAAGTTTAGCCTGTGAACCAGACTTCACCAATTATGGTTAATTCTAGAATTGCTTCTAAGAAAATTCCCAGCTGTGTGATTAACGGTGTTTCAAGAACTGATCTTTTGGGAACATTATGCATTGCTCCCTTGAGTTAAGAACAGTATGACTAGAATATTCAAGATTTATAGACAAGCAACAGGTACATATTTTCTGGAGACAGAGCATAATAATGCAGTCATAGGAACATAGGAAGCTGCCTTATACTGAGTCAGATCATTGGTCCATCTAGCCCAGTATTGTGGACACTGACTGGCAGCAGCTCTCCAGAGTTTCAGGTGAGATTCTTTCTTCACCCTACCTGAAGAAGCCAGGGAACAAACCTGGGACATTCTGCATGCGAAGCAGGAGATCTATCAAACTGAGCTATGGTCTCTTTCTCCAGATTCTGTTACAGGTATGGGTAATGGGTAGTACCTACCAACACAGATATCCCGCAGTGTTTACCTGATAACTTTTAATTAAACAAGATATGTTCTTGATGTCTTAGCATCCAGAATTTCCCTTCCGTGCTTTACTTTATTGGGATCTACTTGTGGGTGGTGATGTCAAATCACATATCCAATTACTTGAGATATGAGATATAATTACTAGGGATAAAAGTCATATTTGAAAGATCTGGAAAACTTTCAAAATCTAGTGCCAAAATCATAATAAAGTGGGTGTCAGGTTAGCCTCTCTGTGCAACTACAGAAAAAGCCCCATCTCTGGTTGCAAGCCACTGTATCAACTAGTTTCACCCAATTCCAACCAACAGTCATTGGAGAAAGAGTGAATCATCCAGACTGAACCTGTCATATTTTATATAATAACATAACATGACAAACATGGCCAACATGATTTGAAACTATGGAGATACAATATTATAACATTCCTTCCATAGATTAACAAAACCAGATGGACTGCAAACAAGAAGGAGATTCTCATTATTCAGATCTTTTCAGTCATAAACTACTCAATTGAAAGCTGTTGTCTCTCTTCATTTTCCCCTCACAAACCAGGCATATAATTGTAATTACTTCCAGGAGACTTGGAAACTGTTACAGAGATGGATTCTCAGACCTAATATATTCCATATATACAAACACATTTTGTATTTATATAGTAATCACATACAAATAAGTGACTCAAAACAAAGAAATGATGTACTAGTCATAATATTCCTAATTGTACCATAAATTTAATAATCTCATGTAGTTTCTGTTAAGATGTGATCAGAAGTAGTTAAATAGTCTAATGCGGCTTGCAAAAATGACTATATTTGTCTGTTTCCATTAAAACCTGCAAGTCCAGATCTTTTCTTTATTTGCATTAATGAAAACTTGGATGAAACTCCTACCATGCAGGGTTTCCATACCTTCACTAAGGAGCAAATAGAACTAGGAAGCTGGGCTGATTCCCCGGACAAGCTGCTCAATACCTCCTTGTCTCCCTGTTTAACTTGCGAGACAGGTTCTTAGTTAAGGAATGGACAAACGAAGCCCCCAGTATAGCCTCTGCTACTCTACTGAATTTAGAGTGCCCTGGATCTTTTTTTTTAATGGCATATGTCTTCATATGTAGTTGCTATGAAGACTCGGGGAGGAAAAATTACCTCTGGACCTCCTGAGGTTCTCACCTCTCTCTTAGTTAACATGTATATATTAGTTAACTCTTGTAGGAGGTGTTGTAAAGTTGAATATCAGAGCACCACAGAATCAATTATACCTCTGTTACAAATTGTGTTTGCATGTACGAATGCACAAAAACACATTTCAAATGTATTTATGATTATGTCCCAAGAAAAGGATCTGAATGTTATTTAGTGCTATTGATGTCAAGGATGCTTTACAACATAGAAGAAGACATGTCCCTACCATGACAAGTCTACAGTCTAACAGACAATACAGGGGAGATGAAGTCAGACAGGGATAGACAGAAGAAGAACACGCATGTTTATTACAGGCTCAGTAATAGGCTTCATTACAATATGGCAGCCTTTCCCAACCCAGCATCCTCCAGATGTTGGACTATCATCCCCAGCCAGCATGACCAATGGGTGTTCTGGCTGGGGCAATGGGTGTTGCAGTCCAACCCATTTGGAGGGTGCTCGGTTGATGGTCTGCAGTTAGGTATGAAAGAGGTAAGCCCTGTGGGTGAGTGGTTCCCAAGTCCAGGAGATAAGCTCACTGCCTATGCTGGATGAGGTTGCATTCCCTCTGAAGATCAGGTTCATAGTCTGGGAGGTACTTTAGATCTATCACTGTTGCTGAAGGCCCAAGTGGCCATGGAGGGTTGGAGTGCCTTTTACTAGCTTTGCCTGGTTTGCCAGCTACTGGTTACAGCCTCTTCTGGACAGGTATAGCTTGGCCATGGTGGTACACGCACTAGTTGTTTTATATTTGAACGGTTTTTATGGTTTTAATTTTTGTAAACTGCCCAGAGACCTTTGGCTATTGGGCAGTATATAAATGCAATAAATAAATAAAAGTAACCTCAAGATGTGCTGTGTGTGGGGCTGCCCTTATGGCTGCTCCAGAAGCTGGAGTTAGTACAGAATGCAGCAGCTTGGCTATTGTCAGGAGTTTCCTCTTTTCAGCATGCCACTCCTTTGTTGATAGAACTCCACTGGCTGCCTACTCGCTACCAGACCAGCTTTAAGGGCCTAGTACTAGTGTATAAAGCCCTAAACAATTCGGGAACAGGATACCTGAGAGAGTGCCTTCTCCCTTACCAACCTGCCTGATCACTGTGATAATCAGGGGGCAAGTTCCTGACTCCACTTTGAGGTCTTTGAAGGAAGAGCAGAATATATGTATAATAACTAAATACACCAATAAATAATGGGTCAACTTGGATTGCCTACTTTAGACAACTGATTGCTCATAGTTGCATAATGTATTATGTAGTCCAGATAAGCACACAGTTGCACAAAAAATATTCCCATGCTTTATGTTCACAATGAACACTGCCTAAAAAACACAGTATGTATTGCATTTTTTTTTTAAAAAAACCCCTGCTGATGTCCACTACCAAATACAAACACTCACCGGACAGAACCCTTTTAAAATGCACAGGGTCCAGAAAGGTAGTTCTTGAAACATGCTTATATCAGTGTTTATATTTTAAAGTGTTTTGCACAAAATTGGATCTGTTTTCAAAAGAAATCACTTGGGGATGGTTGTCACCTATGGCTTGCTTTTATTAAAAAATAAAAAGTAAGAAAGCATTATGTGAGAAGGGTTTTTTTTTTATAAATGAATTAGAGAGAATATACAGCTGGCATGAGGTAAACCGCTCATGGTCATCCAGAAAGCATGTTATTGAATTAAACTAATTCTGATGTTATCTGAAATAGGAAACCTGTACGCATTAAAAAGAACATCTGGTAAGCCACTAGGACTTGAAAATTCTCCATTGTAGTATAGAATTGATCTGCATGTCATTTGGTTTGTTAAATGAGGCCCCAAACAAGGTACTGCTTGCCTAGAATTATTCCATCTCCATTTGCTACAATGACCCATGTGTGTAGAGAAACCAAACTTCACTATCAATCCAATCTGAGTGCCAAGAGCAAATAGAACCATGCAAAAGATTTATGGAGCTAAAGCTGCCATCCTATGCACACTTATTTGGGAGTGAGCCAAGTGAATCCAATTGACCTTTTTTCAAAATTAATAATTATGGAACCAGATTGCACAATGCTTTTGGCTCCTAGTGTGTCTTACTGGATTAAGATACTTTGTTTTAACATTTCAGATTTAATCTTAAAGAAATTAGTTTGAAACTCACATCTGCTTCTTTTTTCTTACATATTTCTGGGTTTGTGTAATAATAATGCCATTTAGTTGGCACCATGTAGGAAAAATGCATTTTATCAGAGGCTAGATGAAAAGGATTTCAGCAATAACTGCTCTCTTACATTACCACCTATGGTTAAAGGTTACACAAAGGTAAAATAAACTCACAGAAGGCTTGTATGCTATGCTAAAGTTATATAAGAGGTCATTCCAAAACAGATGTAGGAAGTAATTCTACTATCCCTCACACCTCCTCTGTTTACCACAAATTATTCCACAGCTCAAACACAGACTGAATATGGACACTGACATTTCCCAGGTTCCTCCATATGGGTTTGTCCTGCCAAAAGAACTTTCTCTAATCTCCCGTTGCAATTCAAATGCTATGACTTTCCTTAGTTTTTAAACTTACCTGAAATCTCCTGCTTTCTTTATTCAATGCAGCGTCATGACTGATAAACAAGTTCAGCAATTTTATTTGTTACATTTATATCCTGCCTTTTCCTCCAGGAGCCACCTCCATTTTGTCCTCACAACAACCCTGTACGGTAGGTCAAGTTGAGAGTCAGTGACAGGTCCAAAGTCACCCAGTGAGCTTCCATGGTTAAACGGGAACTTGAACTTGGGTATCCCCAGTCCCAGTCCAACACTCTATCCACTGCACCATACTGTCTCTCAACTGCAAATAATATAAATGTGCTTAGAGAATGAAATGGAAGCAAGTATCATGGCCTGTATTGTATTTTAAACAAATTAGTATTTTGTTCTGCGCAAAAAGGGGAATACAGTAAGGCATATGTGAAACAGAAGGGGCCTGTGATAGAATGGCGGGTGGAGTCAGTGAGTGACTTGTGTAGGGAAAAGTTGAGAATGTCCTAGGTGGGAGCTGAGGAAACAGTTGCAGAAATCAGAGGAGAGTTAGAGAAATTAGAAGAGGGTTAGGGAGATTAGAGGGGAATTTAGTAAAGTATTTAGTATTTAAAAGCATTTGAAATATCCCAGAATTTATGTTATTTATTGTCAGATATTGACTCTTTTATGGAGGGTGTGTGTGTGTGCCCCTTTTAGTACTGGCTGCTGTGAGGATCCAGCATGATCAGATATTGTTTTAAATTGTCATGGAGCAGTAGCCAAAGGGGGCGCTGCACGTACACAATTGACAAAGAGCTAGCATAAGCAACCTCTAGTGCAACTCTCTGGTTGGGCTCGGACATCACTTTAAGCCACAATGGCTTAATAAGCCAACTCTCTTTTAATTCCTCTCCTCTAATTGAATGGTTCCCTCAACTCCCACCTACCTCAACTCCCACCTCTATTCTCAACTTTCTCTATCCAGAAGTCACTCATTGACTCCACCCATCATCCCATCACAGTCCACTGCTGTCAAAAATTCTCCCACTCATTCTATCGCTATCCCCCACACAACCAGACAAATAAGCTACTGTGCATAGTTTATTAAGCTACTGTGTATTATCTAAGCCATTCCCTCACCCACTGTCCCATTGCAGTCCTCCTGCCTGGTCAGTGCCACTGTTTCACCCATTGACAATGTCACAGCAGCATGTTTTAATCTCCCAGAGTAACCCAATGAGAGGGGAGAGATGTGGGTTAAGTACATGGGCTTAATTCAGCGCTTCCAGCATCACCCTGACAAGGGGATGGTGGCTCTAAAGCGCTGGAAGTTTGCAGGATCAGGATAAAATGTCTAGTTGGGAGGCAACGAATGCACCTTCAAAACCCTGTGTGATTACATACAAAAAAGTGAAACTTCCAGGTGCACCAAAAAGGAGGATGGCACAAATAAACCTTTGGAAGTTTGCAGGAATGGGACATAAATCTCACACACAGATGCCTCTTGTAGGGAAACATTGAATGCACCCTCAAAACCAATAGTTTTTCTTGGTCATTCGCTAAAGCTCTATAGCGCTGAAGCACAGTTGGGCATTTCTCCCCCATAGACACTGCTGGCATAGATGATTTAAGGTGTTTCCAATTGTGTAGCCCCCGCCCACCCCCAGACATTGCTGAAATAGCCTGTGTAAGCTGTGTACATTAGACTGAGCCTGGGTTCACACAGTGCTCTGAAGAAGATCCAGAAGATGAGGTTCAAGATGCTTTCCATGCGTGTTGGGTGGAGAATACTTCAATACCTTCCACCAGCTGGAAAACATGGCCTACCACTGTCCTCAGAGGATGAGTCCCCAGCAGCACCTCCATCTCCCAGAGAAGCCAAAGGATACAGAATCAGACAAGGACACTGTAAGAAACACAACCAGCTTCTTCAGGGAGGTGGGGCCTAGAACAGGCCTAGCCTGCCTTTTTCAGGTCTCTGATAGCTTCAGCCCCTGTTGAGGCAATATCTTTTCATAGCTCAGCAAGCAGGGGCCATTGGGAGCTTTCCAGGGTCCTGATTTATGCTTAGTGAAATTTGCTTTGACTTTGCCTGACTGTACCTGACATGAACCAGGTGATTTCCAGATGCTTTAGCCTACAACTCCCAGCATTCCTGACCATTGGTCATGCTGGCTGGAGCTGATGGGAGTTGAAGTCCAAAATACCTGGAGGCTACCAAGTTATGCAAGGTTGAAATATTGAGTGCAAATTAAACTGGGGACCAAATCATATTCCCTTCCCGAAATTATCAGTCCTGGACCAACATTATCTCCAATGCTGTGCTCAGAATCACTTGCTTCCCCTCTGTATACCCCCTCCATTTTTCCTACTTACCCACTACTGCCAGATCTCTTTCAGACTTCCAGGATTTTTTTACTGGGCTGCAAACAAACTTTCCTGGGAAGGGGCAACCAGGCTCCTGGCAAGCCCCAGACACTGCCAGAGATGCTAGACAAGAGTAAGCTAGCCTGTCCAGCTTCACCAAAGAGACAGGCTTGGACAAAGGGGTGCACAAATTAAAATATGTTAATGGAGACCTATACTGTAGCTACACATATCAATCAGGCAGCCTACCCATCCTAAATGAAAAGCAGCACAGACGTGTGCATTTGATCCTATATCATTTGTGCATCCAGGCAAGGAAAGGACCCTGCAGCTGTGATCTGGCATTATCCAGAATTTCTTGACCAGGTTCCAAAATCTTATGGTGGGTGGAGAAACCCCAGTAAAACGAAAACCAATGTGCGTTCATTTCTACTGTGTGCTGTTGTTTGCCCTTAATATGGTGGTTCAACACATTGTACACACAAGGAATAAAGAGCCAAAGTTGGTAATTTGCTAGGAAGACAATGCAGCTGTGCTCCAGATCCTCCAGTGCCGTCCAATATTTCTCTTGGCATAAGCTAATGTTCCCCCTATAAACTTTTATTTTCAACATATCAGAAAGTTTTTGTCTTCACATAACAACCTCTGTGGCAATTACTATTCTCCGAGGACATGATAATAGTATCCATTTATTAAGTTTGAGAAGAGACAATGTGATAAGTGTTCGCTGCAGCTGTTCCAAATATTGTGAAACTCATCTTTCCTTGAAGCTTACAAAACCTAAAAGCAATGCACTTTTTTTAAAAAAAAACCTGGGCTGCTGACCCCCTCCCTCAAGCAAAGTGTTCAGGGTGTATTAGACAAGAGAGATTTGTCAAGCATTGTATTTTATTAACAGTACAAATTACCAATTTTTATCAACCTAGGATTTCTCAGTGGAGTAGGTCTGTCTCGGAAAAGTTGAATCAACTTGCAATATGGCCTAAGCTGTGAATGGCTAAAAGGAAACATATCATGGGAAAGCATGAATTTCACAGAAGAAATTTCCTGATCAAATTTGAGGTTGGCCACAAAAGATGTATCAAAATATGCTTTGGTCCAATAGCCCTGTTCATAGGATTGCATGGTTTACTTGTGTCATACTACATGGGCAGGATTCCCCCCCCCCCCCCGAAAGTGGGTAGGACTATTGAAAACCTTCTGGAAACAGCTTTGCCTTTATAGTATTCTGTCATTGTGTCACGCTACATCTGGCTACACCAGGCTGCTATTGTCAAACATCAATGATAACTTTTGTTAACTATCCTTTGCCTAGAGAGACTGATAGATCCCCCCCCCCCAATTCAAAAGCAACCGACTCACATTGTAGTAGGCTTGTTGTTTTGTTTTGAACTTTGGGGGCTTTAACAACAATAGTTAGAAAAGGAGGAACAACTCATTTATTTTTTAAATCACAACCTGTACCTATAGTAATTTTTCAACATGATATCAGGATTGTTAGCTATTACTTGATGCAAATTTTAAGTTAAGAACACTTGGATTGCAGCCCTTCACTGTTTTCCCTATCTCCTCTAACAGTGGTGCCAGAGGGGCACAAGATCAAAATATGAATAATACCGATTATCATAAGCTACCCTAGTTAGCAGCACTATTTTTTACTTTTGAGGAAACAACCCTCAATGATTTATATTTATACAAACATTAGAGAGAAACACAAGGCTTTGGAAAACAGCATAAACACAAAGTATATAAAACTTAAACATAAAAAGTATGGAAGTTTTGCTAGGTACAAATACTGAGTAAATTAGCATATTGCACATTTTAGAAATGATAAAGAATTCAATATAATGCTAAAAGCAGTTTTACAAAGAGAGGTAAAATGAACGGGAGATGACATCTAGTAGAGTCAAATTTAATAATACACTCCAAATCCTCTCTCTCACTCACACCACTTTACTGTGTATCGTCTACGCATGCAAACAACTGACAACCTAAGTTTTTAAAAAGATATAAAAATAGACAAACACCCCTTACCCTGTGGGTTTGAGGAGCTGTTCTTGCTTCTCAGTACTACAGACATGTGTAAACAAGAAAATTTCCTGCATCTTTTTCTCATCTGCACAGCTTTGGGGGCTGGCCAACAGGCTTATTTCCAGCATTAAAGCCACTCCACACTGAATGGAAAAGAGATTCCCATTGGTCAGGCTTTATCAAAACTAATACCACAACACATTTCTTTAATGCAATGGCCTTAAGCCAACATGAAACACGTGCCTGTTGTCCCTGTCTAAACCAAGGCTATATTAGTATGGCCTTATGCTTATTCATGCAAAGTATGAG
Organism: Anniella stebbinsi; assembly: GCA_029215795.1. NCBI lineage: Eukaryota > Metazoa > Chordata > Lepidosauria > Squamata > Anniellidae > Anniella > Anniella stebbinsi. The sequence continues at coordinate 48,229,463 of JARDYH010000006.1, forward strand.
TCAATCAATCCCTGTCGCTTTGCACAGAGAACATATCTGATAAGTTGGGGAGCATTTATACACCCCCATTTCCCTGGTCTTATATATAATAAATGCCTACATTTTAAACTTCCTCACATCCCTTTTCATTTATTTCCCTCAACATGCTTAAATTGGATTCAGAGAATTGCATCCAAGCCAATGTTACTCTGTTTTAAGTCCCATTCATTTCAATGGATCTACTCTAAGTAAGACTAAAATGGAATACAATCCAGCAGGACACTTTGTCAGATTGCTGATCAAAGCATTGGATGTTTAAACAGTAAATATGCTTGCTCTGTAAAATGTGAAGCAGAAATAAGCATTTGTAAATGTTTCCAGTTCATACATTAGAGTGTTTGGTGCTCCAAACACTGGCGTATAAATGAAGCATTAATTTTCCCTTCCACTGGAAGGGAAAATTAATACTTCATTTATACATTGTATATAGACATAAAAGGCCCATGACAAAATAGGAGCTATTATGGGTTGTAAACAGGAAGAGGAGAGGCAGTCAGTTTGTGCCATTTGTAAGCATATAGATATAGCAGCAACCATGCACCCGAAGCAAAATAACATCCTTACCAGTGTGTTAGAAGTTAGATTTCTTACCTGTCTACATTGTATGAATTGCATTTCTTCTTTCCCTCTGAACATTTAAAAAGGCAGTAGTATACTGAAGGAGGAGATCAATTGCTTCTGCCTCAGAGTCCCCCAGTAGAGGTAGAAAGTCTATCTTAGAATTAACTGCAATTACTCACACGGACATAAAACTCATGCATATAAGAATGGGCACACATGTGCATGCACAGTATGCACAAGACTCACTTTTTCTGTAAGTTGCTCCAAAATGGCTGGAGATTCTGTAGTAATTGTCATGATCAGTTGGCAGCAGGAGCATTCCAGTTGTAGCCACTTCTTTGATCTATATTGTCTTTGTACATACACATGGCAGTACGTACATGTGGCTACCCCTTTAGGGGCCATGTGCCACACCAGAACTGCTCTCAATAAAGATGGTAATTTTCTGCCTGCCTCGAAATTGACAGACAGTTATGAGGAAGCGGGTGCCAACACCATGGGGATCCCTTTCTGTCAGTTGCTTAGAACCAGCACAGCACCAGGCACGTATTCTGCAGGAAAGCATAAACTGCACTACCAAACTATTTCAAAACATCTCCGCAAGCATATAAATGTGTGCGAGAGGCACTAGAACAGTGCTTCTCTGTTAAAGTAGTAATGCATGATTTTGAACCTCCTATATCACAATGAAGTAAAATGCCTTACGTATCTTGACCTTCACAGGGAAGGCCTGGACACAAAAACCGGTGCTTCCTCTTTTGTCCTTTACAGTTTGTCTCTTTTTCTCTTTGTCCTCCAGTTTTCCCTTCTCCTTCCCTTACTCCTCTTCCCCTTTATCCTTTTACAAGAGCTCTCTAGGGACAAACTTCTGAAAAGAATGTGGGAAGGGCTATTTATTTATTTTATTTATTTATTTATTACATTTTTATACCGCCCTATAGCTGAAGCTCTCTGGGCGGTTCACAAAAATTAAAACCATGACATCATTTTAAGAAATATAAAACAAACAACAATCTAAAAACACAAAATAACATATAATATAGAAAACACAACCCGGATAAAACCAAGCAGCAGAGATTAATACAGATCAAAATACAAATTTAAAACAGCAAGGGCTAAAATTGGGTTAATTTAGCTGTTAAAATGCTGGGAGTATAAAAAGGTTTTCATCTGCGACAAAAGGAGTATAAAGTAGGCACCAGGCGAAGCTCTCTGGGGAGCTCATTCCACAGCCAGGGTGCCACAGCAGAGAAAGCCCTCCTCCTGGTGGCCACCTGCCTCACTTCCTTTGGCAGAGGCTCACGAAGAAGGACCCCTGTAGATGATCTTAGGGTCCAGGCAGGTACATATGGGAGGAGGCATTCCTTCAGATAACATGGCCTCAAGACATTTAGGGCTTTGAATGTTAGAACCAGCACTTTGAAATTGAGCTTGGACCTGGACTGGCAGCCAGTGAAGCTGGAAAAGGACTAGCTACAGCTAGATGTGTTAGATAATGCCCTCAATTGGCAGATCCTGAACATGGCATTCTTATTACTGAGAGACCTTTGTTAGTTTGGAAAAAATTGCAGAGTTCTGCGAAAAAGTTACCTAGGGTAGTGCATAAACTCCTTTCCCTGAAGATCAGGGGTGGGGGTGAACCCAGGTTAAGCAAGCCTTTGATTTGATTAGTTTAGGTCGGGGTGCACAGTTATTTCAGGCCCAGGGGCTGCATATGATGCTGGCTTGGGTGTCACACACACATACGTACACACATATGCAGAAATGTTCCAGTGTTCCTGATGCACATTGCTTTTTTATCGCTGCTACGACCAGCAGGAAAAGAGCAATTTGTACGAGGATCATTGGGGAAGGTAGTAGAGAGGCTCCCATTTTCCCCCATAACCTATTTTTGAGCTCTTGTGGTCACAATGATTTGTGCAGTTGCATTTACAGTGCTTATGTAGAGGTACCGGTCCATACAAATAACACTGATAAAACTCAAATCCTGGCCAGTTTGCCAACCTGCCAGTGACTCCTATGGGTTCCCAGCTGAAATTCAGTGTGTGCTGTTATGAGTTGCACCTTTATTTATTTATTTATAATATTTATATACTGCTCTACACTCAAGATTTCAGAGTGGTGAACACCAGATAGGATAAAAACTAACAATAATAAAAACATCATGTTAAAATTACTAGTTTTAAAAGAAACAGAGTTCTGATAAAACTGCAGCCGGTTACTCAAGGAAGGCTTCCTGAAATAACAACGTTTTCAGGAGGTGCCAGAAGCAACACAATGTTGGCACCCGCCTGTCCTCCAAAGGCAGGGAATTCCATAGGAAGGGGGCCACCACACTGAAGGCTCTGCTACTGGCAGACTTCAATTGAGCCATAGATCAATGTGGAACCACCAGGAACACCATCTTTGTTTCTTGGAAATATAATTCGTGGGCTAGGTATATAACTGTTTGCATTCAGAAAAATGAAATCATATTTGAAAGGAAATGGAGTTGCTTTCTCAAACAAATCCTTCCAACAGATTGTTACTCTCTTGCATCTTCTAACCTGCTTCTCTCCCCCAGAACCAAGAGTGATGCATGTGGATATTAAATCATTTAAGTTGAAAAGGTTCATTTAATTTTGCTGTTTAGTGTTTTGCCCTGAGAGCTGTGTGAAACCAGAAAATCATGTTATTTTACTGAACATTCTATTTCACATTGGACTCTGCACTTTTCAAATGTTTTGAACAGATTGATTTTAACTTAGGCAGGATCTACACGTTGTTGTGATATCGCCTCATTTCGCTGGATGTGCGTTCCGAACCCTGTCGATTCACATGACGTTTGTGTTAAAGCATTATGTTGTGCATTTTATTGGCTCCTTTTTTTTCTCCCAAAAGAATCCTTTAATCCGTTTTAAATCGCTCTGAATGTCTTAGTGTGCCTCGTTCTAGCGTTATTTCCTGCTACTCCTTCTTCCCTTCTTTGTGATAACTTCCGTTTCTGGTCTCCCTTCTTTTCCCTCTTAGCCAATCAGTTTGAAAGTTCATTTTAGGCACGCAGAGCAACCCTCTCTGTGCTTCCCAAGCCGCCCTGCGAGCGCTGCTCCCCGCTCAGTGTGGACCAAGCTCTGCTTGCACCCTCGCTGCAGCCGCAGCCCTTTAATCCCGCCAGTCCTGGGGAGGAAGGAGGGAGGGGTATAAACAAAAGCCAGTGATCTGGAGAGGGATTTCCCAATCGCTGGGTTTTGTTTACAGCCCTCCCCCCTCTCCCTCCCCCTGGGACCGGCCAGGATTAAAGGGCTGCGGCTGCGGTGAGGGCACGAGCAGAGCCTCCGAGGTTTGGTATGCATCACGTATGCATCACTGATACGCAAAGTACCGCACAAAACACTTAGAAGAAACGGACAGGAAACAACAGTGTGGCACGTGACGTAATATTGCGGGGGGGAAAAATTCGAGAGAACGCGCATCCACAACGACGTGTAGTTAGGCCCTTAGTCTGGAATAACAATGAAGACAGATTCAAGGTTCAATCATTTTGGTTTATTCAGTAACATATTACAAAATTATGAAAGTCCTTCAAAGAGAAATAGCTGTTTGATGAAATAGTATGTAAGAATGTGCCAAAACTTGTACAATATGCAAATTAAATGTCTCATAATTGAGATATTGTACATCACAATTCTCACTGCAAACACTTAAGAACAATAAACAAACACTTCAGATGCAAAGGCAAAGTGTGCATTATTCAACACTTTTCCTAAAATCTCATGGAAACAAAAAGCTTTGTTCTAAATTCCATAAAGACACATTTGCCAGCGAACAGGGACCTTACTTTAGAAAGAATCACTTGTCAACTAGCTGATTAGAATATAATGTTGATAGTTTCCAACTACATGTTTTGACGGATGGATGGATATTTTTACAACATCAGCAGCACTGCTCATTTCCTCACTAAGGCAGGATGGATTTCTTTCTGTTCTGGTACATTTCATCTCTGGCTGGTTGTCAGTTAGATTTTTACAGGGCCATACATATTAGCAAATCCTCAGTGGGAGCATTAACAGGAAGTAGAAAAGAAAAACTCTGAGTCCCTTAACGCTAAGATCCAGCTCTAGGCAGATACAAAGGAAGAAAATGATCAATCCAAAAATTACAGAAGACAAGGAAAAAATATTTCATTTTCCTTAGTGGATTAAGCTAGGTCAAAATTCACTAAAAACAGCAGAAGTCAGCAGTTCTAAAATTGATGCAAATTTGTTGCCACCTTGCATTAATGTTATTTTGTACATATACAAAAGGCAGGCACATTTTAATCAATGCCATGGTCCAATGCAATCCATACCTTTAAGCCCCATTCATTTCAATGGCAGAGAGATCAGCATATGTTTAATTCTCCATTGAAAGCAATAGGACATACAAGTGCTTACCGTTCATTGGATGTATTTTAACAATTGACCTTTTTCAAAGTGCAGTCTTGCAAATCATCTTGCTTGCAATACTAATCCCTTTACATCATACAGTTTAAGGGAATCAATTTGACTCAAAGGATTAATGCAATTTCTAATTTTGCACAATAGTGGCTTATTCAGTAATATTTCAGTAATTACAATCATATGGTATCCTCCCACACAGGAAAAGTTTGAAATGGGCAATAGTTTGAAATACTGAAGGTTTAAGAAGAAAAAGGCTATTTCCTGCTGGCAGAAAGACAACAGGGAGTGTGTTAAAGCTAGCCTCTCTTGGCAGGGCATTCCAGAACCTGGGAGCAGCAGTTGAAAAGGTCCCACCAAACATGCCTCTGGTGGCAGTGAGAGACGGGGGCTCACCCCAAATTAACTTAAGGCTTTGCTTAGACCCCCCAATTTTTTTTACATTTTAAATACATAATTAAATTTGAAACACTAATCCACTGCTACACCTTATTTGTCTTCCAATAGTTATACATCCAGTGAAATACTAATACCTACTGGTAGTAGAACGGCTTAACGACAATTTCTGGCCAAATCGTGCACATTGTGATACAAGTATTAAATTTGGTATGGTGGTATTTATGACCCTGTAGATTAAAATTAGATATAGAGGCATCTCAGGAAATCATTGTAATGGCCACCATCTTGGAAAATTGCACTCAACATCCACTTTTCACACAATAACTCTATTATTTGTAATCTCACAGAAAAGATGTCTTAGTACAAAATTAAAGAGCATAAAATTTGCTACAAAAAACTCACTAACAATCTTTTCATAGGAGCAACCCTCGTTGAGATATAAAGGTTTTATTCCTACCCATTTGTCTGAGAAGTCACCAAGATGCACTATCTCACCCTCATTTCAATCTTGCACTTTGTGTTGCAAGCCTGAAACTTTCAGAGGTCATAATTTACACCTTTTCCAACAAGAATATGTATATTGAGGCTTCAATTGGGAGAGATTGAAACACAATAACTTTTATTTAACAATAAGGAAGTTCATGCAGTTTATCAAATCTTGTGGTTTCATTTGTTGCAATGCTTGTTTGGTACAAGTGTGATGGAGAATGTGGTCAAGACTAAATGATAAAATAAATTCACTAAAAACAAAAGTTTTAAAGCTCTGTTATTTTAAGAAACAAAAAATGGTTAATTTTTTTTTTTTTGCATGTTACAAGATAACTTAATATATCTGCTATGCAGTAAACAGAGTTCTATAATGATCTGAAACCCTGAACCAGAAAGAACAAAGCAGTCTCTTATGGAATGTTTGTGTTATTTTTACTTTTGAGAGGCCACTTGCACGCAGCTCTACTAAATATGTGCCTTTTCTTCTTTACTAGATTGTGTCATAGGGCCAACTTAAACATGACACTGGGCTTCTATGAAAATATCCCGGGAAAGGAATTAATGTGCTCCATATCCTATTTAAATGGGATTGCCTTCCCTGTGTCTAGTGTTAGCGTCCAAGAGATCTGTAGCATCTCCTTTGTCACCACAATCTGTTGTTATTTTGCACACGTAGTGGCTGAAGGCCAGATTTAAACAAGTTGTCATATCTATCAAAACGTAGAATAACACAGTTAAAGTTGCAGGCACTATACTAGAGTGACCATATACAAAAGAAGGCAGGGCCCCTGCAACTTTAACTGTGGTGAGGAAGAGGGAAATTCACCAGGAACTAATTGCATACAAATGACACTGGCTGAAATTCCCTTTTCTCTACAACTGTTAAAGTTACATGAGACCTGTCCTCCTTTTCATATGGTCAGCCTAGTGTTAACAATCCTAGGATGGCAATGTGTCCTATTTTATAAAGGATAGTCCTCTGTTTGAGGGGCTATCCTATCCAAGTCCAGTTTAAGGGTATAAAGGACAATCAGAAGGAAGAACTGAGCCTTGAAGTTGTGCATCAACAACATGTGGACAGCAAATTGTGCAATGCACAGAGGTCACCTGGTCAGTTTTCCACACTATGGTTGGATATTCAGTTTTTTTCTATTTTAATTATAATAATTATTTTTAAATTTGCAGCTATGCCTATAAATTAGCACATGCACCAGGAATTAATTGCATACAAACAATTTCACCAGGAATTAATTGCATACAAACAACACTGGCTGAAATTCCCTTTTCTCTACAACTGTTAAAGTTATATGAGCCCTGACCTGGATTTTATCTGGTCACCCTACAGTAAAACAATATTGGCACAATTATTGGCACAGGATTCCTTTTTGTAGTATTTTATCAATGCACAAATGTGCATCATTACTGTAGAGCAGGGGTAAGCAACATGGTGCTCACAGGTCCTACTGCATTTACTGGTACCAAGTAAAGTTCCATATCCTTCCCACTTTTTTTTTAAAAAATAACCCTTTTGCTGTGAAATAGGAATTGAAATTGGAGCTGAAGGCTGTGGATTTAAAGGAGTTGTTTAGTGTGTTGAAGCTCAGATCCCACCTCTGCCTTGTATCCAGCTTTTGGGGCAAGTTACTTGTCTTTTCCCCTGCCTCCTGTAGCAGCCATTTTGTGGTGGTTCCCAGTTTCTTAAATTGCCAGATGTACTCATGGCACAAAAAGATTTCCTACTTGTGATGCAGAGAAAGGGGGGAATATGCAGACAAACTGACAGAACTGGAAGTTGAGGCAAACTGTGTATATTTTGATTTATTTCTGAGCAGTCCACAGTGTGATCCCTTCTTTCCTCTTTATAAAATAGGGAGAAGGAGAGCACTATGCATCATCCTGCAGATCACTCCCTTTAAAGTACCAACTGCCAGTTTAAAGCAGGCAAACATTTTCTTCCCTGTTCACACATGACCTGAAATATTTCTGAAATTGTGGGCCTGCTCCACCACAGGACCAACTAACATCAACTGTCCTGTGGGAAGGAATATCAGATACACTGGCTCTTGCTCAAGTGGAGATGCTGGCGTTGTTCAGGGCTGGGGTTCTTGCTTTATCTGTTGTATTTAGTAAATATTGTAAGCCAGTTTGAGGACTCTAGTATAACAGTGGGATATAAATTAATAACATTTCACAAAATTCCCTTGGTGTTGGTGCCCACCCTCTGGAAAACTCCCGCCCCCCATTACAGTTCAGAAGGCAGAAAATGTGGTATGTTTCAATACCTCCTTAAAATGCACTTGTTAGCCCAGGCTTTCTCTGTCCTGTAATTAATTGCAACTAATCATACGCAGCTCCATCTCACTGTCCCTTGTATTGTATTGTTTTGTATTGTCATTGTAGTTTGAATTGCTTTTAGTAGTGTATTTAAATGTGATGTTTATATTTATAAATGAATCTCTTAGGGATTTTATTATACTGAGGGGTATACAGGTATTACTATTAATACTACTAATAATAAATAACAGTAAACAAACCTTTCCATTCTTAATGTGAGAACAAAATAGGAGGTGAATGGCTAAAGGTTTCCCATCTGTTATATATGTGCATCTGCCTCCATACAAGACACTCCAGCTAATAGTTGGAATTAGAAAGCTTGTACAGAGCCTAGCTTTTCCCATTGCAGCTTTCCTGAAACCCCATGCTCAGCTGGGAGGCATATGCAGCCTTCAAACTGATGGTCAGAGTCAGGAGCTGGCACAGAATAGATAGCTTCTTAAGTATTATTCACACTGTTTTCCTTGAAGAAAGAGAATGTACAATTGCTTCCACAGCTCACAAGATTTCAACTTAAAAGCAACTGTCAGTCCAGAGAAAACCATGTCTCTCAGGGATGGATTACATAAGAGAAAAAGCATGTGCCATAAGTGATTCAAAGATGTGTGTTTCACTGAAGATGAAAACACATGGAGACAATAAGTTATCTTGCAAAGTACCATAGGGGAAATTATTGACAACTCTTTTTCAGCAATATGATTCCAAATAGGATATAATTTCTTAGAGATGAAGGTGTTTATTGCAGCAATGTAGTGTCTAAAAAATTAAATTAATATTGCACTGCAACTCTGTAGTTTGCAAGGAGATTAAACAAATGAGAGACGCAGCTCCAATGTACACCATGTGAAAGGTTGGCTTTGTATTACCTGGAGCCAAAATGTTTTTGGGATGCTCATGCAGTTGACTGTAAACTGGAAGCCTACGATGATAGTTAATTTCCTATTGATGTTTGATCAATTATTGTTTCTATTTTTCACTGCTTTCCCCCCCCCCCACATGTATATATTTTTACTGTTTTATATATTATGACCTATTTCCAATCTGAAGTCACTTGTCTTCTGTCATCCTAAGCATTTCCATGTAACAATTCTTAACTCACTCTTTCCATTTCATGTTTCTGAGCAACAGTACCACAGTTCTTAACTTCACTTATAAAAGTGTCCTAGGAAGCAACGAATTAAAGACCTGTATAAAATATGTTAAAACGAGTAACATCACATGACTGAGAGAGCCTATCTACACACACAGGATATAACAATTTGAAAACGTTTTGTAAACTGTATATGGAGTGTGTCCTGGGCCCCAACAGTTCTCAAAACTGTTATGAACCGTTTTAAAGCAGTAGTGTAGATAGGCTCAAAATCTTGTCGAAAGCCTCACATTTAACAATTTAAAGATCATATGTTGAAATTATGGAAACCTTTGGAGAAACTCTATGATATTAGGAGCACCATCTACTCTTGAGCAAGAAATTTGACCTGCTGAGTATTTATCAGTTGTTTTGTCTTTGTATAGACTTTGCAAAATAATGGAATGCACAGAACAACATGCATCACCATTCAGTTTTCAGATGAACACAGCAGACATATGAACAAAATTAAAACATTAGCAAATGCAATGAAAGAAATGTTAACCTAAAAAGAAGTTATTTCTTTTCTAAACCGTAGCGGTGCACCACTGAACTCTAAACTCAAAGAGGAATTTGATATTGCAACACACTATTACAATTATGCAGGAGTCAATGAAAGTTTTCAGAAAATACACTGTTTCTTAGACCAGGCAGTAGTTAAGTTTGCTATACTCAAGTGGTGTGATATATGTGTTCTGGCAACTATCTTATCTCCTGGCTACAGCCTGCATGTCAAATGAAAGTAACAATACTAATAGGATAGTACACATGCCATGATTTATTATTCCAAAAAGTTAAGTGCATCAGTTTTGCCAACTTTTTAAAGAATGGACAAACTTCCTTTAGTGGTTACAGATGCTATTTTGCTTTCCAAAGAAAAATTAGATTAATGCTGGAGGTGAAACTATTGGATATAGCAGCTTAGAAACATATTTGGTATCAATTTTATTCCATAGTCCATTCTCAAACATGATTCAATTTCAGTTTTTAAATGACTCTTCCAAACCCTTTGGGGTTGCGGGGTGGGAACTACCATTGATTACAATTTGCTTCACAGAATGGTGGGGTCAAAACTAGAATGGAAAGAAAATGGAACTTTGAAACAAACATTTTAGGGATATCTTCTACAAGATCCTTTGAATTACTTATCCCAACTGTACTTTCATAAGTGATACTATAAAGAACCGATTTAAACGATAGCAATATCATTGTTTCATTGTTATTTTAATAATGTATTAGTTTTATACGTTTTTAATCAGTTTTATGTATTTTATGCTGTTTTGTATTTAACGTTGTTCCCCATCTCAATCCAGAGGGAGAGATGGGTAAGAAATAAACATATTATTGTTATTATTATTCACACTATTCCTCACTGTTCTCATACGTCTCAGTAATCACTTGCAACAAAATATTATTCCTGAATTACAGTTGGGATGATGAGAGGTTGTGACTTGCCCAAAGCAATACAGATTTATAGGCAAGCTGAACTTTGAACCAAGGGATCTGAGGTTCATGTTCATAACCACTGTACTCCACCTGGTATACCAGATCAACCTTTAAAACTACACTTGCAAAGCAGGCCACACACACACATACACACACACACAAATGGATTAAACCCAGATTACATATCTGTTATACAATTAAGGAATTAAGCATGTAGGAAACATATTTGAAAACATTTACACTTTGTAGAAGAACATACACTCTTCTATATACGTATGTCCCCATCCACTCTGAATGCCCTCAATGCACACAGAGGCAGGAGCCACATTACTGCTTTATAGCGGTACTGAAGTGCACTGACAACTGTTGGGCCCCATTGACACATACCATATACCGCTTTCATAGTGCTAGATCCTGCTTGGTGTGGATTAGGCCACAGACAAGAAGCAAACATACACAGAGACCTGTGGTTCGCACGTTACAATCCCCCACCATGGCTTAACTTACCCACGAGGGCTGTTGCGTCATGCAAGATCCTCATGGGCACTATTTTTGCATGGTGCCAGTGGGAACCTGGTTTACGATGGCTTACATGGTAGAAGGGATTATTTGAGAGTTAGATAACCCTCAAATAACCCATGTTTCGTTTTAGGGAAAAATTAGCCCATGGTGAGCTGCTATGCTGTGCAAATAGACACCGATTGCTCAGTGTTTCATCTGTTTGTAGGTGGAAAATAAGTTAGACGCTGAGTAGTATGAGAACCTGGACGTCTTGATAGAATTAAGAATTTAATGCTATGAAGTCTTTAACATTCCCTACAAATTAAAAAAAAATTACAACACTGTCATTTTGGTCACAAATGTCTTCCTCAGCCATACTCTCACATATAGTTAAACAATTCAGAACAAAGGTTATGCTGGCACCCGACTGAACTCCATACATACAGTGTGTGCCATAAAACCTTTTTTAAAAAAAGATTAAACTGTGCATTGTCTTTCTTTAGCTATGACACAAAGCTATCAAAACATTGAGGATTGTGGATATAAATTCTGTCCTCAGATTCATTATGACATTCTCTTTTAATCTACATAGCTTCCTTTTTTTTCTGAATGGTGCAATAAATATCGAGACCATGGGCCAGTATTCTTTTGACCACTCTCAGAAATTAGATCTAGTTTTTTATTTTATTTTTTATTTACAAATATAAGACTTGAATATTAACATAATACAGAAACCATACAAGGAATAATAAATCACATTTTTTAAAAAAAAAAAAGAAGAAAGAAAATGCTACACAGTCCAACACTATAAACACACTGTACAAATTATTTAACATTGGTTATTAGGCAGTTTTAAAGAATAATTAATTAATGGGAGGATAGAACCCAAAACAAGGCTGCTTTTTTTCAAAAAAAAATATTATTTATTTTATTTTCTTCATAGAAACTATTGTAACCATCAGCTGTTAAAAGATCTTCTAGATTGTGTGGTAAATTACTCTTTGGTTGAGTGAATTGTTGTCCCATTCAGAAGACTAGGATTCCTGTCCTTATCGGCCATGATATCTGCAGCAGATCTCATTGCAGGGGAACAGTAAACAAGCCATGTGAGTCCAGTTCAACAAGGTCATGGAGGATGAATAAAGAAGCTAAGTGCAGTCTTGTCAAGGGCTAATTAAATGTGACAGTGGCCAAGCAGAGGCTGCCAAACAGCACTTGGCTGTAGAGGTATTCCTTCTGGCCAATGTAATGTTTAAAAGGCTTTCCTTAGCCCACACACTATTCCAGGGAACTAATCCTTTGGCACGCAGACTGTGTAAAGGCCAGACCACATGTTTAAAACCTTTAAAATGCTTTGCCTGCTATGTCGGCATCCCATGCAGTGTTTTTTTCACTTACCTCTATGTGGTCGTCCTCACCCATAATTTGCCTTAAACTACAATGGCATATGCCCTTACATGGAGCAGAATGTATAAGACACGGACTGGGAGGATATCAGAACTTTGTATCTATCTCTGTTTTAGTGTCTATTGAAATGCATCTCCTCTGTTCTAAAGAGAGAAAGTTATATATCACATTTTGATAAAAACAACACAAAATTATGGGAGAGGAAATTAACATAATTCATTCTCTGTGTCCAGTTTTATTGCTTGTACAGGTAATAATAAGAACATTTCCTATTAGCCTTACAAAAATGAAAGAACAGGACAGGAACCAGGGAAAAGAAGCACACATGGTAAAGGGCTTTCCCACTTGATTATCTTTAGTCTTTCCATGTGGTTAATACCTCATGTTACCCCCATTTTTGCTAACAGCAGGGTGCTGATATGTCTGTAGGCAGCTCGGGCAATTTCAAGATGCTTGTATAAACATGTTTTATTTTAAAGTCTCAAGACACTGACAGTCTTGTTCACAAGCCAACAAACTTTTAGTTTGTTTTATAATGTGAAAGCCAGAAGAGAGGACACTGAGTTCTGTAAACTCAGTGGGATTCTGGAAGGTTAAAGCATAAGTTGCATTTTAGCTTCAAAGTGTCTCTCTGAGCTCCCAGAGAGAATATCACAAATCTAACTTCAGCAAGAGGTCTGGCACCAAAGTTGCTTTCCATACATAGTGTAGGAGCTGTAAAAGAAAAGTTCTGGCAGATTTCCCACAAAGTTTCATCCTTACATCCATGTATACAAAGTAGGGTTGTGTAGGAAATTTGTATCAGTGTGTTTTTGACCAGAATTTACACAATTTGCACCTCCCGAACCCAATGCTAACACAGACACAATCTGCAATGGAAATTCATACATTTCTGAGCTTGTAATATAGTATGTGTGAGTGTTTGGGGGTGGGGGAATTGCATTCAACAACATGCATACATTTGCAAAATACATACTTTTGAAAAGTGCACACAAACAGACTTTTCATCAATGGGAGAAAAATGAATGCACAATTAAAATGTGCACAATTCATGCACACTTTGGAAAATGTACACAAAGTTTTGTGTAAAGAAAAAAAAGGTCATCTGATTCAGATATGAGTCAGAATGTAATTCAAGGTGGAATTCAAAGAACTTCAGTGAACTCAAGTTTTGCTCATTCACAAATCCCTAATACAAAGTTCTGTGCACTGATTTATGTGAAGCAATGAACCATAGGCCAATTAATACACTAATTACTTCTGGCATTTCTTTTTCTTGACAATCATCTTCAGATCTCAATCCCTATCAATTTTATTTATTTATTTATTTATTTATTTATTGCATTTATATCCTGCCTTTTTTCCTCTAAGGAACTCAAGGCGGCATACATAATCCTCCTCCTCTCCATTTTATCCTCACAACAACAACCCTGTGAGGTAGGTTGGGCTGAGAGACTGTGATTGGCCCAAAGTCACCCAGTGAGCTTCTGTGGCTGTGTGGGGACTAGAACCCAGATCTCCCAGTTCCCAGTCCAACATTCTAACATTACACCACACTGGCTTTGATTGTTTAAAGGTATCCAATGTATGTTTGATTTTATGCAGATATGCAGATATTGTTTATAAAATGCCAAAAGTTCCAAGAAAGAAGTTAAATAGACTCACAGTTGTGTTGTAACCGAGTAAGTATAAGGGGGGGGGGGTTCATGTGTGAGTGCTGATTGGATGGTGGCAGGGGAGTGCCTGGATTGGTTAGCTATATATGTGTGTGTGTGTGTGTGTGTGTGTGTGTGTGTGTATATATATATATATATATATATATATGTTTGGCTGACAAGAGCTAGGGAGAGGGAAGTTGTTGTTGACTAGATTAGAGGCTAGGAAGGGCCAACGTGTTTTATTATTTTGGTGGAACTAGATTGTGGGAAAGAGTGCAGTGTAGCTTAGAGTGGGTAGAGTAAGCAAGAGAAACATAGAACTTGGAAGTTTATATTTGAAATGTTTTAAGAGAAATTACTGACTGAAACCATTAAGCATTGTGCTTGTAACCAATACGCTGTTGAACTAAGGAAACCATCAAGCTTTTCTTACCTGAGAAAGGTATCACTAAGGCAGAATCTACACATTGCATTCAAAGTGCCTCCTTGCGCTTTTCTTTTTTATCCCACAGCAAAACGTTGCGTGCCACACTGCTCTCTCCCTATCATTGTTTCATCCTGTTTACTCCGATTTGTTCCATTTTCCTGGGCCACACATCTTTCAAATCTGTCTTCCTACTTCAGGAACAGGGCATACCAGAAAGGAGGAATAACATCCTCCTCGGTGATGACATCCCCAAAAGTACCCAGATGTGTTTTTTTTTAAAAAAAAAAATGCTATGGTCTCTGTGCATGTGCGTTTGTGCGCCTCTATTAATTCCATCGGTTACTGCAGTCCTTGCTCTTTTCTGCAGTAAAGATGGATTCTCTAGCTCTAGAGGATGTCATCCAACAATTCAGTAGCATTGCCATCTTGGTCAATGTTCTTCTCTGTGGAATGATGAACGGTGCATAGAAAGCTTCCCAATGTCATGAGGGACCCTGTTCGAAATCATTGTGGAGCTTACTCCAGCGTTTCAGTGACAACAGATGGCCATGAGAGAACTGCTCAGTGTGGCAAAGAGGGTGGCCATTGCTATTTGGAAGTTAGCAAACCCTGGTTTCTATAAAATTGTGGTGGAAAAGTTTGGGGTAGGGCGGTCAATCATGGCTGAAGTCTTCATGGAGGTCTGCTTAGCCATGGAGCACCTTCTACTTCACCGCACCGTACATATTGGGGACTATCGAAAGGTTGCTTTTTCTTTAATTTATACATGTGTATGCGCACATGTGTTTCTGCGCTGAAACTCTAACCACTGTTTTTCTTTAATTTCATGTCTATAGAATTGGGTTTTTTTACATGTATGTGTTTGAGTGAAGTGACTGTAGGTGACAGTTCTTAGGCGCACTCTTCTGATGTATTTCAGCCATGTTCCGTGCTTGGCCATTTTAAGGACGCCTATGTTCACTTTCATGATTATTTTTTCCTCTTTCAGGTGATCAACAGCTTTGCATTGTTGGTGTTCTCTCATTGTGTGGGGCCTGTGACAGGACCCACATTTTGATAGTCTCCCTTATCAGACGGGGACTGATTTCATAAATTGGAAGAACTATTTCTCCATGTTGCTGCAGGGAACCACTAACCAGACCGGTTGATTTACCAATGTGGAGGTCAGATGGAGTGGGAAAACCCATGACACATATGTCTTCCATAATTCATCCCTCTGCATGGCAACTATGATGTAGTAACTATGTCTATGATATTACTGCATCAGCATGAGAAGGAAAACTTAACTTTGACAGTATTTTCTGTGCAAATTGTGAGGTGAAAGTATGGAAATAATCAGAACAGTATTATAATATTGAACAAGAATCCCTTAGAAAAGGAATATTAATACAAATCCTGAATGCCACATTTCCAAGAAAAGGAATATTAATACACATCCTGAACGCTTTCAGTATGATGTGAAGATTCGCCCATAGTTCTGAAGGCACTCCCAAGATCAAAAATCAGAAGCATCCACCACAGTCATAGACAAAAGTAAATGGAAAGGGAGGATTTTTGTCACTATTACCACAAGATGTCTCTCTAACATAAAGAATAAAGAACCAGTTTAACTGCCGAATATGGCTCAGTGTGGATAAATGGAAAGGAACCAGAAAGCTGAAAATAGATTGCTAAAGAAACTTCTGGGTTGAACAATATTAGAGGAGGGTAGGAGACATCCTATATTGCATATAACAATATTCTGGTTCCTACAAGCCACAAACTTTTAGTGAGGGCTTGTATGATAATCAAGCCGTGCAGAGCTGGTAATATGCCCAGGCCAGATGGTAAGTGTGTGCCCCCCCATTTCAAACTGCACATTAAGTATTTTTTAATGTTTTTTAATGCCCACTAACATGTCTGTTCTACATAACACCTTCCTATTAAACCTGTTCTACAACACCTCAATGTTGAATCAGAAATTAACATTTATTTTTAGTTGCTGTACAAATACAAGCAACAACAATAGAACAGTCCTTCATCATTATCAAACATCATCCTCATCCTCATCCTCACGGTATCATCATCATTATTATCATTAATAACTATCATCATCATTACCTCACCCTCCACTCCAGAGATTATATGCCATGGAGAAGATTGAGAAAAGAGATGCAGTAAGGACAACCATCGTAACTTAGGCACATATATCCCCGCCCCGCATGTGGCATGGCCCTCTGGAGCTTGTAGTCTGACCATGGTATTCACGCCGGATGGCTTCTGCGCTGTTTCCACAAGGCGGGCTCCTCGATGGGTCGCTTACGCTACGGAAGCAGTAGCATAAGCTAGGGGAGACCTCCTCGTCGGAGTGCCCCCTCAAAATCGTAGGTCCCGGGCCAACTGGCCCCACTGGCCCCGCCTCTGCCCTGCCCTGATGATAATATATGGTTACCTCACCAGTATGGAATGTTACAATTGTTTTTATCACAGATATGTATTGTGTTGTTTCTTCAGAGAAAAAAAAGTATGGTTTGGCATTTTTATTTGTCTACTTTAGAGGTTAGTGACTTTAATCAAATGAAGTAAACATTTGCTAACCCAAATGTGGGCTGGTATGCAGTTCTGTGTGCATAAAATGTTAAAATTAAACTACTGATTAATATTAGGGATTATCTATTGCACCATGTTGAATGGCTTTATCCTGTGTTTTTCCATGGCAGTGCTAAATCAAATATGTAAAAATCACAAGATAAAGGTTACCATAGTATTTGATGGGTACAACATGGCCAGCCCAAAAGGTGAAGAGCACATGAAATGTGCATTGATAGATGTTGCAGTAAGCAATACCATAGAGTCAATGACACCCCAGTCTTTCCTGTCAAATGTGAAGAACAAAGTGATTTTGATTGCATTTCTGTTACAGCATCTACACGCTGCAGAGGTGAAAGTTACCCAGGGTCCTGCTGTTGTTTACATGCCATAGAATCTTCTACATTAGGAAAAAGAGTGATTGTTGGGGAAGACATTGACCTCTTAATTCTTCTTGTTGCTTTTGCAGACAAAACCTTGGTCATCTGCATGCTCAAAGGGTCACCACGACAAAGTGTTCATTAGTCAGCAGCTACAGTGTTCTCAACTTCGGTGTAGAACATGAGTGTATCATGGTCTCTTTCACCATGTCATGATGGATTGCGATACAAGTTCAGGAGGAACAATACAATTAGAGGGGCAAAAAGCCTTCAAACATTAGATGAAGTGGCCACATCAGGAGAAACAGTCCTTCTGCGTTCAACCGTTTTGAGACCTGAATTGCCCTGAAAAGAGTTAGTGGCTCCAGTATAGAATAGTAGGCTGAAGTGAGAGGAGAAAATCTTGACCACAGTTGCAATGTGAAGGAAATTGTTTGGGATTATATTAATGATATTAATGTGTTGACAGCCAGGGCTAGTTCTACCATTAGGCAGGGTGAAGTAAGGTGGCTGATGCTGAAACGTGGCAGCAAGTTGTTTGAGGAGAGAGGGGTGTGCGTCATGGCCTGCCCTAAGCTCCTTAAACTAGCCTGATGCCTTCAAGTTGAATGGAAGATACTGTTCCATCACCAGTGTTGAAGAAACAATCTAATCAGCTTTTGTACATGAAATGGGAAAGTGTGTCATCTTGCTTTTCACCTCAGGCAGCAAAATGTTTTGGGCAGTCCTGCTGACAGCAACTGTGAGTTTTCCCTTCTTAGCTTCTCTGTTGCCACAAATTCAGTTATGCTTCTTTCTTTCCTGAAGTAGAATGTACCAAGAGACTTATGATCAAATGGTTTTGTCATTGTGATGAAACACAATTTAGTTCCTTCTTGAAGAAGTCATTGGGATAGGCTGGGAGGCTAAAATTTCAAGTAGATTATCAGTACAGGGGGTGAACTATTCAGTATTCTATTCTGTACACTCTGCTTGTGCCTTTCCTGGGCCAGATCTACACCAGACACTTTGAAAACATTTTGAAAATTGTATACGAAGTGTGTTCTGGGCCCCAGCAGTTCTCAAAACTGTTATAAACTGTTTGAAAGCAGTAGTGTAGATTCTGCTTAAGACAAACAAGAACATGGTTGGTAATTGCCTCTGCTCTAGTCAACTACCTCTGAGACAAACTTTAGTATCCTGTGTGGTATGTTCTGTATTACCTTTCTTGCTGAACAGGAAATGTATCAGTGTTTTACCCTAACCCTAGCCCTTTGTGACCTTTTAACTTTTAAAATACTTGAAGCTGTGCATACATAGGGCACTGAACCCAAGTGTAACTTTTAGCATATAATATATATTTAAAAAAGGAATGAATAACAGCCCAGCTTTACTCTTCCCTCCCTCAAGCCATTGTGCACAAACAGGATATCACTTTATTGAATAAGAGACGGATGCATTGCAGAAAACTAAAATGCACCCACCAGTTTAGAGCTAGTGTCTTTTTGCATGCATCGAAAAGGGTTGGCGGGGTGGGGGTGGGGCTCTCTTTGTGAGAACGGCAGAGCACCTTACAGCATGTTGCAACACAAACACTCTAGAACTTTTTGCACTCGTGGAAAGTTAACTCAGGAAGACAATGCCATATTGTTGAGGGGCCCCCATAAGTCGGAACTGGCCCTGTGAAATTGACTTCACAGTGAGGGGAGGAAGGTTGCCCCTCTTTACGCTCCCCCCTCCTCCCCATTCTCTTGTCTCCTTTTCCACCGCCTGCCTGGTGCCTGGGAAAGGAGAAGGGGATTGACAGAAGGGAAGCTCCGAGCTCGGCAGAGCAGGAGCGTTGCCGAGCAACCACCCCTCCCCCTTTCAAACAGCGAAGCAACCGCTGGAGCCGCCGCCACCGGGCGCATGCTCCGTAAGGTATAAAGAGGGGGGAGGAGGGAGTGAAGGCGCCGCTTCCCTTTCCGGCCGGGGGTTGGCTTGGTCCACCGGCTCCTGTCAGGATGGGCTCAGCGAGGGAAGCGCTGCAGAGCCTGCTCTTGGCAACAGGTATAATGGGAGGGGAGTTCGTTTCTCCTTGACGGTGGCGCAAAGACAGTGTACCGGGGGAAGCGGGGACGAGTGTAGCTGGCAGCGGGAGGAGGAGGAGGAGAAAGAGGGGTGGGTCGAAAGCTGCCTCGCTGAAGGAGTGGGTGGCAGGAGAATGGTTCTGGGGCGGGGTCGTGGATGCAGAGAGTGGGCGGGCGGGTGCGTGGCAGGTCGCCTTTTTCGGGAGGAGGAAGCTGAGGGAAGTGACGAGGAAATGGCAGCGAGTGTGGGATGATGCTGCAGGAAGTGGGTTGGAGGGGAAGGCAGGGCGACTGCACGGTCGCTCCAGGGCTGGCCTCAGAGTCAGGGCTTGGGCAGATGCTCAGGCCCCAGCGGGTCGGCCACTGGCCACCCTGAGGTGCAGTTGGGCCCCGGCGCCGTGCATGGAAACCCAACACCCTCTCCTCGCCCACCCATCAGACTCGGAGGGTAGGTGGCACAGGGCAGCAGCTCCTTGTGTGGTTGTGAAAGCCAGCCGGGAAGTGATGGTTACAAAGATGGGCTGCCACTGTCTCCCAGTGATGGGTTTCCAGCCTGTGTAGCTGCTTGCTTGTTCGGGGAGGTGGAAAGTTAAGAGCATAAGAAGTGCCATGCTGGGTCACACCAAGGGTCCATCTAGTCCAGCGCTCTGTTCACACAATGGCCAAGAGCTGTTGAACGGGGCCCACAAAGCAGGACACGGTGTAACTGCACCCTCCTATCCATTTTCCCCAGCAACTGGTGCATATAGGCTTACTGCCTCTGATGTTGGAGGTAGGAAAGTTAAGGAATGTGTGGGTAAGCAAGTGGGCAAGTGGAGGTTTTCGCTACTCCTGCTTTTGCTTGTTTGCCCCCTTCCCTCTATCTGGGTAGCACAGCAGGGGGAGTTGGAGCCAGCAGGGCTGCCAAATAAGAGCATGCAACCTGGAAAAGTGAGGAGCTTACTCCTTGTAGGAGCAGTTGTGTCTTCCTCTTGGTTGCACACCCTTTCTTCATATTGGGGGCAGTTGAGCTCCCCAGCACTGTTCAGAGAGTGTCCTCTGCTTTCGCTTTGCTTCTCTCTCTGACCCCAAGCTCAATCATCATGGCACCATGAGGAGAACAGAGATGAACAAGAACGCAGAACTGGCTCATTCACTTGCTCGCTCACTGTTCTCGCTCTCACTGTATAATAATGTGTAGAAACTTGGGCCCAGTGAATTCTATTCTCCTTACCCTGCCACCCTGAGAGGAAAGTAGAGTAGGCAAATAAGCAGAGAAATTGGCCCTTTCTGTAAGGAACAACACCAGCTTTTGCTTGCTCACTCTGGGCAACACAGCTGGGCCTAATCCTCTCTGCTGTACAAACCAGAAAGAATGGGTGAATGAGTAGGTACAGCCTTCCAGAGAGAAATGATCAAAAGTAGGGATGGCTGCTTCTTGCAATCAAGACTTGTCCAGTCCCTGCTAAACACCAGCTCCTCCACATTGCCACACATAGTGCAAGCTGTGGTTGCTCCTCTTCCATGTCTATCTGACACAGTTCACATGATCTTGGAGGGGGAAATAAACTACAGTGGTTTATTTCCCCCTCTGTGTGTGCCTATTGCATGCCGATAGAATTAGCATAACCCGACCAGGGTAGCTTGTCAGAAGCCATGTTGACGTTACTCACATATTTCCCCCTTGGTGATTGTGCAAGCATGGTCTCTATGAGTGATGCCATGTAGCCAGGAGGATTGGTAAGTGATGATTTGAATCACTTGCCTCTTCCCTCTGAGAAGCTCTACCTGCTTGCTTGCCCTGTCTTTGTACAGTGTGTTGGCAGGACAAAATTGGAGCTAGTAGGGCCTACAAGAGTCAAGAGCTGCTACCACTGATTGTGTTTGTTTGCTCTTTGTCTCTCTGGGTGTTTTTTCCTGCACAAAATCACCAGTGTTCCATTTCCCGAGGGTGGGGAGCAGCTGAGCAAGCGAAAGGATAAAGTATTTGCTCCTTGCAGAATCATTTGTCTTTGTCTGCTTGCATGCCTGCGGTGTCCCTCTACTTTAGTCCCAGGGGACCTAATTCTTACTGTTACCACATCCAGAGAGAGAATGCTTGCAAGTGTGAAAGGCAGCAACTTGAGCCCCTTCTTCTCTCTCTAATGCCACCCAGCGAGAAAGCATGCATGATACCTGCTCCCTCTGTCCCCTTGTGCATGTTCTGTCTCATGTGGTGAAAAGGACGGAGCTGAATATTGGTGAGGAGAATGGTGGTCTCTGTCACACCTATTGCCCGTCTATTCCAATAGAGATGGCGCCAAGTCAGTACAAAGCCTTTCCTGAGATGTAAAACTAGGGGAACTTACTTGGGGATGTATTGATCTGAGAAAAGCACATTTTTAGAAGCTACATTCATGTGGAAGTTAATTGTAGGGGTGATGTAAAATGTACTGGATAGGATATTTACTAGGATTAGTGTGTATCAGTCTGTGGAATAAACCTGGATATATTCTCTTTTGCCACCTTTTCTTCTGGTAGTTGCTGGCCTTATACTTGCTGTAAATGCAACTTTCGTGGAAGATTTGGATGACTCGTAAGTATATAGTATTTCTCTTGTGAATTATAGGTTTAGAGATTGCATTTATATATTAAGTGAAGGTGCGAAAGTGTTTTTTCTTTAGGTTGATTCAGTGATGGGTTGCTTCATACATCATGCTCTTCCTGCACATACATCATGCTCTTCCTGCACATGAGCATGTTAGCGATCATGAATATAGCACACCATTATTGCATAGTAGTACTTTTTTGTAGCAGATATGAAACATAAAAGAGTGCATTCAAGAAGAAATAAAAATGTGAGTTGTTTACATGGCTCCTATTAATAATGTATTGTCTAATATTTCTAGACAATATACACTGTACAAGAATTAAAAACACAGGTCAGAGTCACAGAGTATCTTAAGATGCAGTCATTTCTGTTCTTCCACTTAGTTCTTCTTAAAAGCTGTGGCCAGTCCCTCTTTGCATCAAACTCCAAAATCAGTTGAAACAAAGAAAATAGTCCCAAACAAATCCCTACTCATCCTCCCTCTTTGGAGGGAAAATACCCTTTACTTGGCTTGTAAGATTTATTTATTAAACTACAAAATACAATATAAGAGCATCAAAATTTTGAAATCAACAAAGTCTGAGACTTTGCAGAAGCACTTTAATAAGATATCTAAAAATCTCAACAGACCTAGCTTGTCAAATACCATTTCAGTAGCAGTTTCATAGCACTGGTGCCAACTGGGCCAGTGCTGAAAAGGCCCAATACGATATAGCTTCATAGCTAATAGCTGTGGCTCCTAAAGCAGAACGTCAGATTATTCATTTACACTCTTTTCACCATTGCCCTCAGGCAGTTATTCCTGGAAAAACCTGATGCCAAGGGAAGAAGAAGAAAAAGTGTTACTAGCATACTCAGCTTGGTACCGTACATTAATGTACCCAGCACTAATAAGCCAGGAATCCTCAATACTGCCTAACAGCTTCAGTTAGGGAAGCTGTTAGGTACTGCAGTGGATGGTACTCCCTTTCTGTCACAATATCCCAGTATGGACTATCGTTTCAGCACAAACCTGCCCACTGGTTTCCAGGATCTTCAAAAGGCATTTGGCTAAAGGTTTTGATACCCCAAGTGTGTTTTAGCATTACTGTTAATTGCTGTTTTTATAAACATCTGGTTTGTTTATTTGGGGTTTTATTTATTTACTGCATTTTTATACTGCCCAATAGCCGAAGCTCTCTGGGCGGTTTACAAAAATTAAAACCATTAAAACCATTCAGAATATAAAAGAACAGCAGTATAAAAACATAATTTAAAATACTGTATAAAACACGACCGGGCTAAAAACCGAGCAGCCATGCAGAAATTGATAGGGATTTAAAATACAAATTTAAACAGCAAGGTTAAAAATCAAACTGAAGAACTGTTAAAACACTGTGAAAATAAAAAAAGTATTCACCTGGCATCTAAAGGAGTATAATGTAGATGCCAGATGAACCTCTCTGGGAGGCTCATTCCACAGCCGGGGTGCTACAGCAGAGAAGGCCCTCCTCCTAGTAGCCATCTGTCTCACTTCCTTTGGCAGATTGCTGACGTTGTTCACCGGTTTGAATTCCTTTTCAAAGAAATAGGTTTTTAAATAAAATGAACATGTAATCTTTTTAGATTACAATAACTCTACATCCTAACTGATTGATCTTATATTGCTCCTTTATGGAACAGTAGTTGGCCCTAGGTTGGTCCCCTGCTTGATCTAGTCAGGTGTGTTTGTAATACACAACAGATCAGTTCCTAGATGGTATTATGCCTGATTGAACATTTATTATGGACTGACATGACATTGAAGAGGACCAAATTAAGAGTAAATGGGATCCAAGGGCTAGTTAGAGATCTGAAAAGAGACCAATATTCTTTATGATGTGGAAAGGTACTAAGGGCTGACTAGATGTGATGATGTTTCTACCCTCATAGCAGGCTATTTACTTGGGTACTTTTATCTTCAGTCAAACTGTGATATAGGCAGTGAGCTTGGTTACAAGAAAAGCCTTTGGAGAGGGACTCTGAGGATGTGAGAGGCCACTACAAGGCTTGTCTCTTCCAGATTCTGATTCAGATTCTGAAACTATCTAATACTTTGAAGGTTTCCTCCAATGCATGAAGGTTTTGAGAAAAAAAATACCTGAACAAATTGGCAAAAATTATTTTCCAAAGCCTGGAATTATTAGAATGGTCTCTTGCTTCAGCCCTGTATTTAAGCACTTGCCTGGTAGCCACAGACATCAAGGAATTGCCTATAGGTGACTGTGTGCAGGCTGGTGGAGAGAGGATGGGGTGCTTTATGTCCCACCTGTGCCCAGCATAGAAACAAAGCAGGCTGCTAAAAGAGGGAAGCTATGCCCTGTATAAAAATATAGTGAGCTGCTGAAAGAGGGCTGGAGTTATCCATCCTTCCTCCTCTACTAGCACCCACCAAGTTAGTTACATTTTTGTAGGATACTAACATTTGTGGGCACATCTACAAAGCAGTCTTACTCCAACTTTTTTTTTAACTTCTTTTTCTGCTTTTATTGGAAGAAAAAAAAATCTTTGGGCAGGGTCTCTTTATGTTAACAATTGTTGTACCATGCCTAGTTAATCCTGAGTATATATTATGATGATGATTATGAAGGAAGTAACATAAAATTCCATTCAGCAGTGAAGTGTATGAAAAAGCTAGTGCATAGTAAGCTCTGTTTTCAACTATTTTATCACTTTGTTAAAATATAGTCCACTTCTACCACAGAATATTTCTGTCTACAAAGCATATTTCACCAGTTTTGCTTCTTTCTTAGGTTTAAAGAGAATCGTAAAGATGACATTTGGCTTGTGGATGTGAGTATGATATTATACAAACTTTATGCAAAACCTTATTATTCCTTATTAGCTTGCTGTTTTAAAAGTCTACAATTCATCCACATTTATCATAATCTCCTGCAGAAGAAAAAGAAAATTAAGTTATAAATACAACACAATGAACTACTCCTATTGAGAGTTTATTTTAATAACACATGGTGATTTAATGTAGGTACTCACTGCTTTGTAGCCATTGGAACAGATTTTATATGGTAGAGAAACCTGACATATTAATGTTAATGCTATTGACAGATGCATAATCTCTCTGTATTGAGATGATGATAATCCAGGAATTATCTTGCTTGCAACTTTGCATGTATATTGTCTTATATGTAAGACCAACTAATGAATAATAAGGTACCTTATTGCTCTCTGAAATAGTCACTGGAGGTCACTATTATAAGCAGCATTTTTAAAGAAACTGGCATATAAAATTGTTTGGTTTTGAATTCGTTTAGTGCTCTCTGAATCAGTGTTTATGATTCAGGCATAGATTTTGGGGGGAAAACTCATTTTGCAGAAGAAATGTAGTGATAAAAAGCTCAAAAAATAGTGCTGAAGAGCATATTTGGTATACTTTTGAAAAATGTGGTAATTTCTCTGTCTAGATCAGTAAACTCACGTCCAAGAACACACAAGTCATCACAGTTAATTTGTTAACTACAAGCAAAAAGTAGTAGAGAAAGGTTCAGTAGTTTCAAATGCTGAGAATACACCATCCGTTGTAGATGAAGGAGGTGGGGTATATCCCAACTATCCTTCTATAAAGTTAGTTATTGTCACCCCAGGAAGAAATTGTGACTAATCCTCTGGAACTGCAGAACTCCATAGTTGTTAAAGCAGCAGAATGTTAGGAACGAAATACAAATATGTTTTCATTTTATTTAAACCGTATGCATTGTTATATATAAAAACATAATTGGTGTGTATAATAAAGTTATGCCTTCGCTGTGGCTAGAGTATAGTTCTGACTTCCTCATCTCAAAAAACTTGATGGAATTTAGGCATAATCAAGGATAAAAAAATCAACAAAACTGTTAAAATGAACATAATAAGAGCCACGCTGCATCAGATCAAGGTTCCATCCAGTCAAGCACTCCATTAACACCGCGGCCAACCAGCTGATTGAATTAAACCCCATTGGCCAGGCAGCTGTTTGAATAGTTAAGAGATGGCAAAAATGTGGCTAGATGTATTTGTTCCATATTTTGTGGTTTAGGTGGGAAACCAAAGGAAAACATGATAAACTCTTCACCTTAGTAAGGTATGTTACAAAGTTAAATTGGGAGGCAAAAAAAAACAAAAACCAAACCCCAAGATTTGTGCAGAGCTGTTTCCAGGAAAACTCACTGAAAGCAATGACTGCAAGTAGTAAATGATCTAGACCATTATTGCATGAATATTCCTTAATCTGCTGGACGAGGCAAGCAAACGGTGGAGTAGTTTGTTAGTTGTAGGACGAAAAGCTCAAATACCTTGATCTGATTTCTGACAGAGGAATAAAATAATACCATAATTTGGCTCCCATTTACCCTGAAAGACTACGATTTATGTTATTTATTGCATTCTTAAGCTGAAATAGAAAATCTGGATTTACAGAAGCCCAGTGCAGGACATTTTGAACGAAGGTTCCAGATGCATGTATGAAAGATTCTCTAAACACTGACTGCTTATTTTTGGCTTGTTCTTAGTTTTATGCACCATGGTGTGGCCATTGCAAGAAATTGGAGCCAGTGTGGAATGAAGTTGGTAAAGAAATGGGAAGCATTGGTTCTCCAGTAAAAGTTGGGAAGATGGATGCAACTTCCTATTCTAGTAAGTGCATTGTGAAAGTCTTCTGTTCTGTATTAGAATTTACATTTTAAAAGTAATAGAAAAGCTAGCAAGTTATCGAACAATAAAGGCAAATTTGGTATTTGTAGAGATATTGGTACAGTTGAAATTAAGAGCTCAATGAGTGAATGGGCAGGGCCTCTTACTCTGTCACAGTAGAAAATACACTGCAACTGTATCAAGATGAAAAGTACTTCATCTGACAGCATATTCCTAGGGTAATTCTATGTGTTAGCATCAGTTTTAAATTATAGAGTATTTGATGCTTTGTATTACGTTTGTTTCCACAGAAATGCCAGTAAAATATTTTGGAACATTTGAATTGTGACAGGAGAAAATGCACCCTTCTAAATTCTTAATTACATTGCTGTTTTTTGTAGGTATTGCCTCTGAGTTTGGAGTTCGAGGCTATCCAACAATTAAGCTGTAAGTTGAATTTTGTGTCTTGTGTCTTAAAATGCCAATGCATTGTTGTGTCACTAGTGTCTCCTAGACCAAGTGTTCTTTCCTGTTGATGAATACTGAACGTAGACCATTGTTTTCTTTTCCCCATTCCCACCTCACTTAAAAGCTAACTGGCACTGTGAAAAGGATCACTGCTCCTCTGCTTCCCACATACCCTTCCTCTGTAGTAATGTTTTTGAAATATATTACTACTCTGTGTTCATAAAATGTAAGTGAGCCCTATGTGTGTTTTTTTTCACTGGTTATCTCTTATGAACTGTACTTCAGATATTCATCCAATATTATTTTATTCAGATTAAAGGGTGACTTGGCATACAACTATAGAGGACCTAGGACCAAAGATGATATTATTGAGTTTGCAAACAGAGTATCTGGGTAAGTATTTAACTGGTTCGGTCGTGTGTTGACACTGTTCTGGAAACATAGGGAAACAGAGAAATGTGGATGTCATCCCATAGTGTCTACTACAACCAGGGTGGCTGTATGTCATAATTGACAAGAGGTCACACTTGGCTGAGGTAGCTCTTATTCTTTTACTATAATGTATAAAAATGGGAGAGGTTGTGTGAAGTGATATTAAATTCACCAAAACAATGTATTTAATCTGCCATAGATATCTGTGAGCCTTTGAACCTGTTTCAGGCAGAAGATTCCGCTTCTCTCCTGTCTCCACTTCAGCTTTGCCTTTACGGTTTCCTCTGCCTCGCCCTTAGAGTGCTCTCTTACAAAGTGTTCACGTAGCTGGAGCCGTTAATTCCCTGGACTTGATGGGAACTATAATTCGATGTAAGGATTTGTCAGCCAAAGCAGCTTGATTATTAAGTTATTAGTATATGTGCCTGCCATTCCAAGGTTAGTCCCTTGTTATGCTGTCAGAAAGGAAGGGGAGAGATCTTTGTTTGCTATTGTCATTTACAGTGGTTTTCAGTTAAACCTGTACACAATTAACCAACAATTGTTGTTGGATTGCTTGGTAATAACATAACATTTTCCCTAGACTTTCCTTCTGTGGTTTATTCAAACTTATAGCAAGCTGCTTTTGCATGTCGAAAGACTTAAATAAAATACCTAGCTACCCAGTGTAACTCCTTTTGGGTTTTTAAAGTAAACTATTTAAAAACCAATTTGTGTGTTTTTAAAAATTATGTCTGGCATTTAATGTAACATCACTATTTTACAGCTGTAAGGTATCTTTGACTAAATTTCCATTAGCACTGGAACAATTATGTAAAGCAGCTTAATGTGGTGTTTATATAGAACTGTTTAGATGATAGTAGCAGAAATTTCTTCAACGAATGCCAATTACTATCAACTCTTAGAAGTCTTCACAAGTTAAAACCATAAGTAGAGCTGTGCTGAATCAAACCAAAGGTCTATCTAGTCTAGCATTTTATTCATACAGAGGCCAACCAGCTGCCTGTAAGAAGCCCACAAGTATGACATGAGTGCAATTGCACCCTCCTGCTTGTGTTTCTCAGCAACTGGTATAGAGAGATTTTAACTTCTTTAAAATGCAGCTATCCTAGTAGTAAATATTGGGGCAAAATACATCTAAGTGTATGATGAAATTGCCACTTAGCATCCTTAATTAAATCTTTAAATGTTTCTATATTAACTTCATTAATGATGCAACTATAGAACATAGTTGCTGAACTGGTAAGATAGGGTAGGATGATGCAACATGTACTAATGACTCCTAGCAAACTTTTTTATTTTCTTTTTCTATTTAAAATGTCTTTATGCTCTTTCAGAGAAAAAAATATGCTCCTGCTTTTGCTACATTCTGCAGTTACTCTTAAGTACTTTTGAGATTATTTCATAGCATTGTCATCTGATACTTAAAGGCTCAACCTTTAATTTTAAATAAAAAATGAAGCCTTTCAATGGATAGTAACCAGTATATGAAGTTAGCACAATTAAGTAATAGTTTTGTTTCTATATACATATTATCTGTATGGGTTGGAACTTACACTTTGGTTACAAGTTTAGAGTGGACTGGCTGGTGTGTTCCAGCACTAGTTGTGCTGAGTACTTGTTGGTCCAGTTTAAAAGAAAGAAAGAAAATAATCCAAACTACAGAATAACTGATCAGTAATGGAACCTCAGGAAAGGCAGTTAGGAAACTTTTTTGCTTCTTTTTCTTGCTCACGTTGAACTGTTTCCTCCCCCCCCCTCTATTCCTCAGACCTATTATCCGACCCCTTCCTAGCCAGCAGATGTTTGAACATGTGCATAAGAGGCATCGTGTACTTTTTCTGTACATCGGTGGGGAATCTCCATTAAAGGTTTGAAACTTCATAAAATTCAAGAAGTTTTTTTTCTATCATTCATTACAGAAGTATGTTCTAGTAGTTGGCACCTCAGCACTAACTATTTTGCCAAGTTCTGTAAGCATACTTAAAATTGCAGCTTCAAAGTGATTGTTTCAAAAAGGGTTTAGCATAAGGAAAGGTATGCTAAGGTGATAAAATAATTATCTACTTTTTTAAAGAAAAGAAAAGAAGGCTCCTGCAAAGTTAATTAATATCTTTGGAAAATATAAAATGGTTTGGCAGAATGTGGTATGAGATATTGATTTAAAACCAGATGTTGTGAGACTGGACTTGCTCTCTTCCCCTCAGTAGCCACCCTGCTCTGGAGGGTCTCCCAACTCTCCATATCAGATTCCATTGCCCCAGCAGATAGTCAAGGTTGGATACACTCGAAACACCACATAAGCTGTTAAAATAGGGGTGGGGTGGGGAGGGACAGGAAAAAAGTGTGTTGTTGTGGTTGTCTGGCGTAGTTGTAACAATTTGGGGTAGGGGACAGCTGGCAGTGGGAATATCTATTGGTGTAGTATGACAATGTTGAGACACAACCATAACTACAAGTAGAAAAAGATGGAAGAATCAATACAATAGAGTTTTTTTGCAAAATAGGCAACAGCAAAGGATGTGTGTGGTCTGCCACTTGACTATGCAGAAGATACGTTATTATATATTAGGAATTTTATAGTCCCCCAGGCAAACCTTGTGGTCACTTTTAATCAGCCTCTCCACCCTGGAACTCTTCCCTTTAAATGCTGAAGAATAAACATTTAGCAGTGAATATTATGTAAAAATGTCTTACTTTATCTAGACATGTTTATGAAGATTGAGATACTGTTTTAAATTATCTATTTGTATTTCCACAGGAAAAATACATAGAAGTTGCTTCCGAACTAATTGTTTATACATACTTTTTTTCTGCCTCAGAAGAGATACTACCTGAGGTAAATTTAGGTAATATGTATTTAAGTGTAACACTGATTCATATTAAGGAATACCCCACAACTGTTACTTCTATGTTGATATTAGTTTACATGGCTACAAGTTTGGTCTTTCTCCGTGACTTCAAAGACCATTTATGTGTCACAGGGAAATTTATCCAGCTTTGGTTTTGTGAAGCAATCACAGCTGAGAAGGCAAGGCGTCATTTAACTTCAAAAATAGCTTGCTTCAGTAGCTTTGACACTGCACTGTTTAAAATTTAAGAGGAAAAACTAACTGGACACAGTTCAATGAGACACACACAGTTTGGACCTGTTTTTTTTCTTGAAACTCTTTCAAAAGGGTCAAGGGACTAATTTGTCTATGTACAGGATAGATCCGGTACTGTTGGGATATAGTACTGTCAAGACTTTGTTGCCCATTAGCAACTGAAAGGGGAAACAAGGATGCCTTATTCACTTACTGGAGGTTATGGGGAGATGAGAGTAGACCAGCCTGCACTGCCCCCAAGAACCCCTAATTCCTGATGAGATAGTAGCCATTCTCTTTGCTGGTCTATCCACTTTCATTCTTGTCCTCCTGATAAGTAAACGATACTTCTACCTCCTCCTCATCCAGCTATGATAGGCCTGACTGTGCTTTCTCTAGTTCTCAGCCTGACAGTTCATGCGACTAGGTTACAACCATATGGAATCTATTGCAGCAAGATGAGGCTATGTGCAGTCACCCAGGCTAATGCCCAGAGGCCCATGCCTAGCATGGGAATTAAGTGATTCTTGTCTGCCCTGAATCTAGGTCTGAATTGGAGAAAACGTATTACTAGCTGCTGATTTACATGAACATTTATCGACCTTGTATATCTGTTCCCTATGCATGTCCTTGGAAGAGATAGGATAGTGGCCTAATATTGCTGCATTAGACTTTTCACTAATGTTTTATATTATTGTTTATACAAAGGCATCCAAATGCTACTTTACAGTTAGATTCGTAAAGCTATGCTGTGGTGCATTTAAGATTGGTAGATCTTTCCAGTTCCAGGTTATAAACTTCTGTTTGAATACGAACTGAGAAATGTTTTCTGTACTAGTCATTTTGGGTGGGTGAGGGTAGGGAGTGGGGTTTTAAAGCCGAAAATCTTTGTAGCTTCAGGACAGAGCTTTACCAACCCACATCGACTAAGGTCTTAAAAAGAATGGTTCAATTTATTACTTTTTTTTAAGTTCCTAAAAATAGATATTTGACTGTCATTATTTTGGTGTCAAATTCACACATGCTGATGGCTGATAAACAAATTAATTTGGAGATCAGTTTGATCTTCCAAAATGTCATGGTCTCATCTGCATGCACAGAAAATTGAGTATTTTTTTAAAAAAATAAATAAATAGAAAAACAATATAAGCTGATTTAAATAAATAAATAAACACACCCTTACCAAGTCAGTTCACTGAATTTCACCGACAAGACCAGAATACTCCTTTTAAACATTCTAATCTTAAGCATATTTAAACTAGAATTTCACCTATGATGTAATACCACAATTTTCCCGATTTTACTGAGATCTTGACTTTTTGTATCTGGTGTAGCTGATTTATTATAAGCATGGCATCCTGTAGCTATCCTATGGCTATGAACATGGCCATTATGATGGTAGGGGGTTCAAGAGTGTTCATTGCATTTTTTTATTTTTTGATGGCAGAGTTTAATTGTTTCTGTTATAAGTATTTTCAGTGGCTCCAGTATACCTTTAGGGTTTAATGTCATAATAGCAGCTATGAGGCTGTTTTAATTTACTCAAGGGATCATCCTATCTCTGTGTTGTCTTGAATCTTTCTCAGAGTTTGAAAGCTTCAAAATTAAGACAAGGAATTTCAGGCTAGTTGGAGAATAAAACTGCTGGCTTCCAAAGCTCTATAGAAAGTACATTTTCATCTCTAATTTTAAAAAATATACCTTACTCTTACATTATTTCTCTAAACCTGTCAAGAGCACCTTATTAAACTTAGGTATTACATTAACACTATGGAGCATCTAATTCACGCCCACCCACCCACCACCACCACGACAACCAATTAGTTCCATTGCTTAATATACAAACCTGTTCCTTTGCTTACGATGCTGCCTTATGCAAAGTCAGACCATGGTCCATCTAGCCCAGTATTACAGACAGTGGCTGAATTCGTACAACACGATAGTCAATGGTGGGGTAATAATTAACTTTACAGTTGTTCATCTAGGGGGTACTCCCCACACAACATGGTAATAAATAATCAACCGTGGTGTGGATTAGGATCAGCGCTGAATTGACTATGGCAGCATTCGGACGACATGATAGTCAATACAACTGACGATTGTTCCCCCTCCCCAGTTGCTTAATGTCCGAATTCAGCCAGTGAGTGACAGTGCCTCTCAGGGGTTTAGGTTGCAATAAAATAAGCCATAAATTAAAAAGTCAAGTCAGCTCAACCAGCCAAAAGCCTATCCAAATACATTTTCCAAGGCACCACAGGGGCCAATAAAACTGTCGGGGTGGGTGGGCGGTGGTTCTAATTATAGAAAACCAGGAAGTCAAAATGTATGCAGGCTGTTTGTTTTGTGTGCCATTGAAGTGTTTGCTTCATCTTTCTTTTTCTCAATATTGTACTTTCAGCATGTGACACTTCCTGAGATGCCAGCTGTTCTGGTCTTCAAAGATGGAACTTATTTTGTGTATGATGGTAAGTTTAAGAGCATATCATGCTTTTTGTATCAGCTAGCTTGTAACATTTGCCTGCCAGTTGATCAGTGGCAGTTCTGAAGCTTTCTGGGCAGCCACTTTACTAGCTGCTTGCAGCCAACTGATTGCATTACTTGCTCCCAGTTTTGTTTTCCAACTGATTCAGTATTCCATAGCAACTGGGCATGTTCAGTCCTCATTAAGCTCTTTTTGGTCTACCATCCCCTTGGAGGTTTTTTTGTGCGGAGAGGGAAGATGTTTGTGGATGGTGCTGCTTTAGCTACATATAGGTTGACACTATTAGCATATAGGATATTGGGACGAGAAAGCATAAGTTAATATGAAATGCTGATAACATTCTTCTTGCTCTCCCCTCTCCATTTTCTGAATGTTTTTTTAAAGAATATGAAGATGGTGATTTGTCATCCTGGATAAATAGAGAGAGATTTCAGGGGTATCTTAATGTAGATGGATTTACACTCTATGAACTTGGAGACACAGGTATGTATTTCTTTCAAATTTCTATCATATATTTCATGACATATTTCTCTATATAAAGTCATATATTTCACGAGATATTTCTGTATTTAAAGTGAGAGGTGGGGGTGTTTTTGTTTTTAACATGTTTTTGGAATTCTTAGAAGGCTTGTGTGAGGATGTGTTTTCCACCCATATACCCTTGCTTCTTTGGACTGTGGTGTAATGTTATTAAGCATCCATACTGTTACTTAATGCTAAGAACTGATCAGCACATTTCAAAATTAATTGCCCTATGGAAATCTTAGATGCTTGGCTAAAGGTTTTCCTCCCAGGCATGTTATATTTACATGGACAGTAAATATCAAGAATGAAATTTCCCCCTACCTGTATGTTACTATTCCAGAATAACTGTAGAGTATGCTTTTAAGGAACATATAGATGAGCCTATGTTGGGCACCAAAATATGATAGCATTGTATGCAAATATAAGGCATCTTAAGAAGAAAGCTAATTGTGGTAGGATTTCCCTATTAAATGATCTTCCTTCAGAGGTCTTTTGTGGTTGGAAGACCTTTTTGTTTAAGAAAGTGTTGAGTGGCTGTGAATGAGCAGGCCCTTAATATTCAATGGCTTTTCTAATAGCACTTTTAAAGCATATATTGATTAAATGATGGGGTGTCCTGTGCCTTTGGGGATAGGATACAAAAATCTAAGCTAAATCTTTGTTTTACTAAATTTGGTTCTTTGTTTTGTTTTAGGGAAATTAGTGGCTATTGCAATTATTGATGATAAAAATGTTTCTGCTGAACATACAAGGTATGCTCATGGGTTATTCTGTATGTTAAAACATGACTCATCATTTTAAAGTGAAACCTCTTAAATTTGATACTATTAAGTTCTTTAGATACTGATGAGAAAGGAGACACAGATAACAAATCAGAGACTTCCTCAGATCTTAGGAACAAAGTAAATATGGCTGTGATTCTAAGCATAATTACTAGGAAGGAAGTATCTTGAGCTCACTCTCCATACGTAGGATCAGGCTGTCAGTCAGAGGTGTGGAACTTATTCAGTACTGAAAGCCACAAAAGTTAAACTGAGTGAGTGTATCATAGTTAACTTGTATATTGCTTTTTCTATACATTATTATATAACTAATGTGGCGTGTGTGTGTGTGTGTGTGTATATATATATATATATATATATATATGTTTCTGTGCACATGGGGCTGAATGTAATGGGATGATTATGCCCCCACTGATTCTTTTCCACTCTGCCAATTCTATTTGCAAGTGGTGTGTCCCATTGATTGTATTGCTCAAGCGGGACCCATTCTCCAGCTTATGGTGTTATTGTTGTTATGATGCAAAAATATGAAAAATCTGAGCTATTGCCTGAAAATCTATACTACATGGACTTGGGAATACTAAGAGTTGGACAAATAAGATGTGATGCTTTTTTCTTTCTTTTTTGCATTCCTCCTAGGCTTTTAAAATAATTAATTAATTAATTGTTTAGTTATGTGCTTGTTCCCAGAAGGAGTGAACGAATCTGTTTCAGTGTGTGCTGTAACTTAGATTTTTTATTTACTTTGTGTATAGGAAAAATGTTTGTCCAGTTCAGTGAAAGAATACTTGTAAAGTAGGTAGTGTCAGGAAACTGAGTAAATGGTAGATTTCTTGTAAACAGAGCTCACAGGACAGTTCAAATGTAAAGGCCGGACTATAGCTTTGCCTTCATTGACAGGCTTCATTCTTATGCACTCCCATGCTACCTTTAAGTGCTTGGGGCCATTATGTTTCATTACTAAGGTATTACCATTTAGATGTTGAAATCCTCTGAAATCTCTCTTTTACAGATTGAAGTCTATTGTTCAGCATGTTGCTAAAAATTATAGAGACCACTTCCATAGGTACGTGTAAATATATATTATAATGTATTATTTTTAGTGGTCCTAACTGTATGTCCAATTGAGTGTTAAGTAAATATTTTGAATTCTAGTAGTTTTGATTGTGACGCTTATATAAAGAATCCATTTGTGACACTTATATAATGAATTCATTTGTGATCTCTGGGTAATGCGTCTTTGGTTGAAAAACTCTTAAGTTTGGGAGAGAAATGGAAGGAACAGTGGAGTGCAATCATGTATATGCCTACTCAGAAATGCCCTATTGAATTCAATGGGGCTTACTCCTAGGTAGCTGGTATAGGAATGCTGTGTAAATCTTTTGGCATTCACTACACTTTCATATTGTGTGTGTGTGTGTATACACACACACATACACAATATTTTCATTGTTACTCTTATTTAATTTTATAGCATGTCTTTCCACACAATGGTGTCCATGTTGAGTAACAAATAAATGTGATAAGGTGAAACATAGAACAGTGGATAGTATATAAAACAAACAGATAAAAAATATATCATTAAACCTGTCTGTTAAAAACAAAGGAGATGAGAAAGAACAGTCTTTACCTGCCGTTGGAAGACCACTAGAGAAGGGGCTAAATGGGCCTCTCTAGGAAACAAGTTTCAGAGCCTCAGCACAGCTGCTGAAAAGAAATTTTCCAAACCCTCTTCAGACATTGTCAGGACAAAAAAAAAAGGCCTCTGGTGATCTTGAAGACCTGTGTAAATTGGTATCAGAAAAGGTGATGCTTTGGATAATCTGGTCTCAAGCCATTTAGGGCATCATAGGTCAAAACCAGCACTTTGAATTGTGCCCAGAAATGGGCTGCTTGTCACTGAAGCTCTTGTTACAACGGTGACATATTCTGTATAGACAGCCTCTGTCAACAGCTTGTCTTGCATCATTTTGAACATGCAGCATTCTTACTCAGCTGAAGTTTCCAAACACAGATCTTATCGTGTAGTAACTAATCTCTCCTTGACAAGTTTTTACATCTGCTGGGATGGAAGCAATTGGCACATTCGCAGCAGCTGTGTAAAAGCTCTCCTGGCGACCAGTAAGTCCAGGACTTTCAGGTTAAAGGTTGAATCTAGGAGCACCCCTAAATTGAATACCTCAATTTTCAAGAGGAGGGCAATGCCATCTAAGACAAGTTGAGTGCCTGTTCCCTTATCTGCCATTCTACTGACCAGGAGCACCTCTGTTTTGGCTGGATTAAATTTTAATTTATTTGGCCTTATCAAATCCATTACTCACACCATACACTGATTAAATATTTTAACACTTCATAGATTGAAATAGAAGGGAAAAATAGAGTTGGGTATCACTGATGTATTGGTGGGACCAAACCCTGAATAACCTAACCCAGAAGTTTCATGTACATGAAAAATGGCATGAAGGAACTCTGAGGGATGCCATATGCCATTGGCCAGTATGTCAAACAGAAGACTCCCAGGAAGGACTGGAACCATTGTAAGTCCCATCACAGTCTGGTGGTTCAAAAGAATACCATGATCGATAGGATCAAAATCCTCTTAACAGTTTTGGAATTGCTATTTCATAATAGTTGTATTTTCCCATGCAGAAAAATTTAGGCTGCAAAGTGGGAGTAAGCCCCATTGAAATCAGTGGGACTTGCTTTTGAGTAGTGTTGTATAGGATTATGATGCTAGTGCTTTTTAAATACTGCGCAGATTTAAAAGATCCTTTTGTGATCAAACAATCCAAAACAAAATGGAGATCATCTCATGAACCAACTCCCACATTTGGTAGAACTTGTTCCCTTTTGTTCCAGTTGTGGAATGTGCTCTGCCTTGCCTTACCAGATATTCCTGACCATAATAATGTATCCCCAAGGATAATCCATCTCTCTGCATCTCCCACCACCACCACCATTCCCAATTATCTTATGTTCTGACTGTGCCCATAGGGCCACATATATATTTTCTTTGAATATAAAGAATGGATAGAAAATGGTTTGAATGAGGAGTAGACGTTCCAAGGAGCTATAAATATTAGTAACAGTGAGATGAAAAAACTATCGTAGATTTGGTTTAATTACATTTCCAATAACTAGTCAGATTGGTTAACCACATTGACTACTAATTTTGGCTCGAATGATCAGCTGTTTGAAAATACAATCATTAGATCATGGAGGGCAAGATAGTTTTCCTTGTTTTAACTTTGGGGTACATGAACAGAGACTGGCGAATCCATGGTTGCAGTAGCTAAAGGTTTGTCCTGGCACTGCCCTTCTCAGAACAATTCTTTTGTCCAGAGGGACCTGAGTGCAGGAGACAGCAAAGGTCTAGTACAGTGTTGCCACCCATGGGTTTCGTATAACCAAGGCAGCTCCTCAGGATGCTGTTAATCATTTCTGAGGCAAATGATCAAGGGTTTAGAAATAGAAACAGCTTAAAACATATTCTCAGCACTAATGTTTTCTGCCTGGACAATATAAATTCGTTTGTACATTTTCACAATTTTGTGTACTTTATTTTCAGTTTTTAATTCCAGTCTTTCTGGTCATGTGCTAATGATGCCATGCTAGCAGCTTACTTTCCCACAGCATAGAGGTGTTTTTATCCTCAACTGAGCTCTGATACCAATGGCGACTGGGAGAAAAATATTTGGCGACTGAGGGCAGGAGGCATAAAGGGTATATGGCAAGTGTAGGGCTCTTTCAGCACTCCTCATTTTTTAGTTTAAAGGTTTGACTTCACACCACCTTCACACATGTTTTACCTTTAGACAAATGGATTTACTATTGTCATTAACTTTGCTTTTAATTGGGATTTCTGCATATATCACCCACACACTTTTGAACACACCTTCATACCCATATGAACTAGAAACGTGGAGGATTGAAGAAGGATAGATGAAATATTCCAAAGCTGAGTTCTGCATCCAATGCAACAATCTGTATCTTTCTGTACATATCTCTGGCCTCCTCCTAGTTATATATCAGCAAATCCTCTCCCAAATAACAAACCTGTATGAGACCAAGTTCAGTTTTTAAGTAAATGTCAGAAATGCGATCCTAACAATATTTCTTTATAGGAGTGTAGCATCTGACCTCTTCAATGCTGCTGTGGGAAACTTGTGCTGGAAGATGGCTTATGAAGTCTCTGAAACGAATAAAATCCATATTTTTCTTGTTGAACTTTTAATTTTTGTCCAAATTTTCCCTGTTGCCATGAAAATATTGTGAGAATATAAGTGCTGAGCAGATAGAAAATTGGAAGGCCAAGCGTGATCTAGTAGGATAAGAGAATGGGAAGATAGGCCACAAAGTAGTACTGTAGGGGTGCTTGCCTTTTAGAGGCTTTAAATGCTTGCTATTTTCTGTTAGTTGTTGGGCAGGGTCAGTTACTTATAAGTTGCACATGGCTACATCTTTAGAAATCATTCATTATAGGCGTCAGATACTGAATCACATAGGTAACGGAACTAATACAAAAGTAAACAGCAGTGTTATGCATCAACTTATTAACACTTTAATTATCACTCCCTCTAATAGAGACTTTGGGTGGACAGTGACAACAGGGTTAGAGCCAAAATGGGGCCACAAGAAAGAAGTACCAGCATGCTCAGGAGAACCCCAAGATTTTCAGAAATACATTTTATTTGTTTGGTTTTTTTAAAAATCTAATAGACAATTACTTCCTCCGCCACCTGCTCCAAGATTCCAGTGAAGGCTAAGCATGCTAAATAGGAATGTTGAGTGTTGGTTGGAAAAGGAAAACGGGGGAAAGAATCACATGTTAGGTGTGATGACACAATGCAACGTTTTCTTGCAGGTCCTACATCTTACCTAAGTATCAGAATCCTTCAGTTTGTTAATCTATGCAACCTTTAATTAGACAAAAGGTTTTTGTGAAATGTATGTTCAGATTCTATGCTCAGCATAAATATTTTAGCTAAGCTGTATTTATTTTATTTGTTTACAATATTTTTGTACTGCTCCCCATTCGGGATTTTCAGAGTGGTGGACAAATAAAATAAAAGAATAAAAACATTATTAGAAATACATTTTTAAAAGAAACGAAAGTGCTGGTCATTAGGGGAAGTACAGTTCTTTGCATTCATCATTGGCCATCAGTAACAGAAGCAAAGGAGATATGATTTTTGCTCTTCTGCAGTTCCCTGTGCCCCTGAAAATCTGCTCCCAAGGACTGGGGGACCCTCTGGAACTGCATGTGTGGGGGAAATAGGTGGAAATAGCCCCCTGCCCTGCCATTAGTGGAGACCTCTGCTACATCAAAAAGTCTTCTTGATCTAGCAGAGGCTGTGCTAATGGAAGGAGAGGAGATTCCTTCCATTTGCGGAAGGTTAGCCTTGGATGCAACTAATTGTCATTATTTTAAGTTTAATTGACAGTTTTGTGTATTCCATGTCTCCAGGAATTTCCAGTTTGGCCATATGGATGGAAATGAATACATTAATAGTTTACTAATGGAGTAAGTACATAATTTGGGGGGATTTCATGCTATTAATTAATGATGTGTGTAGTATAATTCCTGTTACTCTTATCTGCTATAAACAGGTTTGCAAGAAGATATAGAAAGGTAGTGTATAATCTGGTAAATAAAATAATACTCAAGTTGGTCTTGCAGTGTATGTTGATGTGTTCTGCATGATGACTGTGTTCATAAGAAGGGCTTTGTTTTCCCCTATGAGATTGTAACCCTAAAGTCACTGGTCATGTGAATTAACAGTTCCAAAGTTATGCCCTTTTCCCATATTTATGATTTGTGCCTTATGGTGATTGTTTTGTTTTTGAATATTTTGTATAAGGCCTTTCAATATTGAATGAAACATGAACACTATAAACAACAAAAAGAACACTTAAGTTTATATGTCATTTCCCCACTAGATGGCAATATTGGATAGCCAATGGCGTACAGGGAGCTATAAATTTGAACTGAAAATGAAGCTGACATTCATTTGTACTGTAAAATATAAGAATTGTACAATCATATTGGTTTCTCATGGGGGGTTATTTTACATACTTGATGGAACTTGAATTCTTCTGCTGTAATACTGTCATGTATACTTTTTTGGGCTAGCAGAGAGGCTCTCAAATATACCTTGGGGAGGAACCGGAAATGTGGTGTTGCGTTTTGAATTCCTTCAATGGAAGAATATCCCTCTCTTTCCTTCTCCTTTACCAGACACTCTTAATTAAGGGACTTTTGAATGTCACCTATACGCTTCTTAGAAATGAGCTGTTCTATCCAGTTCTGGTCCTTGTTGTTCTCATAGGCGATAGAAAGGCAAGATTAGCTCTGCGTGTCTTCGTCTATCTGTGAAACCACAATAGCATAAAGAAAGCTGGCCACATGCTTCCAGGCATGTGGCATGTTACTAGATAGTTGAGTCACATGACTTGTTGACCACTATATATCTCATCTGGATTCAGTTGTATCTCTAGTTTTTCACCGTAGTATCAAGACTGCAACCTATATCAGATGCACAATAATAAAGCTGGGAATCAATGCACAAAATACATAATTTCACCTAGCAGACTATTATGCATGTTGAATAGGAAGGAGTATTAGGCAGAACCATTTAAGACCCTTCAGAATCCTTGGTTATGAGCAGATAACCATCAGCACGTTATTTAAACTTTCTACAAGAAATGAACCATTTTATCAGTCCCATAAATATAG
The DNA here is from genome assembly GCA_029215795.1 of Anniella stebbinsi. NCBI lineage: Eukaryota > Metazoa > Chordata > Lepidosauria > Squamata > Anniellidae > Anniella > Anniella stebbinsi. The sequence goes on from JARDYH010000006.1 coordinate 48,270,988, forward strand.
TTGTCCTGCATTCAAGGTCTAGTAGGTACTAATATGATGAAGTTGTTGTGATCTCTTCCTACTAATCCTTCTTGCAAATATATAGTTCCTGGCCTTTTCATTAATGTACAACATGCTGATTAGACCTTTTTTTAAAAAAAAAAACTGAATTGTTTGGTTTTTACTGTTTCAGTGATGTGAAAATTCCCACTATTGTTGTACTGAACACATCCAATCAACAGTATTTCCTACCTCATAAACCTATTGAGAGCATTGAAGATATGGTCCAGTTCATTAATGAGATCTTGGAAGGCACTGCAGAAGTAAGTCTTTCCCTATATTGAAAACGTCTTAACAACATTTTGAATTCTCCAACAATGGTTAAACAATTCATTAGCTATTTTACTTCATTTGCAGTATCTTGCTTGAAGGTGCCTTCAACTTCTTATAAAATAAAAAGTGTCTGGAGAACATTGCTAACGGCTCAGTGTTTGGTTTGTATTTATAGTGTAGTTAACTGTAGTACACTGAGCCATAGGGAGAGTTCTGTACTGAGAGGATGGGAGAGTTGGGAAGAGTGAAGAAAATGAGCAGGAGAAACTGTGCTAAGAATTATACTTATGCAAATGGTAACCAGTTGTACATATGGTAGTTACATCATAGTACTGTCGACTAATGTCTTTTGTAAAATGACAGTCCCTGAAGAAACAAACACAATGAAAAGATCTGTATCAGTACATCCCTTTAGGCAAAATAATTTTGCAATTGGGATTGGGATGTGTTCCTTGGGAAGCAACGAATGCAAATACTTCTAACAACGATCAATATATATTTATTATTATTATTATTACATTTCTATACCGCCCCGTATCTGAAGCTGTCTGGGCAGTTTACATAAGATGAAAACATTAAAAATGATATTCAAAATTTAATACCATAAAAACCTACCACAGGCAGTATACACAAGAACATAACCTAAAAACAACCATAAGCTCTTAGCCGAATCTAAAAACATGCCTGGGATCAGTTAGGCTCATACCATATTGCTAAGTGAGTGGGAAAAGAGAAAAGTCTAGGCCTGGCGCCGAAAAGATAGCAGTGTTGGTGCCAGGAGGATGTTGTTGGGGAGATCATTCCATAATTGGGGAGCCACCACAGAGAAGGTCCTCTCCCTTGTTGCCATATTCTGAAGCTCCTTCGGAGTAGGCACCCGGAGGAAGACCTTAGATGTTGATGTCCTGATCATCAGAAGGTACTTTCTCCAGTGGAAAAAGATAGCAGTTACGTCATCAATTACTGGTAAGGCAACATGGTGAAGAGATGTGAATGAAAGCTGAAGTGTAAATAAAAGCTGCTGATGACTGCTTTTACCTTTCAAATTTCAGGCACAGGGTGGAGATGGAATTCTTCAACGAATCAAGAGAATAATTTATGATGCCAAGTCTACTGTAGGAGTAAGTAAATTCCCATTAAATTTAAAAATGCTAAGCATCCAAATTGAACCCATTGAGTTTTCATTCGATCACGTGATTCAAGTGTGGTATCTGCCTTTTCCATTAGTTGGCCATAATGTATCTTTGTTTTGAAACAAATTTCTCAAGATACAGAATGTGAGACAGGAATTATTTGGATAGTCTTTGAATTTATCATTGGATGCTGCTGAAACACAAATGGCTGCCATAGCAAGGTTTAGTACTTTTCCACATGCACATTGAATCCGTTTTTGGGGAAAAGATTGCAGAGGTGCTCCCATAACTACTTGTGTGGATTTGCCCTAAGATTAAAATATTATGATGGTTTTAGTAATTTGTTCTTAACTTTTCAAATCCAAAAGCATCAGAGCGAATTATACTGTGGGGTGTGGTGGAAGACAGAGAGGGAGAAAGGAGACTTTAGCAAAACAAACCTAAATTCTAAAATATAAGGGCTAAATCCAATGTTATGTGCATGGACACCTGTTCATGTAATGAGAGTTTCCCTTTCTGTTCCCCCTGTATGCTCCTCTAATTTGGCTCTGGAAGGTCCTCAGTCCTCCAGTGCAGAATGGGGAGGAGTGCACCAGAGGGCTGCAGAGCAGAGATTAAATCGGATCCACCAGCTGTGTCTGTTCTGCTAGCGAAAGGTCACCATTGGATACAATCCTAAGCTTTTAAAGCTTTGTTTTATTAATTAATTAATTACATTTGTATCCCTTCTTTTTTCTGCCGAGGAACCCAAGGCAGCATACATAACCTCTCCCCCCCCCCCCCATTTTATCCTTACAACATCAACCTTGTGAGCTGGGTTGGGTTGAGAGTCTGTGACTGGTTCAAAGTCACTCAGTGAGCTTCCATAGTCAAGTGGGGACTAGAACCTGTATCTCCTGACTCCCGGTCCAAAATTAACCAGTACACCACACTGCCCCTCTCTGTGAATTTAAAAGTACAATGCAGTCCTAAGGATTTTCCATTAACCAGAATTGAAACTGCCTGCTGCTACCCTAGTGGTGGGGAGAGTTAGGGCAGCAGAAGGAACTACAGTGTAAGGATATCGCAAAGGAGAGAGGTCGAGATTTCCCTGCCTTTTCTGGTTTTCTATGTGTGCCATAAAAGCTTTGTATGACAATCTGTTCTCAGTACCTTTCTCTGACTTCCACATGTGAGATTTTAAACTTTGTAGTTAAGCAATTTGACTCAATTCAGAAATAAGTTAACATATAAACAGGATTTAGCAGTTAACATACAAATAGGATCAGAGTTTTGTAATATAATTGAAATATGAAATACTAAACATGGGTTTGTATAAACTAAATGTATAACTAAAAGAAGAAGCTTTTTCAGAATACTCAAAATGTTGTGAAAGTATCACTGATGGTTAATTATTTCTCGACAGTCGGTTTTCAAGAGTTCCCCCCTTCTGGGCTGCTTTTTGTTTGGTCTACCACTGGGTGTCATCAGCATCATGTGTTACGGGATTTGCACTGCTGACACTGAGGGAGGGTCAGATGAAGCAGAGGCATCTAAGAAGGATACTACAGGCAGGGATCTGACTGATGAAGGCACTGAAGAAGAACAAGAGGAGGAAAACAATGAAAGCCCCATAGAACTTCCAGATGGAGAGCAAGAACAGAAATCTATATTGGAAAAGAAAAAAGACTAAATGGCTTCATTAAAAAGTTTTTCTGTAGAATTTCCAAATAGAGATTTATTTATTGAATTCAGTTATTTACCTGTGACCTTCAGAAATGAGGAGCTTTTTGTTCGATTTACATGCATGCATTCAGATTGTTTGGCTGTGAAGAGGAATTTGTGGGAATATGGATTTTAAAGTCTTATGCTACCTTTCTCCTGCTGAAAAGAAATCAAATTAATGGGTTATTTTACATGTATGCACACCGCTGTTGGGTGAAACAATGTTTTTCTCTTTCTTCTGTCTATTGATACCTGTGTTTAAAGTTGTTTTTAAACAGCGTAGCCAAAAGAAATAAGACTCTTCTCTTTAAAAATAAATAAATAAGAAAGCAGGGCCATTCTCAGCTTGGAGTAAAATCTGTAAATATTACTGAGCTTTAGAAACATTTAACAGGAAACACTTCTTTAGGATGTTACATAAATGTATTTTTATTTTCATTACTATAGTTTTTGAAAAGCAATACTTTTTTAAATTTTGGGTTTTGAAGGAAAAATGGTAAATTATCTCTTATGGAATTGACATGGCATCACTAAAGACAAGTATTGCAGTTCCCCTAGAATTACTTGTTTACTTGATATATGCCTTTGGGGTCCGTTGGATACTGCATTAATATTGGTCTAATATCTGCATTATTAAAGATTCACTTCTGTATTTAATGTACAGAGGATATTTCCCCAAATCTTAACTACTTGACACATTTGAGGGTTCCATTTATTTATGGCAACACTGATAGAATGATGTGTATGTATGGGTGTATTGCACAGTTCATGACAAGCCTTCCTTTAATATGCCAAAATATTTTTCAAGTGGGTTAAATAATATTGCTACAACTTTGGTTTCCACAAGTAGAAAATACTTATTTGAGCAAATATTTTATTGGCTTGTTAAACATTGACACCTGTGTTTGATATCCCTGTTGATTACATGTTGACTAGGAAGGGAAAGTTAATTATCTGTAGCACTGTGGGCATTTATAGAAAAGGGGGTATATGCTGGTGTAATCCATTTTCATTAGCTGTTTAATCATATAAGTCATCTCTAATGCTGCCCCATGACATTGAAAGGGACTAAGCTCTCTCCAGAGTTGAGATCTCAAGGGATAAGCCATAAGATGATGTTTGGAGTATTGATACCATGGTGATTACCATAGCAACCAAGCCTATGCTGCTCATTTTCAGGACTAAGGCTATGTCACATTCAGTTTGAAAATGGAATAATAAAAGATTCTAAGCCTGTGGTCATGGTACAATAGTGAAGTATAATATATATATATATATATATATATATATATATATATATATATATTCAAAGAAATTTTAAGCTTGAATAAAAAAAAAGTTAAGGAATCAAGGCTAAGGTTATCTTCTGCTATTCCTACTATATACAAATTCTTCATTCTCTGTAGAGAGAAATCTAACAATGTAAAGCAAAGCAACTTTCTAAACAGTCCAAGAAAACTACATCTTACACAGTTTCGTTAAATGGAAGGAAATTATGCTGACACTAACATTGTTAATTTGAAAATGCATACAGTTTTTAAAAATAGGAATCTCTCCTTGGTAAAAAGTGAATATTGCTTTTCAAAATAGGATACTGTGAATAATCTGAAGAGGCTAGAATTTTTGCCAGCAATTGCTGAATCCTGAGAATAAACTACTGTATTTCATGTATCTATACAGTAGCTTGAAGTAAGTTTAGTTCTGCTTTGTTTGAATTTAAGGCAGGTTATGAATATTGAGAGGTTATATTATAAGCTGCCTTTTGTTTCCAGAGTGAGACACTAGACTTGAACAGTTTTGTCTCACATACTTGGCTTTCAACAAACCAGAAGTCTTTTCCAGTGCAAAACTGTTGCTGAAAGCTCCAAAGCATAAAATAAGCAATTCTGCATGTTCTGCCTCAAGCCTGGATTCTTGGGAAGGGCTGGCAAATTCCCTCTGACTTTACAGAAATAGCAGGTCATTTTTGTTTTATATTTTTTGTTTTATTTACAGAAGTAGTTTTAAAGAATGTTAGTGAAAGAAATTGGAATTCAACCCATTTCATATGCCCTTTTAATTATATTTGTTTCTTTAGCTGCAAATAGGATCAACACACAGTTTTACTAGTGCTGGGTCTGAGTATGTGCTTTCCAAAAGAACAGATCCTGCTAGCATCTGTTCCCATCATATAACATTTAACAGATTTTGGGTAGTTCTGATGGTGACATTGAAAATAGGTATATGTTTACCGTTCTTATTAAATGTCAAACTCCCTGATGTTTACCAAACTGAAATTTACTACAATTTCATTCCAGCTTCATAACAGTGCAGTTAAATCGGAATGAAAAGTTTGTGGTATAAAACAAAATGACTATTTTTGATCATGTAAAGAAAGAACCTCACACAGAGTGGTATTTATTTTAACTTGAATTGGAAGTGCTGTAATAACTTAAGCTTTATTTTTCCCTGTTGGTTTTATCAACTGTAAATGTGTTTTTTTTCTACAATAATAAAACATTTAAAATATGGGTTTTCAACTCCTTGGAGTGAAATCTACATGAGGTTTGAAATCTTTCTTATTTAGAGATTTAAATGCATAAGAATACTCAAGTTGGATCAAACCAGGGATCCATCCGGTGCAGCATCCTGTTTTCCATAATGGCCAACCAGATACCTATGGGAAGCCCACAAACACGATGTGCAGGCAATAGCCTTCCCCAGTTGCTATACTGCAGCAATTGACATGATCTCTCCCATCCTGGAGGAAACATATAAGTCATGACTAGTATCCATGGATTTCTTCTTCGTGGTCTCTGTGCATCACACATATGGGCTCGCGGCGACGCCGAGCCTGCTTCCGGGAAACTTAACTAGCTTAGACTTTTGGCGGGAACCCCTCCCCCCACCACCCTACCGCGCATGCTCAGGGCTCCCGCCTCTCCTTCTCCTCAGTTCTTCTTCGACCGCTTCGCTAGTAGCCTCGCGGGAGACTTCTCTGGTACGTTGTACCTAATTGTGAGAGAAAGAAGAAAGTTAGCTTAGGCTGTTCTAGTAATTAGTGTTAGTTGTTTGTATAGTTAGACTTAGTTAACGTTAGTGTTTGAAAAAAAAAAAAAAAAAAATTAAAATATATATATATTTAGATAAGTGTAGGGTAAAATTTTAAGCGGTTGCCGTCTTATGGCACAAACCGCGTTATTCCGGCGTTGCTCGCGGTGCAGGGCAAAAATCGCCCTCTCCGACGGGCATTCGCTTTGTCTTGTTTGCCTCGGCGAGGCACACGTCGTTGAGTCGTGCAGTCATTGCATGCGATTTTCAAAGCAGACACGAAGAAATAGGGCAGACCGCCTACGTAGCCTGTTGTGGTCTCAGGCATTGTCGGCCGTCGATCAACCGCGCCCTTCCATGTCGAGCAAAGTGAATTCTGGGGAGAGTCGAGTTCTCTCACGCCCAGCATCTCCGGTTTCCCCCCTGTTGCGGGCGGCAGCACCGGCATCGTTAACGGGGGTTTCAACTGCCTCTTCCCCTCCTCCAATGAAAAAGGCAAAGAAAGCGAAGCAAAAGAAGGCTTCGACATCGACATCGGCATCGACGAAATCGGCTGCCCAGCCTCCGCCGTCGAAAAAGTCACGATCGGCTTCGATGCCAACATCGACATCGGTGAAGGTGACCGCTATGGTGCACAAATCCTCGTCGGTACCGATACGTTCATCGGCACCGACGCATCGCTCGGCATCGATCGCTTCAGCATCGCAAGCGTCGCAGCGCCACGATACCTCCCCGACTCCTTCGGTATCGAGACAACGAGCTCCTTCGGTGTCTTCGTTGCTTCGTACGCCTTCCACCCCAAGGGTGCTGCAGGAGCTACCTCTATCACCTCGTTCGCTGCCATCTCCGGGACCGATGCCAATCATTATTCCGTCTGATACCGAACACACGGTACCGACGCGACAGTCGCCTCCGAGCCCTCAACAGGAGCGTCGTCGTCGGCAGCGAAACCGTTCCTCGCAGTCGAGGTCTCGGTCGAGGTCGTGTTCGCAGGATTGGGAAGGCTACTCAGAGCGTGCACATCGGTCCGACGGTGCTCGTTACCGATTTGACCCTTATACAGGGCGTCGCATCCAAGATGAGCAGGTACCACCGCCGGTTCCCCCCAGGAGGACCACCTCGCTGAGCCAAACTTCCGCTCGACGTCGAAGGTCTTCGGCATCGACGGCTGCTCGTCCTTCACACCGGACACCACCCAGGTCACCACGGCATCGAGAACCCTCGCAGTCATTTGATGACTACAGGTCGGACACATCTTCAGCTCCGTCACCCCGTCCATCTGAGCCGTCCCCATTGGATACTGTGGGGTGCGAGGATCGTGCATCACCAACGATGGAGATGGGCAGCTTCACGGAGCAAATGCAGAGACTGGCTCAATCGTTGAATATAGAGTGCCAGCAAGCGATTGATGACTCCGATGACGGCATTTATGACGTCATGCATGCTGAGCCTTCACCGCAGTTAACCTTACCGATGGTTAAAGCTCTATTAAAGACCCTCAAGCAGTCTTGGGAGCATCCAGCCACAGTGGGTTCCACTTCCAAGCGTCTGGATGCAATCTATAAAGTAAGGGAAGCTCAGGCTCCTTTTCTTTTTCAACATCCAAAGCCGAACTCGGTGGTGGTAGAGGCTGCGCAGGGCAGATCTGGCAAGCTGCACGCTGCACCAACAGATAAAGAGGGTCGGAAATTGGACTCCTATGGCCGTCGCATTTATGCGTCGTCGTCGTTGGGAGTAAAGGTGACCAACTATATGGCGCTAATGGCGCGTTATCAACTTTTCCTTTGGGAAAAAATTTCCTCACTTACAGATTACCTTCCCGACGATCAACGGGAACTCGCTAGGGTCTTCCAGGCGGAGGCAGTCCGATTGTCAAAACAGGAATTGACAACGGCGCGTCACCTCACTGACTGTATGTCTAAGGCCATGGTGGGTGCAGTTGCTTTGCGTCGCCACGCGTGGTTACGGTCAGCGTCTTTACCACAAGAGACTAAAAACAGGATCGAGGACCTTCCCTTTGATGGGGAGGGCCTGTTCAATGTGGATACGGACACATCATTGGATGCGTTACACAAGGCCCGGATGACAGCGAAGAAAATGGGAGTTCAGCAACCTCAACAGTCTTACCGGGCTAGAAAATGGTATAGACCTGTCCCTTACCAACCACGGGCGCAACAAGATAAAGCACAACGCTACCAACCTGCATCAACACAGGCCTATCAGCCAAGAAAGTCGAATCCGCGTTTCCAACAGCGCAGCAAAACGCAACAGGGCAAGCGTCGTCTTTGACTTGGCATTGCCTCTCACCTGTCACAGCACCAACATCTGTCACAGCACCAACAAGTTACAGCCCTTTCTGCAAACCTGGGCGTCAATAACATCAGACGCGTGGGTCTTGGACATCATAGCAGAGGGCTACAAAATAGAGTTCGAAGTACCTCCTCCACTGGGCACCATAAGAATCACGGCTCCCTCGTTGACTCTAGCGCAAGAAACTACCATCCTTTTTCAAAAGGCGGCTATCACAAGGGTTCAGCGAGGTCACCTACAGGCGGGCTTCTACTCCCGTTATTTTACGGTGCCAAAGAGGGACGGGGGACTTCGTCCTATTATGGATCTCAGAGAGCTCAACAAGTTCATACGACCCAAGAAGTTCCGCATGATTACCGTGGCATCGGTGCTACCTATGTTAAGGAAGGGAGACTGGTTTACCCTGATAGACTTAAAAGACGCCTATTTCCACATTGCCATTCATCCTGCCCATCGACGCTATCTGCGGTTTGTCATTGGGCACCAGGCGTACCAGTTTTCCGTCCTTCCCTTCGGGCTAAAGTCTGCGCCAAGAGTATTCACCAAGTGCATGTCGGCAGTTTGCGCGCATCTGCGTTCACACAACATCGACTTATATCCTTACCTGGACGATTGGTTGATCGTTTCAAGGTCCAGAACCCAGGCGCTTGCCGACGTCCACGAGGTAATTTCTCTTCTGTCGTCGCTTGGGCTGCAAATAAATTACAAAAAATCCATCATTCAGCCGTCACAAAGACTGCAGTTTATAGGAGTTACCCTCGACTCTACCGTGGGAAGGGCGTTCCTGCCTGCGGACAGGGTACCCACCCTACAGAAGCGAGCGTTGCACTTGCGCACCCACCCTCGAGCTTCGGCATTTGCGATTCTCAGGTTACTGGGCTTAATGGCGGCAGCCGTGTTCGTCGTCCGTTGGGCGCGACTGCGGATGCGCCCTCTTCAGCAGTTCCTGCTCAGCCGTTACTCAACTCTGCAAAACCCACACCAGCTAATACTTACCGTCCCATTGATGATCAGGGAATCCCTCCGGTGGTGGTTGGTCTCAAGCAACCTTTCCCAGGGAATGCCGTTTGTTCCACAGGAACCATCTCGCACGGTGACAACAGACGCATCTCTAGAAGGCTGGGGCGCGCACCACGACGATCTACTAACGCAAGGAAGGTGGTCACCTTCAGAGACTCGCCTTCACATCAATATGTTGGAGCTTCTGGCGGTAAAGAAAGCATTATGCGCATTCCTACCTCGCCTACAAGGGCATCATGTCCGCGTCCTAACGGACAATACCACAGTGGTGTGGTATTTGAACAAAGAGGGAGGCACCCGGTCGCACCGTTTGCTGCGACTTGTGCTAGACATTCTAGAGTGGGCCATCTCCCACAATATACTTCTGTCGGCATTGCACATAGCAGGAAAAGAGAACACCAAGGCCGATGTTCTCAGTCGATCTTTCACGGACACACACGAGTGGGAACTCGCCACTCGCATATTGGAGCAACTCTTCGCTCGTTGGGGCACGCCCGACATCGATCTATTCGCAACAGCTGCCAATGCAGTTTGCCCAGCGTATTGCTCCAGAGCAGGCATAGGACGCACATCGCTCGGGGATGCTTTTCAATGGGACTGGTCGAGGGGTCTTCTTTACCTCTTCCCACCATTCCCACTACTGGCCAAAACAGTGGCTGCGCTACGACGCAACAATTCGGACGCTATACTAATAGCCCCGGCGTGGCCAAGGCAACCTTGGTTCACGTCGCTACTCAGACTATCGAAACGGGAGATCTGGAACCTACCTTGCCTCCACGACCTTCTGTCGCGACAGAATGGCGGGATTCTTCATCCAGATGTACAATCATTACGCCTGACGGCCTGGAGAATCCGTCGTCGTGGAGAGTCCTCGACCTTCCCGAGCGACTGAAGGCTATCTTGGAGGCGTCACGTAGACCGTCAACTAGACTGTCCTATGATAGAAAATGGACGCGGTTTCAACAGTATGCCACTCTTAATGGGTTTGATCCTTACGCAGCTAATATGCCTCATATTGTTTCATTTCTATATTCCCTACATGCCCAGGGCCTGAAACCAGCGTCCATCAGAGTATATTTGGCAGCAATTACAGCAAACCACAATTTGATTAATGGTTTCTCTGTTTTTACCCATCCAATGGCAAGAGCCTTCCTAAAAGGCTTACGGAATTTGTTCCCTTCGGTTCGTCCTGTGATACCGCAATGGAGTCTTTCTGTCGTGCTCGCAGCCCTTACTGCAAAGCCCTTTGAACCGTTGGCGACGATTGATATTCGTTTATTGACTCTTAAGACGGTATTCTTAGTTGCCATTACGTCTGCACGACGTGTTTCGGAGCTAGCAGCACTACTGATAGATCCGCCTTACTTACAGTTTTTTAGGGAAAAAGTTGTATTACGTTTGGACCCCATGTTCATCCCTAAAGTTTCCTCCTCTTTCCATGTGAGCCAAGACATTGTTCTACCCACGTTCTTCAGCTCGTCGTCAGACCCTTTGTCTACAAGATTGCACGCATTAGACGTTAGAAGAGCTTTGGCTTTCTATAAGTCAAGAACTGAGTCTTTTCGACAGTCTCGTAAGTTGTTCATCTGTTATGGAGGTGTGACAAAAGGGTTGGCCGTATCCCCACAGCGCATCTCCAAATGGGTTGTGGAGACCATTGACCTGGCTTACAGGATTGTTAATAAAGACCCTCCTTTTCACACGACGGCACATTCTACTAGAGCGCAGGCTGCCTCGTCAGCACTGCTCCATGGCGCTACGCTCACTGACCTTTGCAAAGCAGCCACTTGGTCAAATGCTTCTACTTTTGTAAAGCATTATCGCCTCGATGTTAGAGCCAGACAGGACTCCTCGTTTGGCAGAGCGGTCCTTTCCTCGATTTGCCAGTGACCAACCAGCATGCCTACCCACCTCCGGTAAGTCTCTGCTTGTTATTCGCCCATATGTGTGATGCACAGAGACCACGAAGAAGAAATGCAGGTTGCTTACCTGTAACTGTAGTTCTTCGAGTGGTCATCTGTGCATTCACACAACCCACCCACCGTCCCCTCTTGGCATCGCTGTTGTGAATGTCAATTGGTTCGCCATGCTCATTGTTTAATGACATAGTTCTGCCTTGGTTAAGAGGCCAAGCGGTCTCAGAGAACTGAGGAGAAGGAGAGGCGGGAGCCCTGAGCATGCGCGGTAGGGTGGTGGGGGGAGGGGTTCCCGCCAAAAGTCTAAGCTAGTTAAGTTTCCCGGAAGCAGGCTCGGCGTCGCCGCGAGCCCATATGTGTGAATGCACAGATGACCACTCGAAGAACTACAGTTACAGGTAAGCAACCTGCATATCTTTGATCTCCATGAATATGTCTATAAAGCCATCTAAGTGGCCATAACTATGCCTTGTAGGGCGAATGCTGTTATTTAACCATCCATTGTGTGAAGAAGTACTTCCTTATATCGGTATTCAATCTCTCACCATTCAGCTTTTTTAGAAGCTAAACTCCCCAAGCATAGTAACTTTTCCTTATAAGAACATTGCTCCAGCCTCCTGATCATTTTGGTTGCCCTCTTCTCCACCTTTTCCTACTCTAATATACTCTTTTTGAGGTGTAGTGACCAAACTTGATACAAGCATTCGAAGTGTGGTCATACCATAGAATATATAAAGGCATTACACTATTGGCAGTTTTATTTTCAATCCGTAGCATGGCATTTTTCTCACAATAATCACACATTGGTTCAACATTTTCAGTGAGCTGTCCACCAAAATTATTTCCCTTATCAGTCACTGCCACTCAGACTCTGCTAGTGCATATGTGAAGCTGGGATTATTTTTGCCACAACGTATATCACTTTACATTTACATTAGAATACTTTTACTATTTTACGGCCTATTCACTCAGCTTGGAGAAAACCTTTTTTTGTTTTTACTATCTTGAATAATTTGGAGCCATTAGGAAAGATGGTACATCACTACTCATCCCTAACTCATTTGTGTATGTTAAAATATTAGTCTCAATACAGATCCTTGAGGGACATGTTCTTACATTTCTTCATTGCAAGAATGGTCCGTTTATTCCTACTCTCCGCTTTCCTGTTCTGTTCTTTAACCAGTTACTGATCCACAAGAGAGCTTGTTCTTAATTGCTAAGTTTACCACAGGAAGCCTTGTGGTGAAGCACTTTGTCAAAGGGGAGGATGTTACTGCACCCATGCCCTGCTTGTGGGCTTCACATATGTACCTAGTTGGTAGGCTGACCATATGAAAAGGAGGACAGGGCTCATGTAACTTTAACAGTTGTAGAGAAAAGGGGATTTCAGCCAGTGTCATTTGTATGCAATTAGTTCCTGGTGAAATTCCCTCTTCATCACAACAGTTAAAGTTGCAGGGGCCCTGCCTTCTTTTGTATATGGTCACTCTAGTATAGTGCCTGCAACTTTAACTGTTGTGATGAAGAGAGGATTTCACCAGGAACTAATTGCATACAAATGACACTGGCTGAAATCCCCTTTTCTCTACAACTGTTAAAGTTACATGAGCCCTGTCCTCCTTTTCATATGGTCAGCCTACTGGTTGGCCATTATCTAGAAAACAGAATGCTGAATTAGATGGGCCTTTGGTCAGATCCAACATGGCTGCTCTTACTTAAGCTTTTGGAATATTGAAGTATACAATGTCTAGTACATCACTCCTATCTGCATATTTATTGACATGCTCAAAGAACTCAAAAAAGTTAGTCAGAGCCGTTAATGGTTGCAGTCATGATAACTATACACTATTCCATGCTCAGAGGCATAGTGTATCTGAATCTTTGTTGCTGAGGAATAGCAGTGGAGAGGGCTACTGCATGAATCCATGCCATGCCCAAAGTAGCTCTTCTGCTTCCAGCTAATGGCAATAAGGTAAACTCCCAAGTTGGGATCAGAATAAAAAGTTTTGATTGGTAGCTTTGCTATAATACAAAACTCACATATAACTGGTGGGTGCTTAGTTTTGAAAAGGAAAGATTCAGGTGCATTTGAACGTGATGTTCATATTCTGTGATCTCTTAAAAATTAATTAGTGGAAGTTTATGCATTTTATTTGAAAATCCATGACCACCTAAAGCTCTGGCCCTGGTGTGTCTTCTCTATTTTAATCTTGAAATGGGACTTCTTTAGTGTGGTGAGTGGATTTGGTGGCAACAGCCGTTTCCTCCTATGTTTGTATTTAACCTTGGTGTTCCATAGCTTTAGGTGCAGTGGAACCAGAAACCTGTGGAAAAGGTAAAACATAGAGAACGGGTTACAGAAATAAAAAAATATATTTACATTTTAAGGGTGTAGTCCTAGGGAGGGTGCCCCGAGGGCCATAGGATATTGTGGATCTCTAGCCTTTTTCTGCAGGTGGAGAAGGCAGTCTGCCACTGGAAGTTTCTGCATTACAACAGCAGAAAGATCATCCACAATCACTGCACCACTTGACTTGGAATGGAGCACGTCCGAGGAGGCTAAGGCTCCACAGGATCCTAAGCCTGCTCTGTCCCCCACAACATGCCCCTATAAAACAGCCCAGAAACTACACCAGCCCTGGAGCTGTCATACTTAATTTCCTAACACCACTATTGCACCATAGGTTTCAATGGGAAGGAAAATGAACGAAAGGACAGCAGCAGTAAAACACAACAAAAAAGATACATACACACCCAGCCGTTGTGCACTGGTTGAAATGAACTTGGAGAGAATTGGAAACAGTCCTGTAATCTTCTCTCTGCCTGGCGAAGGTTTCTCTATCAATGAGATCTAGTATCAAAAATTTACTACAGGCATTGTGTTAAGATACGTTATGAACATACGGGATTTTGTAAATTTGGACAAACTTGAATATCAATTTTGTTTATGTTGCACAAGGAAAGTCCTTGATTGCTATATGTTTAAAAAACTGTTAAAATAGGATGATGTTTTTTTTCATGGCTATTTTCTTCAATGGTTTGGTTATAGTTGTGGGAGATGGATACTTTCTCAGGATCTCTCTTTTATTTTCCACTAGCTGATATGCCCGACGTTGCTGGGGTCCGTGAATAATGTTTATAACATTTATTTGATAAATAATAAATTTCTCTGCAACTTATTGAGCTTTGGGTTGGTTGTTTTTAGTTTGGTTGAGTTCGTAAATTGTTTTGTTAGAATAAATGGAAAATTGTGTTAATAAGAGCTGTATTTTAAATTAGAGCTTTGTGATAAACCACATTTTTTGTTTTACCTGAAATGCCTACACCTCCCATCATGCCTTGGCTGGAGCAGCCGTCTAAACTTCAAAAACAATCAGGACACGCAACACCCTTTCTACCAGCTAAAAAAGATCCAAACCTAAAAATATGTTTTCAAAATACCCAGCATTGCCCAGATATCTGAATAACATATAGTAGGGAAGTGGATCTCAGTGGACTTAAGGAACTGTTATATGCATGTGCTCTGAAGTTATTATGAAAAAAGGAAAGCAGCCAGAACACAATACTTTATTGGCATAATTTATAATATCTACATTTAACAAGTTTTGGCAGAGAGCCAGGATGATGAAGGACACTGGTGACTTAAACATACTTAAAATCCAAAAGTTCATGTTTTTAGATTTTTCTGATAGCCAGACCTATCAGCATGCCAGATTTCAAGTTTCTACCCGGTGTTGCTTGGACCTTCTAAAATATATGTTTGCGAGGTAATCATCTTAAAGTAGCAGGCCAGTGCTAGGCCTGAGTTAACCTTTAAATGAATTAAATGCATTTCTTTTTTCTCTCTCACCCTCATGACAACCCTTCAAGGTAGGCCAGTCCTACGCCTGTGAGGTAACTTTAAAACAAATTAAATTAATCCCCCCCATTCAATGCATGGCTAGGGCTGCTGTCGCCATAATTTTCTTTGTCCCCACAGAATAGGGTGACCATATTTTGGAAACCAAAAAAGAGGACAACATGGTTGGCTCCCAAGGGGGCATGCACACCAACATGTCCGGCCCCAGGGTGTGTGTCCAACACCAAGGGGCTATGCCCACCTAAACATAGCCTTGATCACATATCTGATTTTACAGCAATCCCACCCTCTCTCTCTCTGCCAAAGTCTCCCAACAGTCCAGCCAGGCTGTGCACTTGTACCCTGTGGCTGGAGGTAGGGTGCCAGCTCTGTGTGGCACGCCAGCCTCTCAGGGATAAGCTACAGATGTCTCTGAGAAGTAACTCTGTCTGAAACTGATGCCAGCCAAAGCCTCCAACCAGCCAACACCTGCACCAACACTTGAGTCTGAGACGCTCTTGAAAGGCTCTGTGTGGCGTGCCAGCCTCTCAGGGTTCAGCTACAGCTATCTCTGAGTTGTGTCTTCAGTCTAACTTTGTCTCTAAGAGATATGACAGCCAGCCCAAGCCACAAATCTATCTATTTTTCTCTGACACACACTTCAAACGTTCTGCATTGCATGCCAGCAGTGCAGACAGAGCCTAGTTCACAAGTGAACAAAGCGAAATGCAAGGGAAGGGGTGGCAAAGCAAAGCAACGACATGCCAGGTTCCAACATCCGCATCAGCAGGACATCCATAAAGATGAGAGCCTCTATCTCGACTGATACCTCACTGTTGGTCATGAGAATTTTTTTTTTCTAAGGATGACCCTTCATCGCCCATGATGTGGAACTCTGAGAAAAAGGCCCCTGGCCTGTTTTGTTTTGCCCTGTGGGCTGCTTTGACTGACCTCTCCCACATTTTGATCTGTGGATGCCTCGCCTCTGCTGAGCTCCAGGTGCCCGACTGCCTACCAAATCTGCAACAGGAAAGGTGCCCTGCTTGTCCAGCACTTCTTAGCTAAAAACTTGAGATTCCCTTGATGCCAAGGGCTGAAAATTCTCAAGGTGCAATACCCTAAAGAGGAGGTTTGACAACCTGACTTTGAAGAATATGGCTCCAGCAGTTTTTAAAGAAATTAATTTTAAAATCTAAAACTTTACAAAATTCCTAAAAATCAACGGATGAACAGATATGCTTCAAACGTGGCAAGGATAAAGCCCTATCTGAGATCTATCATGGTGTCAGGATTCATTTCTTTATCTTTAAAAATAACAGTGTTTTTTAAAAAAATTGTTTTAAACCCTCAAACTCTTAAAAAATCCCTAAAAATCAGCGGATGAACAGATTTGCTTCAAACTTGGCAAGGCTAAAGTTCTACCCGGGAACTATTATAATGACGTATTTTATCTCTTTACCTTTAAAAATGATTTTTTAAAAAAGAATATTTTAAAACCTCAAACTTTTTTTAAAAAATCCGTTAAAGCTCTTCCTTAATGCTATCATGGTGCCAAGTTTCATCTCTTTACCTTTAAAAATGGCAGAGCTGTAAGCATTTTTGTTACTTCCCATTAAAGTAGAGCTGCCCTTTGGCTGGGGAGGATGGGAAAAATCTGGATTTTTCATCAAATTTCATACTCCCCCGCCCTTTCCCGGATTTGTTACCAAAAATCCTGACAAATCTGGGATTTTCCTGTCATATGGTCACCCTACACAGTAAACAAAAACTACAACTCCCAGCATGCCTTTTGCTGTGGTGCCTGAATTGCACAATGGGAGTCCTGCTGCTAAAGCTCATGGGAAGTGAAGTCTGGCTGAGCCAGTCCACACTACACTGTGCAATCAACATGAGGGAGCTGGCTAGCTGACTTACTGACAATTTGCTTGGTTGCCGTTGGCAATGGACCTGCTCCCGATGGGGCCTAGCAACCGAGGCAGTCGCCAGTATTTATTGTAGGAGACTATCATCCTGTTAAGGGTATTTCTGCAGACATCTCATATCAACCCCCTGAAGAAGGCCTTAAAAAAAACATAGGCCAAAACGTATTGGGCTTGGAAATAAAGTATCTTAGCATTCTGAGAACCTGCTTCTCTCCTTTTTTTGCCCTTTTAACTGGAGAGCAGGCCATCTTGTGGATTTCTAAATAAAGTTTATGATTTTTATGTAAAAGCCTGACTATACCATTGAGATAGAAGAGTGAATGGAAGATTGACTAATATAGCCGAGGCTAGAATGGAATGGTGGGCAGGGTTAGTGGCAGTTGGAGAAAGTCAGGTAGGAGAACAAAGACAGTCAGTGAGAGGTCAGGGTTTGTTCACCCATACTTTATTTTAAATCAGCCACTCTACATGCCAGTACTACACCTCCCAGCATGCCTTTGGCAGCCCGCAGGTGCCCACATCCTCTGAGACATCTTTTTGTTGCCGATGCTGCTCCTCGATAGAGCGTCAAGGAGTAGCATCGCCATTGACACACCCAGCTTCGGCCAATCCTGCTGGGACTGCCTTGGCCTGTGCTTTTCACCCACCAAGTGCTACATCAGGAGCCTGTACTGAAAGGCCAAGGCTGGGCTGGGCACTTTCTCCCTTTGTCGGGTCTGTTTTTTTCAAATTCCTTACATTCACAAGGAGGCAGTTGCTAAAGCCAAAGCAAGAAATCTTAAAATACAGTTGAATGTGGGATGTAACATGAACACTTGTGAGAGTAGTAGGTTTAAAGAGATGCTCTGCCTTTCTCCTGTTAGATTCTCTTGAATTGGCAAGAACCAGTGAGACACTGATGGATTTCAATTTTAATGATTAAAAAGGAGAAAACTGGACTACTTGGGAGAAGGTAGAAAAAAGTTAAACATATCTCCATTATGTAATTGTTGGAATTGATGTTCAGGAAGATTGTACAGTGGTGCAGAAAGTAGGAAGATCACCTAAAACGCATATTCCTTGCCCTGGAATAGAAACCTCAGACGTGTAATGCTTGCTCCTCTGGCCCCATCTCTGTTCTCTGCTTTGTGTCTTAATCTTCCTGGAGGATGAGTAAGCACCTTGCCCCCTCCCAAAAGTGACTCCAGCCTCCTTCCCAGCTGCCAGTTTATCTTGCTGCCCAAGCAATAACAACATGGTCTCACATGCACACTTGGCATTATGATGGCACCAAACCCAGTGCCAAGAACCCTGGGAAATATAGCTTTCTTACTGCTCCTGACAGATGTTTATCTCTTGTTTTGAAAGTTTCCAGAGAAGCTCTTGCCTGAGCTATATGGTGTTATAAAATTGACAGCAGGATGTGCAATTCCATTTCATTTGGAGAATACTGTTTTTGAAGTATCATTCCAACATTAGTTCTGTACTCCATCCAAAACAGCCTGCCATCCTGAAATTGAGCTCTTCTTTTTATCACCTTTTCCATTTTAGTTATTCCATAATACACTTTAGTGGGAAGTCACGAAACATCAGGCAGGTTTTTGTGTGTGCATAGATTGAAATTGTAATAAAAAGTTAGCCTATGCAGCACTCTATGTACGGAGACATTTTCCATTCCCCAAAGAAGTGGTCCGTGTCTATGCAATATTGGGAAAAGATTTTTCTCACGCTGATGCACACATGAGCGTGTTCACAGGGGTGCAAAGTACGTTTGCCAAGGTGTTCTGTTGTATGTTTCAGCTCAGTACCTATCTTGTACAATGTCAGATATATAGGGTGATACAAAGACTATGGGCAATTCAAGAGGGAGAAGCTTTGGCAAGCTCTAAATGCTTTTTGAAAACTTAATTGTTTGCACAGACTTTCCCTAGTTTGTAATGGACTATGATGATGCTCTTGTCAACTGTTTATTCTTTCCGCAGTAAGTTTTAATGATTTTATATTGCATTGTGTGCGTATTTTAGTGTAAATCACTCTGAGATTTTGTTAAGCTTTATATCAGTATTATAAATGAATTACGAAGTGCAACATGTGGATAGACTGAAGGGATGTCTTAGACATGGTTGCTTCCCCAGCCCCCCACTCCAGGTATGGGATCCACAATTTAAAGTTCTCCACTTGAGAATGCACACCCACTAACTGTATGAAGGAAAACCACTTCCTACATAATATGACCAAGAGTTGATTTATGGGAAACTGTCATTCCTATATACATGCGCACACAGAAAAATGTAATTTTATGAGCTGGGCAAATGAGGGATATAAATAGAATACTTATAGATACAGCTGCTGTAAAAGGGGTCCTAATAACTCATTTGGTCTACCTGCGGAGATGCATGCAAAGCATCAGTCAAATACATTTTCTGTGAGTTTGATATGCATTCCATATGTATCTTGATGGATCATTAGAATGGTTTCTGTGCTTTATGAATCAGTGTAACGGGGAGAGTAAAAGTAACATATAGAGCCTATCTACACACTAGATTTGTAATGTTTTATAAGGCTTACGAAAACTCTTTGGGCCACATGACACACTCCCTTGAAAGTTGTATACCCGAGGTTTTTTAAAACTCACTTCAGCTATATACAACAGTTTTTATTTTTAATAAATCGTTTTAAGTAAAATAATGTGTCCTTCCTTACCGTTTGTGATTTGTGGGGGCAGTGCTTAATTTACCAGCGCCCAAATGCTTAGCCGTTGATTGGTGGGGAAGAAAGAGGGGCTAAGGAGGAAGCGGGTGAGTGAACTACAACACCCACAATGCTTAGCCCTATACTCATTGAAAGCGAGGGAATGAAAGGGGAACTAAGGAGGAAGTGGGCGAGTGAACTACAACACCCACAATGCTTAACTCTATACTCATTGAAAGCTAAGGAATGAAAGAGGAACTAAGGAGGAAGTGGGCGAGTGAACTACAGTGCCCACAATGCCTTGCCCTAAACTCATTGTAAAAATGAAACAGAAAGAGATGGGCAGAAGGGTGTGAGACTGCACACACCGCTTTGAAGACTGAAGAATTTTTCTCCTGTAATGTGAGTGCTCCTTAATGTGGCCTAAGACGTTTTGGAACGCACCTATTTGGAACGTTTTAAAATACTATTTAAAATGTTCCAAGGTACTGTGTAGATAGGCTCAAAGTAATAAAATGTGTTACATCTGCTACTATGCTTTGGGCTAGTGTGCCTTTCTTGCAGGAGTGCATGTTTTGTTAAGGATCAGCAAGAGGGAACTGTCAGTGCTACTAAGTAGGAATGTGTTTTGTATTGGTTTCCCCTGCAGTACAAAGCAGAATCATGGTACTCCCTTTCAATAGGTCATAAGCATCTGTCATCCTCAGCTAGAAAAAAAACAAGCCTACTGGCACAACAGTTGTCAGATATTTTTGATATGTGGCCACATTTAAGTGTAAGACCTTTGGTGGTTAATCTGAGGCTTCTATTCTTGTAAACAAGAAAGCAGGCTGTATCCCCCCTTGTCTGATTTAACTGTTTCTATAGAGACCCTCAGGTGCCAGGCAGAATATAATTGATTTGACCCAACTTGTACTGCTAGTGGGAAATGGATATTTCCTCTTGGTCTAGGTGTTATTCCAGTGGGGGCTTGCCAAATTAATGTTAATCTGAGGGTCAAACACATTACTTTAAAGAGATAGCCAGCAGCTATGTTTGTTTTTCTTTTACTGTTTGTGGGTGGAGGTTCGATTTTTATTGGGGACCACCCCATATGGGGAAACTTAATCCTTCCCTTCCCAGTTGTGAATTTACTCATATAACCTCCAATGCATGGCTACAAACAGGGCTTTGAAAAAAGCCTCTGCTAGGGCACACGGGGGCCTTTTCCCCCTTAGTCCTTTAGAAACACTGGAGGGGGGGTGTTGGGAGGAGATTATTTGGACATCATGGCTGGGGAAAGAATCACAGCTCCCCATATGCGGGGGGTCCCACTAAAAGTCAGATTCCCCCCAAATTTAAAAAAGGAGTAATCTAAAGTATTTTAACCCTGCTCCGTACTTAAAAAATAACTACAAAATAACAGTTATAAGATCAAAGGTGTTCCAGCCTTTTGTAAGGAAAACTTTTTGGGGGGCCAATAAAATAGCACAACCTACAGTTCTGAAGAAGATACTAATTTAAGATAGATTGGATGACGGTTTTAATAACTAGAAAGGCTGAGTTGGGGCAGGGTGTCTATGTGCTTTCATGCAGCATTTTGCTTTTGTTACAAGATCGAGAGGTTACAAGATCACATACTGATCCAATTGGGCTGGTTGGTACTGAGCACCCAACTCCCATTCATCAGGTGTCTCTAGCTTGGTTTGTAATACCCAATTCTCAGAAGACATTTTGTACCAGTACATGGCTTTTCTGTGGAAAATATTTGCAACAATGCAAGGGTCAGGTCTCTGGTTGCGAGTAAAAAAGAATGCTGTGATTATATATATATATATATATATATATATATATATATATAATCTCCTTCACCTCAACCTCAGACTAACCTCTCACTGCTGTTATATAGGCCAATAGTCATCACAAGTTGTTTCTGGTACTGGGAATTAATATTATTGCAGTGGTAGCAACTTAAAAGTTGTCTCTTGTGTACATTCCAAATAGTGTTACACTGGCTGAACCCTGGGCCGAAAAGCCTGGCAAGACATTAAGCTCGGTTTCTTTCCACAGAGAACACATGGGTTAGCATTTTTCAGCTATCAGTTGTAAAAAAAGAAAGAAACAAAGGAAGAAGGAAAATAAAAAAAGATGCCAGTATTTTTATTTTATAAATAAAATGTAGCATCCCACAATTCATAGTAATTTAGAACTCTCAGCATAGCTTGCATTTCTAACAACAACAAAATCAAATCACAGTACAAAACTAAAACAAACAAACAAAAAACACAGCAGACCTAAAAGGAGAAACTAAAAGCAGGTGAGAAATTAATAGGAATGAGTAAATCAAAAGATCATTGCCTAGCACCAAAAAGACAAAAGACTGATGTCCCTCTTTAGAGAGAGTGCCATGAGCAGGAGACCACTGTTAAGAAGGCCCTGTTCCCATGTGCATAGCCTTTACCTTGGAAAAACATTTTAAATTAGTTCAGAGACTACTGTGTGTTCAGTATTTGGAGTGCCCTAATGATTTAAAGGGTTTTCCCTAGTCTGTCATCAATTTCTCACTTTTCACAGCAGAAGAACACTAGTGCATACATAACTAGCAAAGAGAGCAGGTGTGAATAGACCACTCCAGGGATAAGCAATTCACACTTGCTTTTCACACTAGGAAAACTGTTCAGACTTACTAGTGTATAATAAGCAAAATGAAAGGAGATGTTCATATTGTTCTTTCCTCTTATTACTGGGTTAAGTATGAACTTATGGAGAAAAAAAATGCAGCTTCCTCTTGATTACAACAGCTGGGTCCCAGATGAAACCATTTCTCTTTAGAAAGAAATGTTTGTTCATATAAATGCTTAATGTATTGAGACCTCCTAAGAAAGTATTAGTATTGGTTTTTTTAAAAAAAAATAGAATATGAAGTAATATGAGTACTTTGTGGCACCCAAATACAATGACAACTGAAAACATGTGAAGCTATACAAAATGTCTTGGCTGTAATCTTCAGCACATTTACCAGACAGTAAACCGCACTAATTGGGACATCTAAGTAAATATTAGTAGCATCAAGTTGTTAAGCTATAAGTGAAAGCATCCATTAAGAAGATGTGAAAAGTTTGGGCATTCATACTAGATGTCTAGCAGGACTACTAGCATAGAGTTCTATGGCAAAGAAGAAAATTATGCAGCAACTAAAGTTCTGAATATGTAGAGTGTATTCAAGGAATCTCTTAGGGTCAGCAGATACTAGCATGATTGAAAAATCCAAATTTGAATTCATGACCCTTGTGAAATTGTTAACTGTTTCTCCTTTAAATCATCTAGTCTAGACTACATTCATGTGATGTGGAATTCTATTGTGAGTGAAGAAGAAAGCATGGAATAAAGACACAAGACACCAGAGACTGGGATAAACTATGGCCTCTTTATTTAAATTAGGGAACTTTCCCCCCTCCCTGGATCTGCATGTGAAGGTGCAGGAATCTATTAGAACCTTTCTTCAGTCACCTAGCCTGCCATTATGAGTGAGCCACTCTCCAAAGCCAGGAGTCAGGTAAACCCAGTCCCTCTCTTATGAGACACTTTGAAACGATGGGGAGACCAACCTACATCACCCCTGCCTGGTGCTGCTCAACTCCAATGAGGTGAGACAGAAAAAGTCCCCAAAGGCAAACCATATCCTGACACGAGAACCGCTCAGCCAAGAAGCAGGTCCTCTGGATATGCCAGTCACCAAAAGGTGCCACAGTACTCCCTATTGTAATATCGTGGAAATTCCCACACACCAGACAATCCAATCTAATCCACCTATTTACTCACCCTCTGCTAAGTGTAATTCCAGCATGGAGATTGCAAAAAACCTGTATGCAACTGCGAATTCGTGGCAGCTACAATTCCTACTTACCTCCCTTAAAGGGAGTGACTGGCTAATCCGATACTAGTGAGAGAGAGGGTGGGAGATGGAAAGTGAAAGAGGCCAAGCAAGTTTCAGCAGGGCTGGTCTTTATAGGCTCTGCCCCACCCATGTCTCCTGCTGCCTACATGTGCCTTGCGCGTGCAGCATCTTTCTTCCCCTCCTTCCCACCCGCAAAAGCCTCCTGCCGCCCAAGCCATTCTGGCTGGACAGAAAGCGGGCTTATTATAATGGTGTTAGTTAAATCCTATCTAAATGGTATTTGGCTGGAGTCTTCCATGCACAGCCATTCCCGAAAGGATACTGTATTATGTCATGTCAGGTGAAGAAATGACCACTTTTTGTTTAACTTGATTGTTTGTTAAGGAGTACTAAAGGGCAGTTGGTTGCCTAGACCCAGCTGAGGATGTTTCTGCAATGGCTAGAAGCCACAGCCTTGCTACAATTATCTATGCTCTGTTAACCTCCCAGTCGGACTATTGCAATGCATGCGGAACTGCTTTTGAAAATGTTCCGGAAACCAGCTGGGCTAAAATAAGGCAGCAAGGTTGTTAATTGGGTCTGACAGATGCAAACATTTTGTGGTAGTGTGGTGTCATCTCTACTGGCTTTTAATTTAATGTGCTGATATTAATTTTTAAAATCTTAAATGACTTGGGCCCAGAATACCTGAAGGATGATGTCTTCTCTTATTGACCTGCCCAGACCATAAGACAGGGCAGTCTCAAGGTATTTTGGCACCCCAGATAAGGTACTATTTTGGCATACCCCCACACCACTGCTTTTATCCTAATCCCAGATGGAGACACAGGGAAATGGTGCTGTAGTGGCTAAAGTGTTCGACTGGGAGTCAGGAGATCCAAGTTGTAGTCCCCACTCGGCAATGGAAATTCACTGGGTGACTTTGGGCCAGTCACAGACTCTCAACCTAACCTACCTCACAGGGTTGTTGTTGTGAGGATAAAACGGAGAGGAGGAAGATTATGTACGCTACCTTGGGTTCCTTGGAGGAAAAAAGTTGGGATATAAATACAATAAAAAAATAGATAAATAAAATATATATGCTCAGAGACCTTCTTTATTGAAAGTCTTCTGAAAGCAGATGCCAGGGGGCATTCAGTTTTCTGCATGCACCTACCCAATCCAGTGCCAGAGGATAATACATTTCACACACACCAAAGAAGGATTCCAAGGCTCAACACCCCACCCTCTTAAATCTGTATTTAACATGCTCAGAGCCAGACATCCCATTTCATCTGACTATACTTCAGCTGGAAAACATTTTCCACATGTTCTCTAAATGACACCTGCAGCATTGGTGGAGAATGCCTGGAGTTCAATGGCACCAAAAGGGCACTCCACACATGATTGGGTGCATGCTTGCATAACCCAACCTATGCTCTACATGAGTTCCAGAACTGGTGCAAAGAAGAAAATCCCTCTGATCATTCTCAAGGGCATTTTTGACATAGGCTCATGTCATTGCTTCCCCACCCTTGTGTCTCTATTTCTCTATCTCCTCCCAGTCTTGCATGTCCACTTAGCCAACACTGCCACATTGCGCACCTTTCCACAGCCAAACTGGGCCAAATTGAGGAGACAGAACCAGCCCTTGGGGTATATGGACTGGTTCTAGAAAGAGGGCCTTTTCAATGGTGGAATGCTCTCACCAGAAATGCTCCTGTGCTGCCTACATTGCAGCATTTTGGTGCCAGGCAAAGGCCTGTTTGTTTCCCAGGTTTTTTAGTTTTAAAAACTCTTCTTCTTCTTCTTCTTCTTCTTCTTCTTCTTCTTCTTCTTCTTCTTCTTCTTCTTCTTCTTGCATGACTGTCCTATTTTTGTTTCTGGTTTTATCTCTGGTTTTCTGCAGACTCTGTTTCAATCTGTTTGATGTCATGATTATGCTGCATATTTTATATTTTATGCTTTATATTTTTCCTGCAAACTGCCCACAGTCCTCTTCATTAATGGACAGTATAAAATGCTGTAAATAAATTTAATACATAACTAGAATACATTTTCTTCAAAGCTCTTTCCATAGTTGGCTATTATGCTATGAAATGTTCCACATGCTTCGGGTGGGGGTGGCAGTTGCGATTTTCCAACAAAAAAGATAGATGTCTGAATTTTGGACTGGTTAGGAACGAACCCTAAGCAGATGCTATTTACTTTTAGCAGAATTGATGCTCCTTTATAGAGTAGCAGTGATTGGCTGGATGCTTTTCTGGTCCCCAATGCTCAAAATATATCTTTCCTCTTCTCCAGGGCTCTTCTCTCATATATATTCTTTCTGATGCAGTGGAGTAGAAGGTGCTTAATTCTTCCACCCACCTGATCAACATTCTCAACTTCATCTATATTGAGAAAAATACAGAATTAAATATTATTGTGCGAGAGAGAGAGAGAGAGAGAGAGAGAGAGAGAGAGACCCCCTCTAGATGGATTCCGTTTGACGCCTGTTCCTCCGATTATGTGCATCTTCTCGGAAGCGCTTTATTGTAAATGCTTGTATACAGGAGGTAATTGAGCACTCAACAGGTGACCTTACTGGTTGTTTCAAATGCGCTTTACAAGTAGTTAATGCAGAGAATCGCTTGTTCACATAGGCAAAATGCGCTTTAACGGCCGGAGCAAAATAAAACTCGCTATTTAACGCGCATTCGATAATGCGCATAATCGGAGAGAAAACGCGCCTCTATGCCCGATTTGCGCTCCGTTCTTGTAGAGGTAAATTTTTAATGCGCCTTGAAAGAGCTGTAAATGCCTCTTGTAGAGGCAGCCAGAGAGAGAGAGAGAGAGAGAGAGAGAGAGAGAGGAGAAAGTTTTTTTTGGTTTAGTAGGGAAATTGTGCGGGGAGACAGAACTGCATTCACTTTTCCTCTAGGGTGGCTGCTTTTGAATCGCCAAAAGAGAGGACAAAAGAGAGTAGAGATTTGCATAAAACGTGCATGTATGTAGAGTTGCATTTTTTTTACAAAAAAATATAATTTAAATAGATATACTCTTCGCCATTGTGCAGAAGACTGTCACCAGTCAAGCTGTGTACCTGCTCAGGTGCAAACTGCTGATGGGCAACTTCAAGACCACTGCTCTTCCTTTTTATGGTTTTACACCTTTAAACCGGATTTGGACTAGATCATCCTCCAAGTAGAGGACTCCCTCTGTAAAGTAGGACACATTACCAACCCTAAGTGATAGTGAAGGGCTGGACCCCATGTTTTTTTTACACAAGAATATACAAACCTATGTCTGCATCACACACCATTTGACAAGTATGTACAGCAGTATGTTTCCAAAATTAACTAGTTGGGACACTGGACAAAAAGTCTGGTTGTGACTGTATTGCAGATTTTACTTCTTGAAAGTGACATTTTAAAATATGAAATACAGGGATTTGCCAGTTTGTGTTTCAGTAATAACACAGGCAAGGACATGATGCAACCAGACCTGAGCCCTTGTATATCCCATAGTCAGAGAGTTAACCATGCAATCGGAATAGCCACAACTGTATAGTATGAAAAATCATAGCATGAAATATGAATGGTCTAACAAGGCAATGTATTACTCCTGTTTCTTACGTGTAGACTCAGCTCAGAAGGCACGTAACCTGACTTCCAATCCTGGCACTGAGGTTTAATTTTCCCTTGCTTCCAGTCACTTTCTGAAATATAAGAGAAATGGTTGCTGCATTAGGCAGGTGTTGACAATGGGGATTCTGCATCCCACTGCCAGGGATCTTGTAGATGGTACAAGTCTTCACCTTTCATGAGAACAAGCAGGGCCAGCTGTAGACAAAACATTATCCCCAAGCAATGACGTCTTAAACTTTTGAATACCCTTTTAAAAAAAGCATTTGCAGCCTATTTCATGAATATGATGCACAATTTATATGCATGACACATCTCCACTACATATGGTAATAAATTTCCACACATCATTCTATAAAAAAATGTATTTATTCATGCCATATATACACAAATGGAAAGAAGCTTTAAAAATGTAAGAATAATGTCCTAAATTACCTCAAGAAATTGAACTAACTGTGTGCCAGCATTGGCTAGGCCAGTATTAAAGAGTGCTACAACAGGTGATGGCCTTAGAATGTTAACCTTAGTCCATTAGTTTGCCAACTGAAGCGCAGCATTGAAAAGACAGATGAAATCACTCGCAGTGACAGTCTCCTGTCAGCCAACATCGACTGAAGATATATTTTAATGAACTGCACTGATGTTTGTACTTTCCCCCCTGTGAATAATAATTTTAAAAATGAACACAGTGCAGGCTATATAGGAAAGTGCTGCTAGTCCACCAAGAGTAGATACATGAATTGTATACTATGTTGCAGCTGTTGAGTGGATGGTTGAGGAGATAGCCCAGAGTAGAAATACCCCAAGCCCAGATCCAAGCCTGGTGCTCCAGATGGTCACCTCTGCCAAAACCCATCCCCAATGACTAGCATTTTGCTAGCATTTGATACTGGTTGCTATCAGAGGATAGATTTTCTCTCTTAGGCCCAACCTACACAGAAACGGACTGAGAAGTGCTTCCTGGTTATTTCTGGATTATCATGAAATCATCTCTAGTTCAAGAAGAGTTTAGTACGATTTCCTATTTCTGCTGGCAATGAGTTCCTCAGTTCTTTCAGTGCTACCTCCAGTATCTGAGGCAGTATGCCCATGTGCACCAGTTGCTGGGGAACATGGGCGGGAGGAGGATGTTGCTTTGTTGGTCCCTGGTCGACAGCTGATTGGCCACTGTGTGAACAGAGTGCTGGACTAGATGGACTGATCCAGCATGACACTTCTTACGTTCTTACAGAACAAAAATATAATTCCCTAGGTATTCATTGGAACTCTCCCGTAAAAGGATATATATAACACTCAAAGGGCCGGTTCAGGCGACATGCTAAACTGTGGTTAGACTGCTAGCCCTTTTGCAGCAATAGTTAGTGATCATATTTAATCCGTGGTTATGTAGCCACCATGGTTAGGAATGGTTCACTTGACACACTAAGATCGTCATCAGATGTGTGGATTTTCGCATTTCCCTACCATTAGGCTGACCATATGAAAAGGAGGACAGGGCTCATATAACTTTAACAGTTGTAGAGAAAAGGGAATTTCAATCAGTGTCATTTGTATGCAATTAGTTCCTGGTGATATTCCCTCTTCATCACAACAGTTAAAGTTGCAGGGGCCCTGCCTTCTTTTGTATATGGTCATTCTAGTATAGTGCATGCACCTTTAACGGTTGTGATGAAGAGGGAATTTCACCAGGAACTAATAGCATACAAATGACACCTGCTGAAATTCCCTTTTCTCTACAACTGTTAAAGTTACATGAGCCCTGTCCTCCTTTTCAGATGGTTGGCCTACCTACCATCACCATGGCCTTCTGCTGCTGTCCCACAATAGTAGGCTGACCATATGAAAAGGAGGACAGGGCTCATGTAACTTTAACAGTTGTAGAGAAAAGGGAATTTCAGCCAGGGTCATTTGTATGCAATTCGTACCTGGTGAAATTCCCTCTTCATTACAACAGTTAAAGCTGCAGGGACCCTGCCTTCTTTTGTATCTGGTCACTCTAGTATTGTGCATGCAACTTTAATTGTTGTGATGAAGAGAGAATTTCACCAGGTATTAATTGCATACAAATGATGTCGGCTGAAATTCCCTTTTCTCTGCAACTGTTAAAGTTACATGAGCCCTGTCCTCCTTTTCATATGGTCAGCCTACACAATAGTGATGGTCTCTTTACATGGGGAGAGAAAGAGGAAGCCACAGCCACTATGTGGCCCATTCAGCCACTATGTGGCCCATTCAGGGGCTGTTTATATTGCGCTGCTTTTCCTTCCCCCAACAGGAAATGGCAGCACATTCAATTTTTTAAAAAATGGATTAAAAGGGTCTATTATGTGATGGAAAAATGAGCAGAAGGAGTGGGACACGCGTGGGAGGCCGATGACATCATCTAAAGGACACGTGAACATCCGTAAGTGGGCAGTAGCGAGAGCGCGATAAAACATTTGTCTGATGACGCTCTAAGTCATGGTTCACATGACACGCTAAGCCATAATGTTTAGCTCAAAATGCTTAACCACCATGGCTTAGTGTGTCATCCGAACAGGGTCAAAGACAGCTTAAAATAAATTCCCTTTAAACATAGTTTGCATTCCGGCAATGATCCCCTTTATATATAAGGCTTGGTTTGACAGCAATACTGTTCCTTTAAGAACTGTCAGGCTGACTGGTATGTGATCTCCTTCACTGTTTGGCACAAGGTTCTTTATTTATTCTGAATGACTGAAATGAAATATTTTTTTGTACTAAGAAAGGAAATGGAGTTTTTCAAGGTTGTTTCGGCTTATCAAGCGAACATTCTCAGGATATGTATGCTGCTCCTGTTAGAGCTTTTCTTTTGATCCTTAGCACTCTCTCTTTCTGTGGTGTGTGTGTAGTAGCTCGGGGGATTGTCAAGGTTCACTTTTCTGCATGTAGGAAGCCTACATTTGCAGGGAAAGTGCAGATTTGGCTGTAAGAATTTGTGCTTCACTTAACAAAGAATTCATTAACGCCTCCATTCACTGCACATCAAGGCAGATAAGCAATGACTGAATAATTTTTGTCTTGACCTTCAGTGATAAACATATTCAAGCAAATTACCACTTTCCCTCTAGCCAAATGTTAATTTCTGTGATTAAAGTACTGCACACACTGACATATCATTCTGCCACTCTTGTTGATCATACGTGGAATTGTTAAATGAGTAATTACCAGATTGCTAATTAGAACACGGGGCATATATTTTTCAGAGTGAAAAACATTGCGTTGCCTGCACCCCCAGCCTAGATATTGAATTTCTGTGTGTGTGTGGGCTCCGAATTACTATTCATTATTAATGGAACCTGGAAACAACAGTGTCTGCCCCCTTGTAACAGCAAAGGAAAATATACTGCTTAAATCATTTTGTGAATGAAGAACAATATTTAAAGCAATGACTGTTATTTTCCTGCCCTTAGCAAAATTCCATTAACTATGCGGTCAGCACTTTCATTGGCTATAAAGAGGCATTTCTCGTGTTACCACTAGCACTTGGATGACTCTTGAAAGTGGCTCTGTGTGGTGTTTGGTTCATGAAACTACTCGCATGTGCTGCCAACCTTCACTCCTTAAAACAAATAGTGTGATGTGTCCTGGAAACAAATCTCACAGAGGACCCTAGTTCACATGACGAACTAGTACACATGAACAGCTTATTCCATGGAGCATCTGCCACATAGAGACTCAGGCAAATAGTTTGATTGGCGGCTGTATCAGGATGAGCAGCCCTGACACATAAATTCAAACTTGTTGGCACGGCTGCCAATTTATATTTTAGTACTGAGACACACAGAGAGGGAGGGAGAGGGGAAATTCCCGACAAAATTTTGTGGGGAGGGAAAAGGGAAATTCACAGCAAAATTCAAAGGCTAGCTTTTTGATATAACCAAGATGAAATTATGAAAAGACATCCCAGGGGGCACAGTAAAGCTTGGATTTCTCCATCGAGGGCTCGAGACAGAGCTCCATCCTTAGAGGAGGAGGAGGTTCAATCTTCAAACTCCTTTCTAGCCCCTGTGCATCTTTCCACAACCATTCTCTCATCAACATGGGGGGGGGGGAATGCATGGGCATACCGGTCCCTCACCATAATCCCAACACAGGGAAAGATTTAAAATTTTGCAATGGGAAAGAAATGGAGGAGGAGGAGGAGGAGGAGGAGATGATGAAATTATGAAGATGATGAAGAAGAAGAAGAAGAAGAAGAAGAAGAAGAAGAAGAAGAAGAAGAAGACCACCACCACCAACAACAACAACAACTGGGAGAAGAGCAGTAACCCAGATTTTTTTTAGTTTCAGTAAAGTGTCTACATCACCTGTACAGCTGGAGACAGAACTGATCTGGGACCCTACAACTTTTTCCAGGCCTGAGAGGGACTATAGCCCAGCACAAAAGCTTTCTGTTTACCTATGATGTAGAAAACCTGCAAAATTCCCAAAGTCAAAGGATATTTTTCTTGGCAACTGGCCTGAAAGCAAAGCACAATTATAAAATACATTTGCCAGGTTTGTTGTTTGGTGGCCTGTTGGAAACTTTACTTGGTAGGGAAACTAAAAAGGTGCTCTTTCACAGGATAATTTACTGCTAACCACCTTTCTAATTAGGAATAATTACAGACACATTATTGACACTGCATATTGAATTCTATGGGCCATTTCATGCATTCCCAGGGAGGAAAAGATTGGAGTGTGCATGTGTTGCTCATCCTTTCACACTTCTGGCACAACATACCAAATTAAATTTCTGAAGGCCGGAAATGAAAACTCCAGATTAAAAACAAATATAACCAAAACATGTTGTGCATATATATTACCCCAGGTGCTTCCTCTTTCAGCTATTCGTTATAATTCACAAGTAGCTCTATGCGTATGAAGGCATGCAGAGTGATCATCTATGGCAGGGATGGGAGGAAAATAGATCATCCCCAGCTTCCAGCATTCCTGATCATTGGCCGTTCTGTCAGAGGCCTCTGGGAATTGAAGTCCCAAACTTCTGGTGATCTGGCCACTCCTGATCTATAACATAAACAAGAAGAACATAAAAAGAGCCATTCTTGGTCAGATCAAGGATTCATCTCGTCCAGCACTCTGTTCATACAGTGGCCAAACAGCTGTCGACCAGGAACTCACAAGCAGAACGTGGGTGCAATGGCACCCTCCCACCCATGTTCCCCAGCAACCGGTGTATATAGGCTTACAGCCTCTGATACTGGAAAAGTCCTCCATTTATATACCAAGCTCTTCGGTGTGTCATGTACATGCATGCCACTGTGTCCTGCAGAATGGATTCATTTTTGGAAAGTATAAATGAGCTTTCTGGTGAAACAGCTGAACTGTGGGTTGTTGCTGTTGTTTGCTTTCTTAATTGCAGTCCTCAAAGTTGTTGATGTTTTGCTTTAATTTTGAATCCTTAAATTATGTTGATCTACATTTCTAATTTTACACTTGCTTTTCATCAAGGTCACCATCAATTCTAAGGTGTATGTGTGTTTTAATCAGAATATAATAAATATAAAACTGGTGCTGTGATTGAGACACTTGATTAGGCACAATGGCTAAAAATCTATCCACTTGTTTTCTATTTGTTAAGAAAGGGCACTTTTGTGACTGTATCATATGAATAAAACATAAGCTGTGTCATTAAAATGCATTGCTAACTATGCTTTCTTAGTATAGTCATCTATTCATGAATGCATGAAACTGAAAAACCATTAATATTAATCACAAAAATGTTGCATCTTTACATTTCTATAAATGGATCAAACAGGTAATTTATTTCTCTGAAAAGTTTGGAAGAGAGAAGGAGCTCTCAAAACTTTCCCTCTTTAAGATTGTGTGTTTCCCATATGACCTACGGTGGTGTCCTAAGGAGAAATCATTAATTTTAAAAGATTGGAACTCTAGTGCTAGAAGTGAGAAAATAAGAAATGTGTATGTTGATAGGGGTGATTTATTGTACTGAGTGAAAGCTGCAATTATAATAAAGCCGCTGCTCTGTGGGGTTAATTTTCCTGTATTGCAATCAGTATTGAAGTGCTTGTTGAAGTCATGGTTTCAAAAGAAAGTTAAAATGTATTTGACACAAATGTATGTGCCAAATTTAAAGCTGAACTGCCTTCCTTGAAATTCGGCGTTTAGTATAAGCCTATACAAGATTTATTTATTTAAACCCTGACAAGTTATCCATATTTGAGAATGGATAACATGCAATCCTAAGCATGTTTACTCAAAAGTAAGTCAGATTACAGAGCTCAGTGGAATTTACTTTGCAGTAAAGCATCCCTGGCAGGGAGGGAGAGAACATGTGGTGCCACATCATGGCCCTTCCCCATGCTGCTGCCACATTGCACCACTCTCTCCCTGCTGCTGCTGCTGCATTGTACTTCCTTTTCCCCTGCCCTGCACTCCCTTACATTTGCCAGCACTCCATTGGCTCTATAGAGGGCCACATGGTCAGAAGAAGTGCCTGCAGGTGACAGCAAAAGTAAGGGGGGGCATGCAATGAGAGAAAGAGAGGGTGGGTGGCTGCTCCAGAGAGCACTGCTGGCCACTCCCTCACTCCGAGGCAGTGGCTGTAGGCTGACCTGGCAAGAGCAGGGGGAAGTGTTGCAATTTGTCACTCCACCACTTGTCGTGGGTGTCTCACCCTACTTCATGAGAGAGCTGGCATTGGTAGGAAGCATATTTAGGGTTGTAGCTGTTGGTTGAGGGTCAAATTGATGATGCTTCAAATGCACTATATGATGTAGTGTGTGTTAGTAAATCCAGCTAAGTATTATTGCGTTGAATGCAGAATTAAGCCAGATCAACTGTGCTGACGGAAGTGGACTTTCCTGCCCCCTCCTTCCCTGTGTGTGTGTGTGTGTGCGCGTGCGCGCAATGGAGGATCACCCTAGAGATGGCAGGCCTAGTTAAAATTTTTGCTAAGTCCAAATATAACCACCTTTTTAAGTGGAAGGCAATGAATGGTACTGAGTCTACAATGAACGGTGTTGAGTCTTAAAAGTTGCTAGGACATTATCCCTCCATGTTAAGAGTGTTGGGCAATGGTGGTAAGAAAATCACATTCAGCCCTGATACTTCATGCCCCAAAGATGAACAGTAGAATTCCATACCAGATTCTGAGGTAAAAACCCTCCATGAATCCTGGCTTGAATCATTGAAAATATTCGGAACAATATAATCAACAAGGAAGATAGTGAGAATGTGTGTATATTTTCTGGTCTTGTAGCCTATGCCTGGAGTTTGAGGTGTTTTACTTGCACATACATTGCATTAGAGATGATGATTAATTTCTATAGAGAGAGAGAGCTATAGTTCAAGCCTATATGACTTTTCCTAGATTTGTAGGGATTGACAATGAGGGGTTGGATCCACTGCTGGCCATCCGCCAGCAGAATGGAAACCACTTGTGGAATGGATTTCCCCTCCCTGCTCAGGCTCTTTGCACCTCTAAAATCTGCTCCGGATGGTTGAGGGATCCTTTGGAACAGATTTGGGTGGCACATAGGGAGCTGCAGGAGGGAGGAGAGCAGGGGAAAGTCCTCCTGAGTGAGCAGACATCCATTTCCACAATGTTGGATTTAACCTGATGGTTGTTAGTCAGCTGGCAAAATAAATAAATAAAATAAATTCTGAATCCGCTCAATGGCTTGTTTAAGCTCTCAGCACAGATAGAAGGTGATTTGTTGTTGTTACTGTTAATGTTGTTGTTTTTATTAAGTCAATGTAGGGCTGATCTACATGAGGCTGTTAATCTGCTGTTGAGATCTGAGCATTACACTAGAAGTGTTTCCTTTCTTGCTTTTCTGCTATATATAACCTCTAGGTAGCACTGTAGTATAGCAGAATAGTACAAATACAAAAATAGAAGCAGCATTTACTTTTTGCCATCAGATATAATATCTTATTTTCCCTGCTTTAAAAAAACTTGCTAAAAGTGCTGTTTATACACAGAAGTGAAACTGTAGAGTCACAATAAGCTAAAAAACTCCTACACAACCATAAGTATCAAATGATGGGCATATAATAAATGTCTCATGTAGAAATGCTCTTATAGCCCGCTTACAATATCTAAAAGATATCCTATAGCAGTTTACCGTACAAACCCAAAACAGTTAACACATTTAAAATAGAAAATTAGCAATTAACAAAACGGGTAGCAGAATTGATCACAGAGGGCTGGGTGAAGAGATAGGTTTTCAGCTTCATCCTAAAGCACTCATAATTGGTGCCTCCCAAATACTATGGGGAGGGCATTCCACAAGGTGGGCACCATCATGCAGAAGATCAAGTTCTAGGTTGCCACCAGATGGCAATCTGCAGCTTATAGTACAACCAGTAAGTCTGCTTCTGATGACCTTAGTGATCACTTGGAAGGATATAGGGGAAGGTGATCCACCAGGTAACCTGGTCCCAAGCTGTTCAGGGCTTTATATCCCAACAGCAAGACTTTGAACTTGACTGAGCATCTAATAGGTACTCAGTGCAGTTGCCTCAATACTGGCTTAATATCAGGTGCTCCACTCAGCATCCTGGCTGCTGCATTCTGCACCAACTGCAGTTTCCAGACCAAGCACAAGAGTAGCCCCCTTTAAAGTGCATTGTAGTAATCTAAATGTGAGGTTACCAATGCATGGACTTCAGTGGCCAGGCTATCCCTATCCAGGAAAAGATGTTGTTGGCATACCAACTGGAGCCAGTAATAGGTGCTCACTCCTCACCACAGAAATCACTTGGGCTTCTAATGACAATGATGAATCCAGGTCCCCATACCCAGGGAAGCAGCTCCGGAGCAAGAGCGACAGATGGCAGATGCCATCGTCACCTCACTCCAAGTTAAAAAAGTCAGGGTAAGTGCCCAACTTTTTTAGAGTGGAGCTTTGGGACTTTGACCCTGGATGACTTTGGAGTGGCAGCTGCTTCATGTAGATCACCTGCCACCTCTCTGAAGCCACTGCGGGGAAAAGCACCTGTCTAGAGGTTACCCCTGGAGAATGGAGACCTTTTGCATGCAAAGCAGGTGAGTCTCAGCCCCTCCTTAAATATACATGTCTGAAACCCTGGAGAATCTCTACCAGTGTAGACAATACTGAGCTTGATGGACCAGTGGGCTGACTTGGCATAGGGCAGGTTCTTTTGCTCCTTCTTATGTTTCTATCATCTCTACTGAGTGTCTTTTTACCCTTGCTTTTGCTCTTGATCATTAAAAAAACCCACTGATCTACATTTTTGCTCATGACTGATTTAGATAGCTGGGACCTGGGTTTAAGTAGAATCTACTTATATTTAGTACTATACTTTGCAGATGGTGACCTCATGGAAATTTCATGCATGTTACAGCTGGCTATGAAGAGGTCATTTGATTGTTGTCTCATTGCCCCATTGGTTCATGTGATAAGTTTGCTATTCACTGCTTGGCACATGTATGATCAGCTGGCCCCATGATGGAATGAGTCATTGACTATTTCACCATACAGTCAGCCCAATAATCCCAAGCATGATATAGAGAACCTTACGCTGAGCACAGAAGCATTTGTGCACGTTACCAAAATCTGCTGCTGATCAGATAGTCAGTGGTTTTGGCTTTTCTGGTTATGTTTGTGCCAGAAACAGTCCAGAAGGAAAACAACAGAGGTTTCTTCAAAACCTCTTTGGCCTCCTTTAGCACATTTTAGTGCATTTAGCCTGTCTAACCATGCTTGCTGTTGGGGCAGGGATGGGAGCTGAGAAGACATTGGAGCCAGCGGATCCACATGCTCCCCTTTCCCCGCCCGCTGGCAAACCCCCATGCTTCCTTCTCCTCCTCTCTGAGGTTGGAGCTTTGATCTTGGGAAAGGGAGTCTCTGTAGAGCTTCCATCGTGTTTGGAGGGATTTGGGGGTCAGATGGAGGAAATTCCCTTCTCTGAGATTGTAGCTCCATCTTGGAGGGGAACAAAATCTTGGAGAAGGAAAATCATCAGCATCCTATGGCCCCCAGCCAAAGGATTGCTCACTTAGTGACTTTTTAGTCAATATATTTTAGAGCCAACCTAGATAGCTCCACCTAGAATAGCTCCACCTAGAATAGAGAGTCATTGATCATAGCTATTTCTTTAGGAGCAATTTATAATCTCTGTTTTAAATTAAATAGCAGCTTTCAGAGTTAAATATTTATGTTTATCCATATAGTCCCTTCATATATCAGTTTCTAAAAACGTTTTCAATAAAGCCAAGTAAATTCTGCATTCTCCACTCTATTGACCTTTGAAAATATTTCCCTTGCCAACCCATCAAAAAGCAATATAAATTAGGAATGCTGGCGTACTTATGGGAATACTAGTCATTCTGCTATGCAAAAAAGAAGCAAAAGGAAAAGACTAAGCACATTAACACAGTTTTCATTTCATTTTCAAAATGTAATGATATAAGCGGTGTGTGTGCATATCTATTTATATCTATATAGATAAATATATATTGCCAATTATCATTTATTTATTATTGTGTAGTTTTGTTATGTTTTATTGTTGTTTCTGACATAACAGCATTGTATGTTCACCAATTTGATACCTCTGTGCTCTACATGGTTTGGGTCCAGGTTACCTGTGGGATCGCCTTCTCCCGTATAATCCGCCCCGCACACTCAGGTCCTCTGGGAAGAATTTACTCCAGTCAGCCACAACTAGGCTGACGAGTGTTACCCAGAGGACCTTCTCTTCTGCCGCTCCCAGGCTGTGGAATGGCCTGCCGGAGGAGATTCGACAAATTAGCAGTCTTCTGGAATTTAAGAAAGCTGTGAAGACTGCTCTCTTCTGGCAGGCCTACCCAGTTTAATTTTAAGATGTTTTTAATAATGTATTTGTTTTTATCTGTTTTAATGGTTTATTTATTTTATTGTTTTTATATTTATATTTATTGTTGTTCCCCGCCTCGATCTGGATGGAGAGGCGGGTTAGAAATAAATAAATAAATAAAATAATAAATAATAAATAAATATATAAATCTAGGTAATAAATATATGTTCCTAGCTGAAATGTAATGGAACAATTATTTACATTTTGAGGATCGCCCTAATGATTTTCTTCTTGTAGCTTAAAAACAGCATGCTATACCTCTAATAGCTATATAGAGTTGACTCCATATATTGACATCAGTCTAGAATAGAATCCATTAAACAGCTATTTAAAAATGGGAAAAAATAGTAAAACTTTACCATCCTCTAGCACTGATACTTCTCCATAACCAGTATTCCTCCAAACCCTTGGTTCTCCCTGTCCCATCCTCAAACGACCTAAACAAATCCCATGGATACCACTTCTGTCCTTCATCTTCATTCCTTTGTTTGCCCTTCTCACAGATGGTCATCTACTTACTGTTCATCTCTGCTTTCAGGGTAACTCAGCTAAAGAGTTTCTATGTGGAGATCCTCAGATTCTACACAGCTGACATCTCTTCCCTCTCTGAAGCTGTCCAAGCATTGTGAGTCAGATGGGGCGGGGAACAAAAGTAGTCATGGACAAATCTCCATCTAAACCCAATTCTTAGACTGTGGCTGAGGAGCAGTTGTCAGTTTGTGAGCGAATTAACTACTGTCCCAAGTTCAATTATTTTTCTTTTCCATTGCATGTATAGGCTGATTCTAATGTGTAGTGACCAGATAAATGCCTCCTTGAATAACACTTTTATGGGGCCAAAGAACATCGGCTAGACAAATTGCATATTAAAAGAAAAGTCAACTCACAGAATGTAGTGGGTGAAGATGATGACAATCTTTCAGGATTTTTGACATCTTAAAATGAAGTTGATTGACAGCTTTGCTGCTCGGTCTTTTTATTTGAATAAAGAGTGGAGGTGCTTGAGATACTACATTCCAGTTATAAGAACAAAATAACATAAGAAGAGCTGGGTTGGATCAGACCAAGGTCCACCTAGCCCAGCATTCTGTTCACATAGTGGCCAACCAGTTGCCTACAGGAACCCACAGCCAGGGCAGGAGAGCACAACATTCTCCTGCCCATATTCCCCAGGATTAGTGTACATGGACATACTGCCTCTGATACTGGAGATAGCATATAACCATCAGGACTAAGAGCCACTGACAATGTTATCCCCCATGAATTAATCCAACCACCCTTTTTAACCCATCCAAATTGGTGGCCATCAGTACATTTTGTGGTAGCAAATTCTATAGTTTAACCATGTGCTGTTTGAAGAAGTACTTCATTTTATCTGTCCTGAATCTCTCACTAATCAGCTTTCATGGGTTGACCCTGGGTTCTAGTATTATGAGAG
The DNA here is from genome assembly GCA_029215795.1 of Anniella stebbinsi. NCBI lineage: Eukaryota > Metazoa > Chordata > Lepidosauria > Squamata > Anniellidae > Anniella > Anniella stebbinsi. The sequence continues at coordinate 48,310,608 of JARDYH010000006.1, forward strand.
AGGGAGAAAGATGTCTCCCTATCCACTTTCTCCACACCATGCATAATTTTGTACACCTCTATCATGTCTCCCTCACTCGCCCCTTTTCAAAGCCCCAAATATTGTAACCATTCCTCATAGGGGAGTTGTTACCGACCCTTGATCATTTTAGTTGCCCTTTTTACATGCAGTTTTAGGGAGACTGAGACCCCCTCTAGATGGATTCCGTTTGACGCCTGGTTAGCCGATTATGCGCATAATCGCTGAAGTGCTTTATCGTAAATGCTTGTATGCAGAAGGTAATTGAACACTCAACTGGTGACCTTACCAGTTGTTTCAAATGCGCTTTACAAGTAGTTAATGCAGAGAATCTCTTGTTCACATAGTCAAAATGCACTTTAATGGCAGGAGCAAAATAAAACTCGCTATTTAACGCGCATTCGATAATGCGCATAATCGGAGAGAAAACGCGCCTCTACGCCCGATTTGTGCTCCGTTCTTGTAGAGGTAAATTTTTTAATGTGCCTTGAAAGAGCTTTAAATGCCTCTTGTAGAGGCAGCCTGAGTCTTGGCCTGCTAGGGAAGGTATGATAGGTGGCCTAACTACATCTCTGGACTTGTTCACTGTCTAGGACATGGATGTGCAACTTCTGACTCTCAAATGTTGTAGGACTCCAACCCCCATCATCCCCAGCCAGCATATGCTGGCTTGTGCTGCATATCTTTAAGATACAACATGACTGGTGTTTTTTTTGACTAAACCAATAAGTTACAGCACATAGTTAAATTATGAAATTCACTACCATAAGTTGTAGTGATGGTCACCAATTTGGATGGCTTCAAAAGGAGATTAGACAAGTTCATGGAGGCTAAGGCTATGAATGGCTACTGGTAGTGATGGTTATAGGCTATTATTTCCAGTATCAGAGGCAGTAGGCCTATGTACACCATTTACTGGGGGCATGTTCAGGAGGGTCCTATTGCACTCATGTCGTACTTGTGGCTTTCTCACAGGCAACTGGTTGGCCGCTCTGTGAGCAGAATGTTGGACTAGATAGACCCCTGCTCTGATTCAGAATGATTCTTCTTATTTTCTTACTTTTCTCATTCAAAAGCTTATACATTGCTGCAGCAGGGCATGGACAGTTTGGAGACTTCTTAAAGTAGGTACACAGAACAGAGTAAAGAACCTTTAGTAAAGCTGAAGATAATCAAAACGATCTGTTATCTTGCCAAATGCAGCTAGATTCAGATAAAAGCATTCTGCATGATGAAAAGCGAAAAGTGAAAAGTAAATAGAAAAGCTAAACGATACATTTTTGGTAATGGCTCCAAGGACCTATAACTGTATAGTATAGTCTGCCTTTTATTCCAAGGATGGAAAATATTTAACTTTTTGATATTATCATCATAGCATTATGGTGTAAAATTCAAAGAACTGAAGCTTGAGGTATGAATGGCATTTCATGATTTGAATTTAGCATCAGTGTATGAGAGTAGTCTTGGACCGACTGACATTTGCTCCCATTGTACAATTATTCCCTGCTCTCTCCCTTGTCAGCTACAAGACTCCGCTGGCAATGGAAATGAGTGGGTTGAGGCTTCAGTGATATTTTGCCTGTCTCTGTCCAAATACATTTATTTGACTTGCCACTATCTTAACAGACCTTAAAATATGAAAACCATAACTAGAAAAGGGGCATTGTTGGCTCAAAGAGACCACCTGCAATTTGGAAGGTAATAGGCATATTTTTAAAATAGAAATAAAAGCATAATCACATATACTTACAGTGATCTCTGTTCTCTGAGTGCTGGTCCTTATAAATTCAAAATGGCACCATCCACAAACAAGACAGATGTATTCAGTACTTGGTCCCAATCCTATTAGGAACAGCATCTGATGGGAGCATTATCTGTGCCTGTCTCCACTACACAGTGGTGGTGCAAGTTCTTATGCAAACTCCACCTCTGCAACTCATCTCCAGCCTCTGCGTCTTCTGTGATTCCTTCCCACTTATCTACCTGTCTATCCATCTGTGCACACTCTCTGGCTCTTTAGAGAGTGACAGAGCCAAAATGCCTGGCTCTGAGAGGATCCTTCCTTAGAGTCAGGGATTGACTGGAAGGGTGTCCTAGGAGATTGCCAGTGCTGGAACACTTCTCATTCAGAGCAGCCACCCATCCTTTGTTAACTCTAGCTAAACAGAGAACCAGATGATTGCTCTGGAGGACAACCAACTGTTCCAGAGGAGGGGTATTCTGGGAGATCACTCTGTAGCACAGGATATTTATTTATTTATTATTGTAGTTTATCCTACCTTTTTTCTTTCAAGGAACCCAAGGTGGCGTACATAATCCTCCTCCTCCTCCTCCTCCTCTTCTCCATTTTATCCTCACAACAACAACCCTGTGAGCTAGGTTGGGCTGAGAGTCTGTGACTGGCCCAAAGTCACCCAGTGGGTTTCCATGGCAAGAACCCAGATCTTCCAACTCCCAGTCCAACACTTTAGCCACTACACCACACTAGCTCCCCTTGGGCACTGCTCAAACCAGGTAATGCCTATCTGAGGAAGGACCCCCCCATGGAGCTAGCCATAGAGTGAACCTGAGGGCAGGTGATGCTCCAGAGACTCCCATCAGCTGCTCTCGTGCTGCAGCATTTGCCATGAGGTGAGGAGGACCGGTGGGCTTCTCTTGAGCACCCACTAGTGTTGCCTTCCTACTTCAGCAATGGAGCAGTAGGGAGGCCACCTAGCAGAAGAGATGGGGAGGAAGTGTGCAGTTTACTACTACTCCCACTCTGCCACCTGAGGAGGGGAATTCACTGCACCTCATGGTAGGGCTGTCTCTGCACTACAGACATCTATCTCTTGTTGTGATTGAAAGTTACATTTATTATTAAGCCTCCATTAGGTTTTATGGTTTTAAGTTTTGTGAACTGCCCAGAGAGCTTCAGCTATTGGTATAGAAATGTAATAATCAATAAACTAATCAAGAGATTTCAGTTGCACTGCCATTTTCTGTTATTTCTCAAATGATTTCCTTCTACTGTTGAGTTCTTTGACTAGTCTATTGTTCCAACGGTGGATTTGCATTCCTTCCATTGTCCATGTGATTGCACTTCCCTGATCTTTAGAGCGTGCCTCCTTTTTCGTTTGTGTAAAACTGGTATTTACACACAAGAACCTGTAGTCTTTTTGCAGGAACATTTTTATATAAGTTCAACACCTATTACAGAATGTTGGTGACATAATGCAATATGTTGCTTTATCAAAGTCCTCACACATTTACAATTATTCTTTGATTCTCATCAAAAGAGCAAGGTTTGACGAGGCAATACCCATCATGTCATCTGATCCTTTTTAATTGGGTCATTTTTGTATCATCTGATCTGACGAAGGGGTTTTTCATATTGTAGCAGACATTTTTCTGTCACATCCAGAAGAATTCACTGATCTGTATCCCATGATGGACATGTTCCATATGACAAAAGTAGCATTAAGGTGTGCAGAAAAATACATCTGTGGAAGTGGCATGGATGATGCCCTTATTGAAGCAGAAATTTTTGGCAGTAAAATTATCCAGTCAATACTGAATGGAAGTCATTATGTTTGGTCTTTCCAAGGTATGATAATAATATCAGAGGCAATACAAACACTACAGTGGAATGCTTTTTGGTGCAAAGAGGACAAATCAGCATTTTTGGAAGTCATTCAAGAGCTAAAAAAGCTGCAGAATATACTTGACCTAACAGACTCCTGCCCCCCCCCCCAAAAGCTCAAGAAATGTTTGATGCACTAAGTGGGAAAGTCGTATATCTGAGAACCAAGTTTGAAGCTTTTGTTAAAGAATGAGGAGAAAAATCTGAACTGTGTAGGCACTGGGAAATCTTCCTCAAGATAGTTTCACTAGTGAAAAACTTGATTGTTGCTGATCGTGATGGTAACTGGAATCTGCATGTTGATACTGTTGAGTCTTTACTTTCCATTTTTCATGAATATGACTGCATCAATTACCTACGGTATGGCAACTGGTACCTGGAGAGGGTAAAGAAACTGGAGCATGAGAACCCCTTCCTTTACCAGAAATTCATTGAAGGACATTTTGTTGTGAAGGATAAAGAGGGGAGGTTCAATGCTGTAGCACCTGATATGAAGTTGGAGCAAACCATTCAAAGGTCCCAGAAAAGTTCAAAAGGCATTGTCGGGCAAACTTGAAGAAGCAATTATGTTGCTAAGTGGCAGTTAGTGTACCATGAAGATCTGATGATATGGAATTTGTTTCGAGAGCTTACTCATTCTGATTTAGTGGATCAACGTGATACTGTACCCCATCATGATCTTCCAGGCAAAAATAGTGAGCATTTGTTGAAAATGTTGCACGACTCCTAGATTTCATTCGGCAGCATGGAAATCCATATGAAGTAACTGAGTCAGTGAGGCTTCACAACTTTGTAACAAAACAATATGTGGATGATATTATAAGGGATTGACTTCTTGAAGTCTTAAGGCATGGTTCAGACCTCTATCAGCACGTCAGGCAGGAGAGATTTAAATCAAAAAATAAAAAGCTGTCAGACACAATCTCTAAAGTAAAGCTACCATCTTTTGCTACAAAAAGCATCACAAAGCCTGCCACACCCAAACTGAAAACTAAGAAAGTAATCACTCAAGTACACAGATATATGGAAATTACAAAAGAAAGGGGAGAATCAATAGAGAAAATTATGGAGCTTGATGTACTACCAACAAACACACTTTTTGATGTTGAAGCACCTACAAAACCAGCAAAACACATTCTCATAGCACAGCTAGAGAAGCATCTCTCCCCTGAGGATTTTGAATTCAATGCATATTCACCACTGAAACCACGGTTGTAGTTGACTTTATGTCCCAAGTACGAATGGTTAAGTTGTCAGTGATGACAAACTGTGGAGAAGTTGTTAACAACATAGTCAGGGGATCAACATCTGTATGTTCTCTTCAAGAACTTCATTTTGTTTTCGACAGCAATCTGCAGCTGTCAGTAAAGGAATGAAAGAGGATAAGAAGAGAATCTACCGGTGGTACAGTAGATCTGGCTGTAATAGAAAACAATACACCATTACCTGTTCAGCTTTAAAAAATCTGGTCATCTACCTCAAACAAGACAAATCTGTAGAAGCTAGCAAGAACAAAATTGCAAGAGGAAGCAGGAAAAGCTATACTTCCAGTGATATCTAGTGGTTCAGTTGTTGATGATGAGCTGGAACCTGCTGTTCTATTCACAAAAGAAGGGACTCATGTTCTTGAACAACTAACAAATAGATTGGAAAAGGCTGACCTTAGAATTGTTCCACATGTAGACTGGGCAGTTTGCAACAGTACGGAGTGAGTTGTTGTGCTTTCAAATGATACTGATGTCATTGTCTTGCTTCTTCAATTTATGTCCAATTGGGTTTCCAAAGGTATGTCTCAGTTATGGGTACGTTTTGGAACTGGGAAAAATGTCACTCCATTCCAGTGCATGAACTCTTCAAAAGGTGAGGTCCAAAGATGTCAAGTGTGGTCATAAAGGCTCGTATTCTAACAGGAGATGATGAAATGAGCAAAATCGGGACAAAGGTTGGAGCGCTAGGTGCCCAACCAACAAAATATCTTACTGAATTTGGGGAAACACCTGATGACTCTTATTTTGAGAAAGTGGAGAAATACCTTGTACGTGTCTGGAAATCTCACTCAAAATGTGACACTTTTGATAGTCTGCATTTCAGTGAATATAAAAGATCTGTACCAATCAGTGAGCTCCCGCCCACATCATGCTCCATAAGAGGGCATATCACAAGAGCATTTTATCTGGTAAGAAGATGTGTGTGCCTCTTAGAGAGTGTTAATCCAGAAGTAGACCCATGTGATTATGGTTGGGAAAATGATAATGATGTCCTAGGACCAAAAAAGTTCTTGAACTTCCTGCCAAGTGATCTTTTATGTGTATGTAATTGTAAGGTTTGTGGTACAATGAGATGCCCATGTCGAAACGCAGTGGTCAAATGCACAAATTTCTGTAAATGTTTGGGGGGAAATTGCAAAAACGCTTAGGTTAAACTGCTCTAATATTTCTGTATAAATGTGTTTTTTCTGTTTTAGCAAGTCTTTAGATACAATAGTAGCACCTGATGAGTATACAACATAAAATATATTCAAATTTAATTCCTTTTTTAAATGAATGATGCAATAAACCATGTTTTAGCCTACATCATGAAAAAATGACCATAAAAATTATGGAAGGACTGTCTTTCCATCAAACTTAATGTCATTGTTGACCTGCTCAACTCCAAAAAACTATAGTTTAAAGCCAAAATCACATTTGTATATTGATTTGTTGAGAAAATGAGACATTTGAGTGACATCTTGGAAAATAGCAGGAGTACTCCAACAATTAAAATAACATATTCTTTGACCTCCTTAACCCCGAAAACCTATACTAAGATACCAAACACAAGATAGTTACTTCTGTGGTTGACAAAAACAAGTGAGCTAAAGAAAATTGTCCGCCATTTTGAAAATAGCCCCTAAAAAAGTTTTGCACAAAAATCAGAATGTCTACCCAAATTATTATGTTAATCCAATACCTCAAGTTCACGTATCAGCAGAGAAACTCTCTGGACCTCAAAATTTTTACAGAGGTATATTGTGGGGACTGGATTATTATTATCTCACATCTTGGTGGGAGGGCTTGGAAAAATGACATGTACCGAAAGCCCATCCAGGCTGAATCCTCGATGTGCCATTGAGATAACTGTGACCACCTTGTCAGTCTAATGCAGCTGTAAATCAGATAACCTGGCTGGGAACTGCAGCTGCCATGGCTGACAGTTAAGTGAAGAGGTCTTCACTCTCCCTCCTACACACAGCAGCAGTCAGATCTGGTGATGTAGATCACTGGTGTGCACAGGGCAAGAGCACTAAGCAGGCCTTCTAGATCCCAGATCTTCCTGCAGACTCTTCCCTCTCTCCAAGTAGTAGCTCACTGTATAGGTTCAAGGGGCCATACCAAACAGTGTTAATTTAAACACACAAATAGCACTAGCAGAGCATCACTGAATCTTTCTGTTGCACAAACACTTGCCGTTACACCATCACAACCATTTGTACAACCAGTTGCGCAACCGCTTGGGCAACCAAACTTGAGCAATTATAACTTTAGCTGTATTCTCCTCTTGCACAAAGTTCAGTTCCCAGTTTCTACTAAGGCAATATCACTTGCACTAGCAGAATGATAGGCCTGGATATTATGCCGAAGATGATCTGTACATTGAAACATCTCTCATCTTAGTAAACATGGCCTTCTGTCAGCCTTAACACCCCATATATGAAATGACATTACCTAACAGATTTAGTTTGAAGATGAAAAAGGAAAGGATTATGTAGAATGTCTAGAAATTAATGTGATATCTAAATGTTATAATGTCTTGTGGTGATTTCTATTTTTTGTCTCCTATTTCATCGCAACAATGGGTTTTGTTTGCGCCAAACTTATACATTTTATTTTGGGGGTTATACAAACATTAGAAAACGAAGGCAATTCTGTCTTGTGGTTTTGGTTTAATCATTTTTTGTTGTTATGCTTGGTTATATTGTTAGTCATAACGAATACGACATCCCGAGTTTCCTTCCACATAGAAATTAAAATAGAGCTATATTTTACCATAATAAAGAAGTGGCAAACTCTATTACCCATGATAACTCAGTTTTCAGTTATATATATTTAGTTAGAGGCTGCAAAATGATAGATGAAGCCATATTTGAAAATGAGAGATTATAAAGATTAAGGAGTATGATGACTTTTATCAAATCTCTAATGCTTTCTTTTGGTGCATCCCTTAATTCTTATCAGCAATGCAGCATAAACTCCAATATATTGGAGTAAATGTCATTTATTTGTATATATTCCCACTATTGTGCAGAAAAATATTGAATTTTATAATTCGATGAGCCAACATCCTACTGAGCATTTGTTATAGAAGCAAATAAAATTCAATATGGTGTGTCACACTGGAAGATAAAATTAGGGGGGGAAATTGTACCAGTTTTATTTGGGGAGGAAGCCAAACATAACTTGGCCCATAAAACATGAATCAGAAGCATTTGGGGAGGGGGAAGGCAGTGTACTAATTGAATAACATGCAGCTCATATTCACAATATATATTAATCACTGCTAACCATGGCTGTTTCTATTCTAAGAATTATTAAATCATGTGAGAGAAGTACACTCAATTCTACTGAAGCTCCATTCATTGTGATTTCTCTCCCTCAAGTAAAGGGGGCAGGGTGGGGAGGAACTCAGTGACCATATGTTGTTTGCCCAACTTGGCTTTGCCCCTTTTTTGTGTTGGTTTTTAAAGGTATAAATGTCTCAAGCTGGCCCATGAAGTTATATTAGTGTAACAGTAACTCCCAACGGGGAACTGTGTTGGTCAGTCACAGACCCTTGGGATCTTGATTCAGGAGCAGGGAACCTCTGGCCTAGGGTGACCAGATAAAATCCAGGTCAGGGCTCCTATAACTTTAACAGTTGTAGAGAAAAGGGAATTTCAGCCAGTGTCATTTGTATGCAATTAGTTCCTAGTGAAATTCCCTCTCCATCACAACAGTTAAAGTTGCAGGCACTATACTAGAGTGACCATATACAAAAGAAGGCAGGGCCCCTGCAACTTTAACTGTTGTGATGAAGAGGGAATATCACCAGGAACTAATTGCATACAAATGACACTGGCTGAAATTCCCTTTTCTCTACAACTGTTAAAGTTATATGAGCCCTGACCTGGATTTTATCTGGTCACCCTACTCTGGCCTGTGGGCCTATTCAGCCCATGGAGATTCCCAATATGGCCCATGGGCACCTTCCATGAGACCCTCGCCAAACCTTGCTTGGACTGGAGGCTTGGAGAAGAGGTGAGGCAAAGGATCCCCACACTATCTCTGATTGGACATAATAGGGGGATTCCCTCGATGTGCTGCTTCCCCCCAATGAGAGGCTGAGCAGTGTGAAATGGAATCCCTTTGCTATCTCTGATCAAAGATTGGAGGTAATACAGGGATTCCCATGGGGAAACTGCTGTGCCCGCTTTTGCCAGTGCTTTCAGGAGCTTGCCCCACAAGCATCATTTTGTGCCCCTTCCTAAGCCACCTGCCTCCAAAAAGGACCCAGTTCCTGCAAGTGCCAGCTGAATCCTTTGCAGTGCTGCACATGCTGCATGGCAAATGGCATGGGAAGGAGATAGCAAGCACCAACCAAGTCCCTTTCCATGCTGCTCTCACACCAATTGTGGGAATTATGGGTTCTGTGGGAAGGAGGCATCTGACTCAGCCAGTACTTGAAAGACCTAGCTGCTTCAAATGCCTGCTGAATCCCTTCCCTCAGTGCTCATGCCCCCAAAGTGAATGGCACGGTGGGAAGGAGTTGTCCAACTCAGCTGGTATTTGCAGGAACCAGTCCTTGAAGCATCATCTAAGTCCCTTCCCACACCGCTCACACCCAAATTGGGATATGTGCGGTGTGGGAAGGAGGCATCTGATTCAGCCAGCACTTGTAGAACTCAGCTGTTGCAAATGCCTGCTGAATCCCTTCCCATGCCATTCAGGCCCCAATTGGAAAGAGGTGCCCAATTTGGCTGGCACTTGGATGGACATCCTGCAAGCACTTGCACAGACCCTTCCCATGCTGCTTGCACCCCAATTGGGATACACGTGGTGCAGGAAGGAGGCTCTTGACTCAGCATGTGTTTGCAGGAGCCAGCTGAGTGCTTCTCTCCACACTGGGAGAAGAAAAGTGGCTAGACAGGGATGGATGACATCACAAAAAGGGTGGGGCTTCAGGGCAGGACCCCACCTCATTGGCATCATCCAACCTGCTGGTTTGGTCCAGGGGGAGGGGCAATCTGGCCCCTGCACCAAAAATTGTTTCCTGCTTGTTTCAAAGACTTATTATTTTATTATTGTATAAGCCTTTGTGAACTAGAACCTGCTTCATCAGAAGCAGACAGCATTGTCCTCAGTTGGCAGGTAGAGGGGGAAATGGAATCAAATGGCATTGAAATGCAGAAGGGACTACCCGTGACAACTCTGAGGTCAGCATTCTGCAGTGCTGTACTATGTTGAAGTCTAATGTATTGAGAGTTGTATCACATTGTTCAGTGAATGTTCACCAAACTTAACACAGGGAGGCCCAAAGAGGGTCGATTCAATGAATACAAATCTGAAAGAAGTTCTTAGATTTTCCCCAAATGGAAGGTATCAATTTCTTTATATTTCTACTTTCCATGACTTCACAAACATCTTCATTGGTGTGTGCCAGAAACACTAACTATGAATCTACAAGAACTTATACAATTTTCCAAATATTGGATATACATCCTGCACAAAACATTAAATTTCAGACATTTTTTCTCACCATACCTTTACCAAATTTGCTACAAGGACAGAAGCTCTGATTTTACTTCCATCTTGGAATTTCTGTTATACATTGGCCCAATACAGGCCAAGGCTAGACCTACACGAATGCTTTTTATTGGTATTGAAGAGCACTGATAACTGTTGGGGCGCATCACGTGTATTCCCCACTTTTTATTCAGCCTTTTCCAAAATACTGCAACACACATCATTCTGTGTGCTATGATGTATAATTGCACAACAGGGATATAACGTCACCATGATGGGATTGTATCAATATGACATGAGTTGTAGATCTGGCCTAAGTGATAAGATTTCTCTCCACAGATTTGATCAGTGAACTGTACTGAAGAAAGTGTGGTGAGATTATTTTCTTCTTGCCACAGATCCTAATGTGTGCTGAAAGCCAGGGGACTTATCAAGTGGTACAGGTTCCCCATATTAACAACATGATACATTAGCTATGTGTATTCATCTTGTGTCATATTCTAGTCGGTTACCATGAAGTGGGACACATCCCTAAAAGAGTCATTGACATGTAATCACTTTGCCTGTCAAACCGGGTCAATTCAAATCCCTTAACTGTATCTTTTCAGGGGTATGATGAGCTTTGTCATGGCATTCAGAGTTGTCTTTGATTTGTCAATGCAATCTCCTCCATATGCCATCTTTCTCCATATAGCTGCTTAGTATCTTGCTAAGGAGTATTTGCTTTTGATGTGTTGCCAGCCTCTCTGTCTCTCTCTTTTCTTTTATTTGTCTTGTCAATTTTTCTCCTTATAGGTAGAAAAGTCCAATTATTGCCTAGAAGCTTTTGAACACGGATGTTGCTAAAATTACTACAGCACATTTCACCAACTATTTTAGAGTCTGTAATAATGAATCGCGTTCTTCAACATGATGATTGCCAAGGCAGTAAGAATAACAGGTTTTGTATTTCTTTGACTTTTTTCATTTGGGTGAGCTTATGCTGTTACATAATGTAAGTTACAACATGTCATTACATACTCTCTCTCTCTCTCTCTCTCTCTCACACACACACACACACACACACACACACAAACACACACACACAGAATATTTGCTTTGAAACCATTGCATTTCCTTTGGTTGACTTGTATATTTTCATAACAAATAATACAAAAGTCCAAAGAAATACAAATTCATGGAGCATAAGCCTCCCAATGGGCACTAGTCATGATGGCTATATATCAGCAGAAGGTTGATATACTGGTGGAGGTTCTCTACTGGAGGAAGGGGTTGGAGTAGACATCTCTCACACACAGCATTTTTTTTAACTTCACAAAGGTCCCCTCTACAAGGATTCGCTTTTGCGCCTGGTTAGGCGATTATGCGCATAATCGCAGAAGCGCATTTACGCCTAATACCTTTGCATGAGAGGCGGCGAGGGGCGGTGAAGCGCATTAACGGATGACCAAAATGTGCTTTACAAGTAGTTCATGCGCATAAGCACTTGTTCACATAGGCAAAATGTGCTTTAACGGCCGGAGCAAAATAAAACTCGCTGTTTAATGCGCATTCGATAATGTGCATAATCGGAGGGATAGTGACGCCTCTACGCCCGATTTGCGCTCCGTTCTTCTAGAGGTAAATTTTTTAACGCGCCTTGAAAGAGCTTTAAATGCCTCTTGTAGAGGCAGCCAAAGGCACATTTTAAACACTGTGGAGAAGTGAAGCTGCTTGGCAGGGGAGTGATTTGCAGTAGGGAAATGTTGAATGGGGAAAGAGTTAAGCAGACCCCCCCACTTCATATCTCTGCTCTAAATTCCCCCTCTCAAAGTGGGTTTTGTAAAAAGGCTCTAGAGCACTGGCCCATGTTCATGTAACTTGTAGTCAGCTCCTGAAGAATGTGTGCCCTATAGATAATCAGCTTTCTGTATTGGAGGAAAATATTTTTTAAAAAATGTTTTTCAGGTTTCTCAACCTATTTGCAAGCATTTTATCCGATTCATTTTCCATTTCACAGTGAGTTTGTTTAGTGTAGAGGAGGGCTTTATCCAAGTTGCACACTTCCAAGAAATGTAGGATTGCTGTTGTATATTTAATAACATTGCACATTTTGAACTGAAACTTGTCTCTTTGTATCTATATTCAAGCTTCATGAAATATTCCTGAAGGGACTTTTGCTCAGTTTCCCCCCTCTTATTTAGATTTAATGGTAGCCAGACTAATAACCAGGATGCAAGACACTGCTTTTAGTGCACTATATTTTATATGGAGTATTCTCTCTTGCCCACAGATCAGCAAATAAGGAGGCAATGCACTTTAGATAGGATTAAATCATCAGGGATGGCTTCAGTGGGTAGCCCCAAGAACAGCAGAGAGTCCACCACCCTGACTGTGCTACTATTTCCACTTTGCACAGAGTATCCAGGAAGATCAGGTGCCACATAAGAGAATTCTCACATTGCATATGCCCCACCTCTTCTGCACTGGGGGGAGGGCAAGGAAGGCTCTATGGCCAATGGCTTCCAAAATCCTGGAACCAGCAGTGCAAAGCGGAGGCCACAACTTTATTAACTACAAATAGTGGATCTGCAACTGAAATGCTTCCAATGTTTTAATGCCCAGCTCCACTGTGATTAACTATTTGGGCTACTGATGCTGCACTAACCATCTCAGAGAAAATCAATTGTTTCAAATTTTGGATTTCGAAACAAAGTTTAGATTGACAAACACTTTCTTTTCACATGTGTTTTTAATTACTTGCCTGTGTTTTAGTACTTTATGAAGCCTAACCATCCAGAGCAACTGAAAATGCCTTGTGAACATCCAATTGTTATGTTTTAGCATCTCTTGTAACACGATGGGTGGTAAATTCAAGCAATAAAGCTGAAAGTGGAGGTTAAAAGTGACGTCTAATGAGTCAGGTCCAAAATGTTTTCAAAACAGGATTCCCTCCTGCCCCTCCCCCCAGGCTCTAAATCTGCACACTATTTTATAGAAAAGAAACAGAGTAAAGTGAGACAATGAGCCTATCCACATTGCCCTTAAAACGACTTATATTCTGTTTAAAAATGTGTTTTTTTTAAGTTGTTTTATTACGTGGTAGGACACACCGAGCAGTACTTACATTTCATAGTGACTGCTTCCTCCGTAGTCAAAGTGTTCACTGGTGTCATACAGGGTTAATTCTTTGTCTCTTCTTTCGTTTTTGTTTTGCAGGTTGCTTGACCCGCCCACTTCTGTCTCCGTAACTCAAGCAGCCTGCAAAACAAAAATGAAAGAACAAGAGACAAAGAAATAACCCTGTGTGACACCAGTGAATGCTTTGAGAATGGAGGAAGCAGTCGCTATGAAACGTAAGTACTGCTCAGTGTATCCTACCACGTAAAGAAACGACTTAAAAACCATGTTTTTAAACAGAATATAAGTTATTTTAAGGGCAACGTGGATAGGCTCATAGTCTTGTATTGGGCAATATATTTAGGAACAGATAAAAACATGACCAAAATGGATATAATCAAATTTCATAAAATTATGAATAATATGAAGAGAATGAATAAAGAGTTGTTGGAATTCCCCATTGAAATGAAATGGCAGTATGCATGGGTAAAAAAAAACAAAAAAAGAGGGGGGACTTCTTCACACAACTCACAATTTGTGGTGTTCATTGCCAGATATGGTGATGGCTGTTAGATTTGATTGTTTTTGGAAAGCATTAGAAAGTCATAATAGCTAAATAAACCCTCCGTGTTCAGAGGCTGTATACCCATGGATACCAGATAGTGGAGAAAAAAAAACATAAGAGGGAAGACCTGTGTCCATCAAAGCTTCTTGGAAGGATGATGTTATACAGAATGGGCACCTGTGTGATTCAGCAAATGTTTGTATATTCTTATGTAAAAACTGCTTAGATATATTTTTAAGATATGTTAAATGGCATATAAATCTATTAAGTAAATAAGTAATACTGATTCAAAGTGCTAGTCTTAACATTCAAAGCCCTAAATGGCTTTGGGCCAGGTTGTCTGAAGGAATGCCTCCTCCCATATGTACCTGCCTGGACCCTAAGATCATCATCAGGGGTCCTTCTCTGTGAGCCCCTGCCAAAGGAAGTGAGACCGGTGGCTACTAGGAGGAGGGCCTTCTCTGCTGTGGCACCTCGGCTCTGGAATGAGCTCCCCAGAGAGGTTCACCTGGCATCTACATTATACTCCTTTAGATGCCAGGTGAAGCACTTTTTATTTTCACAGTGTTTTAACAGTTCTTCAGTGTTGGGTGTCAGGTGCTTCGTAGACAATTCACAGGGCTGGCCCTGTGAATTGTAGACTGAAGACTTGGCAATTTGTCATGAGAAAATGTATCTCTGCTTCTCTGTTATGTGCTTATCTCAAATGGTAAGCCGAAGGCCTTGAAAGTCTCTGGGAACTAAACTATGTTTTGCAAAGGTGGGGGCTATCTTCCTCACACTGTGGCATCATCAGAAGAGGTTGAACCGTGCCGCCCTGTTGGCACGTGAGTTTAGATTACAGGCCTGAAGCCCTGTCTATCAAAGTAGCTTAGAATTGCCCAGCCTCCACACTATATTGCCTTTGTCCTGAGAGTAATTCCTTTGCTAGGAATTATCTCGTCTATCCTCTTGCTGCTCTGCTGCTGCTGTGAGTTACTATCTGATTTAGAATTGTGAGATGCACTCTATACATGTTCTGTTGCTGTTTGGACTTGTTACTTCTAAAGAACTCTGCCATGAAAAGTGCACTGTGGCTTTTCATAGATTTGGACTTGAGATTACTGTTCTGGATTCGTGTTCTATAGCTTGCTGTCTCCCTCCATGGAGCCAAAGTTACGGGCAGAGGGAGGCAGAAGCTGATCGTTGCTGTTCTGAAACTCGTGTGTGTGTGAGACCTGTGAGAGGACCTTCCTCAGAGCTAAAGCTACGTGAATTGGGAAGGCTCCCTAGGTCGAAGAGGTTCATTCCCTGGCTTCTGGCTTCCGTGGTCAGCTCAGCGTTCCCTGACAGGCTGAGTGAAGATTTAGTTGCCAGTTGACCGATATACTACTGTTAGGAGGCCTAATCCTAGAGTCTCTCTATGTTCCAGAGGATTCCAGTGCAGCGTGGCCGCTCCTGCCCTCTAAGGACTAGAGTTAATCTCTAAATGTCAGTCCCTGAGTGAGTGCTGTTCTCATTAAGCCGTTCTACCTGAAAGCTGTGTGGTCCGTCTTCAGCTTCAAGTGTGTGTTTGCAGAAATGAAACCGTTATGCTTTGAATTCCGTGTGATTACAATAAAAGAAATCTCATTGTTATTGTTGTGTATCAGTGTACCTGAAGTCGTGAGCAAGAACTTTAGAGAGTTAGCCAGAGTCACGACATTCAGTTTGATTTTTAACCTTGCTGTTTAAATTTGTATTTTAAATAATAATAATAATAATAATAATAATAATAATTTATTTATTTATTACCCGCCTCTCCCTCTGGATTGAGGCAGAGAACAACAATAAATATAAATACAAGGACCATAAAATAGATAAAACCTTAAAGCAAATAAAAACATTTTAAAATTTAACTGGGTAGACCTGCCGGAAGAGATCAGTCTTCACGGCTCTCTTAAATTCAAGGAGACTGCTAATTTGTCAAATCTCCTCCGGCAGGCCATTCCACAGTCTGGGAGCGGCAGAAGAGAAGGTCCTCTGGGTAACCCCCAGCCTAGTTCTGGCTGATTGGAGTAAATTCTTCCAAGAGGACCTGAACGTGCAGGGCAGATTATACAGGAGAAGGCGATCCCACAGGTAATCTGGACCCAAACCATGTAGGGCTTTAAAGGTAATAACCAACACTTTATATTTCACCCGGAAACTAATTGGCAGCCAGTGAAGTGATTTTAGGATTGGTGTAATGTGGTCACTGTGATGCCGTATCCTAGCCCCTTGCTGCTGCTACCCCTGTCCCACCTTTACTATTAGCCCTACAGCTCTACAGCACAGCAACCTGGCCTCAGATAATCATCTGGGTTCCCGCTGCCACTAGTACCTTCTTCGAGTACTCTTTCAATGACCACACCAGTTTGATCAAACTAACAAGATTTATTAACATTAAGTTATTAACATTGCGTGCACAGTAAGCTTATTGGTTTCAAGTATAATGCACTATCTTTCAAAATGTTTCTTAAGCTAAACTTTTCTCTCAGTATATTAATCAATCAAAGCACCTCCCTAGATTCTCTCTCTCTCTCTCTCTCTCTCTCTCTCACACACACACACACACACACACAATCCACCCCCCTCCTCAATTCAACCCAAAACAACCCCTGTCAGCTCTCCCTCTGTCTGACATATATATATTCCATTCGCTCTCCAGCTCCTCCCACTCTCACACACTCCACCAATCCAGGCACTCCAAACAACTAACCAATCAGCTCTCACTTACCACTCAATCTATACTCATCCAGACCTGCAACTCTAAACAATAACTTATACAACACATTCACATTTCTACACAGAACATCACATCCCCCCCTTAAATTGCAGCGGAGTATACCTCTTTGGTCCTAAGTGGCATATGCAATGTCCAAAGTGTGGACTGTGTCCTTGAACATGTGCAAAGTTCAATGTTCCAAAGTCTGTGCTCTGGGGCACGCACAAAGTTCAAAATTCGATGGGTTGTGTTCCTGGTACCCATATTTGATCAAGCAAGCCGTCTTCCCACACCAGTTGCTCATTAACTGTGTCAGCACTGGGTGTCACAGAACACTGTGCTTGCTTTCTAACAGGCTCTAGGCTGGTGACTGCCTGCAATTCCTGTTTATACTCACTAGGGTCAGTTAGTGGGGTCTCTGCCCTAGGAGCAAGTTCCTCCCCCTCTTCTGTGGTTGCCTTGGAAACCGAGTCTCTCACCTGGCGCGCTACTCAGGAGCAGGCCGCGAAGCCCGCTTGCAGTAGCGGCCAGCGGCGGACGGGAGTGGACGTCCCCTGAAGGTAAACAGGGGGGGAGGGGGCCCCATGCACGCGCCGCTTACCTTCGGGGGACGTCCACTCCTGTCCGCCGCTGGCCACTACTGCGAGCAGGCTTCGCAGCCTGCTCCTAGGTAGCGCACCAAGTGATCATCACCTGATGATGATCAGGTGATGATCACCTGGCGCACTACCTAGGGGCAGGCCGCGAAGCCTGCTTACAGTAGCGGCCAGCGGTGGACGGGAGCAGACGGCCACGGAAGGTAAGCAGGGGGAGGGGGAGGGGGCTTACCCCCCCGGGGCCGTCCGCTTCCATCCGCTGGCGCCCGCGGGCGTCAGCAGATGGAAGCGGACGGCCCCGGGGGGGTAAGGAGTGTGGGGGAGGGGGCTTACCTGCCGGGGCCATCCACAGCGGACGGCCCCGGGGGTGAGGGAGTTAGGCCCCCCCTCACCCACCCACCGCCATTTTTTCCTCATAGACTTGCATTGGGGGAAAGCTTTCTTTTCCCCAATGCAAGTCTATGGAGGGTGGGGGGGAAATGGCAGCCGATTCAAAAATCGGAAGTTCCGATTTTTGGATCGGGATCGGACCCGATCCGGTCCAGGGGGCCTCCGGTTTTGTCCGATTCGATCTGGGACAAAATTGGAGGTCCCAATCCGGGTCCCGATCCGATCCAGGGGGTCCATGCACACCCCTAATTCTTATAACGTTCCCCCTCAATAGGGTCAGGTATTTGCTGTTTGATTAATATCACTTTTAGTTCTTTTACATTCTTTCCCTCATACGCAATTCCTAAATCTTTACACTTTTCAATCAGAGCATCTTTCTTCAAAGCCCAAATTTCTGCCATGTCCTGTGGTACTTTATTTTTAGTTTCTTGTTAATTTGCTAGTTATTGTCTCCCCTGAGACCTGGTGTGTCTTAAACTCAGTTCTGAGATTCCTATCAGAACTCCTTGGTCTTTACTCTGACCAACACGCACTGTCCACAGTATTCTGCTCAATAGCCCTGGATTCTTCCTTATCTCTCAGCTATGGCTAATACCTGTGATGTTTTAGAACTCTATTTGTGTCACCGCTCTGGATCTCCACAGATCCCCAAGTTCACACTAAATAAAGATCTTATTGCTCTGGTCAACTCTTAACGGTCACTGGATCTTGTCATATCCCATCGCTATGCCACCATATGTGATAACTTATCCTAGCCCCTTGCTGCTGCTGCCCCTATCCCGCCTTAACTATTAGGCCCCACAGCTCTACAGCCCAGCAACCTGGCCTCAGATAAGCATCTGGGTTCCCGCTGCCACTAGTACCTTCCTCCGGTACGCTTTCAATGACCACACCAGTTTGATCAAATTAACAAGATTTATTAACATTAAGTAAATTGCGTGCATATTAAGCTTATTGGTTTCAAGTATAATGCTTTATCTTTCAAAATGTTTCTTAAACTAAACTTTTCTCTCAGTATATTAATCAATCAAAGCACCTCCCTAGATTCTCTCTCTCTCTCTCTCTCTCTCTCTCTCACACACACACACACACACACACTCCACCCCCTCCTCAATTCAACCCAAAACAACCCCCGTCAGCTCTCCCTCTGTCTGACATATATATATTCCATTCGCTCTCCAGCTCCTCCCACTCTCACACACTCCACCAATCCAGGCACTCCAAACAACTAACCAATCAGCTCTCACTTACCACTCAATCTATACTCACCCAGACCTGCAACTCTAAACAATAATTTTTACAACACATTCACATTTCTACACAGAACATCACAGTCACCCCTAGGTGTACCGGTGACCAACTGGGATGCCATATTTTGAATTAGTTGGAGTTTCCAGACTAGGAACAAAGGTAGCCCTATGTACAGTGCATTGCAAAGTTGAGTCTCGAAGTTACCAGTGCATGCACTACCGTCTTTAGGTCTTCCAACTCTAGGAAAGGGCGCAGCTGGCATATCAGCCAAAGCTAATAGTAGGCACTCCTGGCCGTCGCATCTATCTGGGCTGTCATTTGGAGCAACGGATCCAGGAGTACCCCCAAGCTGTGAACACAGTATTTGGGGGGGGTATAACCCCATCCAGAACTGGTTGACACACCTCCAAACCCAGGTTGGGGCCTTTGACAGCAAGCACCTCCATCTTGTCTGGATTCAACTTCAGTTTGTTTTTCCTCATCCAGCCCATTACCGCTTCCAAGCATTCATTCAGAGGAGACACACTATCCTTAGCTGATGCTGTTGTCGAAGGCATAGAAAAATATATTTGGGTGTTATCAGTGTACTGATAGCACCCCGCCCCATGCCTCCAGATGATCTCTCCCAGCGGTTTCATGTAGATGTTAAACAGTACTGGGGATAGGATGGCACCTTGTGGAATGCCATACAACAGCTCCTTCTTTGAGGAGCAACTATCCCCAAGCATCACCATCTGGAACCTGCCCGAGAGGTAGGACCAGAACCACTGAAGCACAGTGCCCCCGAGTCCCAATCGCCTCAGGCATTCCAGAAGGATACCATGGTCGATGGTATCAAAAGCCGCTGAGAGGTCTAGAAGTACCAGCAGGGACACACTCCCCCTGTCAATACTCAAGCATAGATCATCCACTAAGGTGACCACAGCAGTCCATATCCTGCCCTGAAGCCGGTTTGAAATGGGTCTAGAAAATCTGTATCATCCAAAACTGCTTGGAGTTGGAAGGCAACTGCCATCTTGATCACCTTGCCCAGAAACGAAAGATTTGATACTGGTCAGTAGTTATTAAGGTCCAGGGGGTCCAGGGATGGCTTCTTCAGAAGCAGCTGTACCACTGCTTCTTTTAAACAGGATGGAAAACTCCCCTCCTGAGAGATGTATTAATAATATGTTGTAATTATAGTCTAATTACATCTCCTCCCTGGGCGGCCAGTCAAGAAGGACAGGGATCGAGAGGTCAAGTCATCCTCTTCACTTGTCCAAGCAGCTTGTCCATGTCCTCGGTACTCACCAACTGAAACTGATCCAATGTAATTCTACTCGCGGAATTGCTGGACACTCCATTGTCAGCCTCTGCTATAATGACGGCATCTAAGTCGGCGCTTATCCGAGAGATTTTATCTGTGAAATGATCATTAAAGGCATCACAGCGAACTACCGAAGGCTCTAAGGTTGGGTTCAGGGGGGAAGGTGCCTGGGTTAGACCCCTCACCACCCCATCAATTTCTCCATGGCTGCTTGGTTTTTATCCTGGTTGTGCTTTTATACTGTATTTTAAATTATGTTTTTATACTGTCTTTGTTTTATATTTTGAATGTTTTTTATAGTTTAATTTTTGTAAACTGCTCAGAGAGCTTCGGCTATTGGGCAGTATAGAAATGCAGTAATAAATAAATAAATAAATAAATAATAAAAATAATGGGATCCAGTCTTTCACTTCCACTTAGGGTCTCCATGTGCCCTACTTTGCAGAGGGAAGCCCTCTATTTGAAGGGCTGTCTAGGCCAAGTTTTAAAGATGAAAAGTTCTGAGGAGGGAAAGCAGGAGCCTTAAATTTGCCCATCAACATTTAGCATCTGGACAGCACATGGGTCACCTGTGCACAGTCTTGCCCACCAGGATAAGGAGTATAGCTATTTAAGTTATAGTCATTATTTTTAAAGTGCCCCTCTACATGCATATTGACTCATGCAAATAAGTGTCCCCATTTGTCCTCTTTTTTGGTGATGCATTTTCTCTTTTTTTTGGCAATGCATAAATGGCCACCTTACTTCCTATGGAGGTTTTTTTTTTTTTTGGAGGAGGGATTATTCAACTCACTGGTGGTCCAAAGAACACAAGAACATCAGAAGAGGCATGCTGGATCAGACCAAGGGTGCATTTAGACCATCACTCTCTTCACAGAGTGGCCAATCAGCTGTCGACCAGAGACCCACAAGCAGGACACAGTGCAACAGCACCCTCCTGCCCATGTTCCCAGCAACTGGTCTATATAGGCTTATGGTCCAAAGCTTTCTATAATTTTGAGAGAGGGAAAAACAGACATAACATTATTAATACAGTGGAGAGAGACAAGATATATATTTGGGATGACGATAGAATTGAGGATCAACTAATGTCATGTAGTAAAACCAGATTTTGCTGCCCAGAGTTTATGTGTCTGGAATTATTAGTATTTCTGTCAGCAATTATTAAGGAATAAATTGCACCTAATAGGCTGCTAGCATTGTTATTCCAAAAGAGTCATTTTTACTTAATGAAGAGACACGGGGACTGTTTTCTTAAGTAGTGAAATGTTTTGTTTGATTAAACGTTAATGAGATTTAGGCAAATAATGACTGCTAGTTATTTATATACAATTGACCAACTGTTCCATTATAGCAAATTAGGATTCTGATGTCTGAAAAGTTTATAGCACATTGTGCCTAATGAGATTATGCACAGAAGCAAAGTTGCCACTTGAAGAAATGTGTGTCTAAGGATGCAGTCCTAAGCACACTTTCATGCAATCATCTTCACCTTAAGGCCATTTATTTTAAAGTGGTAAATCCCATTGATTTCAGCTGAATTTACTGCTGTGAAAGTGTGCTTAGGTTAGCAGTCAATGGCTCTGAGAGTTTTGTTGTATGCATATGGGGGGGTGCGCAAAAGAACTTTTCCACGCTGGTGTGTCTGTCTATAGCCAAACCTCACTCCTCTAGTCACATCTCAAGTTCTGTGAAACGTGTGGTACAATGAAGGTGTAGGTCAGAAAAAGTCCTATTGTGCAGCAGATGCACAATCAGTTGATTGAGGCCAATAGGTTTTGAGCCAGGTTTATCCAAGAATTTGGCCCTTTGATCAAATTATTGGATAAACCTGACTCTAAACTTCAAGTGTCCAATATAATGTAGAAGGAAAGAACTTGCCCAGTCAACAGTATAGGGATTTCTGATTTTGGAATGAACCTTACTGGCAAAAGTTGATCTATCTCAGCTCTCTTCTTATGCATTACATTGTTGATCTGAAATCATCGCTTGTGCAACCATTTAAACACACAAGTAAGGGGTTGGATCCAGGTTCTGCCTCCACACGTGGAAAGTCCCCCTGCTCCATGTTTAGGAATCCTTCATTCCCCTTCCTACATAGCATGCTTCACCCCATTTAGCAGGGTCTTTTGAACCTCTATGAAGCATGTTCAGGTGTCTGGAGGGGCTCCATGGGAAGGAGCTTCCATCACTGCAAGTGATCCAGCATAGATCTGGATTCAAGCCAAGATGAGGAAAGTAAGAGCCAACTGTGCTATATGGATGTGTTTGTATCTGAGTTTTCAGTGTGGTCTACCACAACATTCATTTGCGTTTCAGATGGGAGCAACTGGAAGGATAGCATGGGCCAAGTAGTCTTCATAACCAGTGAAAGTTGCCAGGGCGCCAAGCTAGGCACTGCACTTATTCATGCCATTAGCAATTGTGTACATGGCCGTTCCAAAGTAAATGGCAAGCACAGGGCCCCCAATCCAGATATGATTCCCCCCATGTGCTATTTGCATTGGAAAAAAGTTCCCATTCACTCTATTGGGAGCTTTCCTCCCAATGCAAATAGCAAATCTAGGGGGCTGATGGGGGAGGGAGAGAGAAAGGATTAACTTTCTATCCCTGCACCAGAGTGCCAATCTGCATCAGCACCCCATCCCCAGCTGGAACTTACTTTTGAAAAGCCATTCATGCCATTGCTAATTACATGGATGAATTACCCACATCTATACAGAACCATATTTTTTTCTTTTAAAACTTAAATCTGTGATTGTGGGAAGTGCCTGTGCAAATATGTCCTGTCTTATTAATGATATGCAAACTGCTCAAATAGGTGAAGTCTGCCCTGCATAATTGGGAGAACATTAAAAAGAGTGGGTGCGAATTCTGTAGGAAAGACCATTTACTCTAAAGAGATGATGAAAATACTAACTATAAATACTTTTTTAAAAGGCATATTCCTTAAAAAGAAGGTCT
The DNA here is from genome assembly GCA_029215795.1 of Anniella stebbinsi. Lineage (NCBI taxonomy): Eukaryota > Metazoa > Chordata > Lepidosauria > Squamata > Anniellidae > Anniella > Anniella stebbinsi. The sequence goes on from JARDYH010000006.1 coordinate 48,333,902, forward strand.
GGTGACCTCCTGCAAGGGGAGAGAAACATTTACGATGGTGAAAATGTTTAACTTATCTTCTCTTAGTTTTCATTTAATATGTGCTTAACAACCAAATATAAAAAGGGCAAGCACTGCTCTGTAACTATATTATTAGCTTCTTTCTTGTTTTATGATACAAAAGTAACATCAAAGGATCTGCCTGAGAAATGCCCAGACTTGCTGGCTTCGAAGAGCCCAACGTCCTCTCTATTGTGAATAGAAAATTCTTTTCCAAATAGTGTTTTACATTCTTACTAGTGATGTGTATCGTATAGTTCCGATGTCCGATAACGATCCGATAATGGTGTTATCGGACATCCGATTAATGATAATAATACGATACAAATCTCTCCGATAATTACCAGGTCCGATAATTTTCAGTCCAATAATTATCGGATTTTATCGAAAATATCGGACTGTCATTTTTCAAAAGTGTGTTCCCATGCAGATTGTCTATTGCTGGTCATGTGTATTAAATTTCAGAGCAATTGCTCAAACCCTTGATTTTATATGCTTTTTTAAAAAGATCATGCAACTTTTTGACAGCTGGTTGACTGGGCCGCCACGTTGCTTTCAAAGTACCATGATCTTTAAAAAAAATCGTATAAAATCAAAGGTTTGAGCAATTGCTCTGAATTTTTTCACACATGACTAGCCAGATCCCATCTTCAATGTCCCACAAGTTTCAAGTTCTGAAATTTGGCACATATGTGTAACAACATGTGCTAGACATGTGTGCCAAATTTCAGATCAGTCCCTCCTACCCTGTATTTTATATGAATTTTTTAAAGAGTGTTCTACTTTTGACAGCTGGTTGACCGGGCCACCCTAGTATCAAAAGTAGACTTCTTGTCTGTTTTTCCCCCCATAGGCTTGCATTGGGGGAAACGTGTGTATAACTTATTTATTTTAAATGATAATGACATGAAACTTGGGGAGCCAGGACTAGCAAGATCCAATCTGCAATATCCAAAAAGTTTCAAGTCTCTATCTTTTCAAATTAAAAAGTTATAGGGGGTCCCCCAAAAGCCCCATCCCCCACTGTAACTACTTCATTTTTAAAGATAAAAACTTGAAACTTGTGGGACATTGAAGATGGGATCTGACTAGTCATGTGTGAAAAAAATTCAGAGCAATTGCTCAAACCCTCGATTTTATATGATTTTTTTAAAGGACATGGTACTTTGAAAGCAATAGGATGGCCCAGTCAACTAGCTGTCCAAAAGTTGCACGATTTTAAAAAAAAAATCATATAAAATCGAGGGGTTGAGCAATTGCTCTGAAATTTAATACACCTGACTAGCAATAGACAATCTGCACTGTGACCAAGTTTCAAGTCTGTAACTTTTAAAATACAGAAGTTTTAGGTATTTCTGTCTCAAAAAGAACTCCATAGGCAAAATACTCAGAATTAAATATCGGATATCCGATAATTATTGGATATCCAATATGATTCAATACAAAAAAACTCCAATATTATTGGATCTGAATTTTTTTATATCGGAATTTCTGATAATGATACAATAAGATAATTTTGGCTATGCACATCCCTAATATTTACATATCCATTCAGCAGACAGTTCCAGGACAGCCTTGAGCAGGTTCAGTTTTCTTGTGAACAGATAATATAGGAAACTTATGAAGGGTTGTGAGATGTGTTTATTTACAAATATGCAAGATGAAAAGAAAAGGTTGAACTGACTGGCATTTAGAAAGGGCAGCTTCTTTGGATTCCTCAAGGGGGAGAGGCTTGGTCTCCAAGCCCCACCTCCTGAAGGTATCCCTGTTGTTATTCCTGATCTGTGGTTGGAGATAACAGGGATTCCCCTGCATGTCAGGTGTCTTTCGTTGTGGCATCCAGTCATTGATGTAACTGAATATTTTCCATTTCCTTCAATTTGTCCAAATTTGCATTTGCGCAAATTTGCATTTGCAAAAATATGCAAATCCCCCAAAACAGTCTGAACTCCTTGTTAAGGTCTGTGAATTAGGCAAGGCAATTGCATGATTAAAGTCCCACTGAATTCAACGTGGCTTATTCCCTAATAATGTTGCATAAATTGTATAGGGTATCAGGCTGCGATAAAATTTGGAGGCAGTAATAATAATCCAAGAGCTGAATTATCAGGCCAGAAGAAATCAGTTTCAGGCCCACTCCTGTCATAAACCTGCCATATCACTAGCAATGCAAGTGGGAGCAACTAAACAAACCACAGACCTTCCATCCATGGCTTATGACTACAGCTTGTCAGGGGAGAGTTCCCGGTTTGAACATAATACTAAACAAACCATGGATGAAAGGTCAGCATTCTCTTTAGTTGGTCTCACTTATATGAAACCTTGGGTTGTTCTTACATGCAAACTGGGCCTTTGTCTACAGATAATAGGGAAATATTTGAACTTTAGAAAGTTTGCTCTGAGGGAAGGAAATTTCAAAATATCCCTATTCTTTAATAGATTTTCACAAAATTTTATTTTACTCATGAGAGTATTCCTAGACTGCTTTTCAGCCCTACCCCAACCTTGGCAAAAGCAGATTTCAAATAGCAGATGGAAGATGCTATATCTTCAGTGAATAACCCATAAGATCTTTATATTATATTTTCCAAAATTAAGGAAAAGGGCCTCTAAATGTAAGGGACTTAATCTTAAAAGGTTTCACTATGCTTTGTATGGAATGTCAGATATCATTAATGCAAATCTGTAAAAAAAAAGTTAAGGGTTTTCTTGTTTTCAAAACTGGATGAACTGTCCCATTAAAAAAGAACTCAATTTTTGGGGGGTGGGGAAGCATTTACTACACAAGGAGATAATGTTAAAACCAAGTGTTTTCATTTGAAGGGTGGATATAAGTTCCCAAGAGCCATTTCTATGTTTCATTCATTTGTTCATGATATTTTTATATTGTTCAATAGCCAAAGCATTCTGAGCAGTTTACAAAGTTTAAAAACCTTAAACAATACAATATTGTATATAAAATTTCTGTATATACAAACAGATAACACACACACACACACACACAATTTTAACAATCAATAATAAGAAATACCAAGAAGAAAAAGAAGAAGAAAAAGGAATGGCTGCTGAGAAGTCCGTTCCTGGAGGAGAAGGCTCTCAATGGCTACAAGCCCTGTTGGCTACCTCCAGTATCAGAGGTAGTAAGCCTATATGCATCAGTTACTGAGGGAACATGGGTGGGAGGGTGCTGTTGCACCATGCCATGGTTTGTTGGTTCCTGGCCGAGAGCTGGTTGACCACTGTGTGAAAAGAGTGCTGGACTAGATGGACCATTGGTCTGATCCAGCAGGGCTCTTATATGAATGCTAGTCATAAAACAAATCCTTTGTTTTGTATTCCCAACTGGCAAGTAACAATACTTTGGTTAAGTGAATTCTCATTTCTGTAGAGTAATGAGATGAAAGAAATAATTGCAATATTTCAGAAAGACTTTTAAGATTTTCACACTACTGTTTGATGCAAACGTATAAAATGATCTGAATGTTGGCCTTCCTAATATCTTAATTGATCTCATAAATGGCAGCAAACACATTATTTAAAGCTTTCAGGTATCTGGGCAGCTACAACTGCATGGCAAGGAAGCAAACAATTTTCTTCTCGTTTCAGCATCAATCGACGCACTGGCTTGCGGGTTCCTGGACTTTAAAATACATTTCTGGCACATTTTATGAGCTTCAGTTCGTACATGAGCAAAATCTCACCCTAAATCATTTTTGCTTTGCTTATGTGATAGGCTTGGTGTTATTTTTATTAGGAGTATAAATGCTTCTGGGAGAAACTGAATTTGGCTGAGTCAGAGTTCATCAAACAAAACTTTGCTGGAGATTGTCAGTCTCACTGCAGAAAGTCTGAGCTTGCTGAAAATCCATTTGCAATGGAAGTTAAGTGCCTTTGAGCTGTAAAAATTAATATTTTGACCCTATGTATTTGCTTTGTGATGATATCAATGCAGCATTGACATAACTGTGCTTTATGAATTCAAGTTTTGTAGAACAGTTGGATGTATGCTACATGTGCAGAATACTATTTTGGGGGGCACCTATTCCATGTAAGTGGCAGAGGTATAAGAACAAAAGAATTGTTATTATGAACCAGACTAATGATCCAGTTAGTTCCAGTTAACCCATGTGCCTGCCCCTGGGAAATAGAAAAGAAACAATGGTGATATCCACACCTATTATTTGTCCCCAGCATCTGGTATACCTTCCTAGAACATGGATATTCTGTTTCTGGCTGTTATGACTAATTGCCTCTGACAGGCCTGTACTTATCATCTCTTGAGTGTGAAGATCTAGAAAGTTCTAGATTGCCCACAATTAGATGGCAATGCAAATGCTTATAACTTTGTGTATTTAGCCCAAAATTTAGTATTTATGGTTGTGTTCTGTCTCTTTAAAAGGCAAGTCAAAAGGCCTAGCATATGAGTAAGCCATGAAAGCAATCTGGAAGGAACTGCTTCACTTTCGAGCAGATGCCTGGATTGAGCGGTTAGGCCTGCATAATCTCCTCAGGGGCCAGAACAACCCTGGGGCTAGACAGGAGTTTAGTATTCATAATATCATTAAAGCTGTATGTTTTGTCATAAGAAAAATCCCATGACTGTTGTGATTTGCTTATTCAGTGTGTGCTGTTTCTATGAGGAAGCTGAGATCCAAGAAGCCTGGGAAGAGCAGAGGGGTGGGGGTTGTTAAAATTGCCTCCTATGGTGATTAACAGCATGATAGCAATTAAAATGATGGCATAAGAAAACAGTAATGAGAGCCAGGGTGCTTAAAAGAAGCACACAAAGACATATCTCAGCATGATACCTGCAACTCTAGGGAAGGCTAAATATGGTATGACTTGGCAGTAGCCAATAAACAATACAGGTAATAAAAGATATATCCAAAGAATAAGATAATTCTAGGCAACAGTCTGTTGGCATTATCCAACACTGCCCATGTGCTAGTTGGGTCCACCACTAGTGCTATGGGAAGCAAGCAGTTCTCTGAGCAATCAGAAGTGAGAAAAATGCTCATTTCTGCATTGGGGTAGGTCAGTGGAGTTTGCAGAAAGGAGATCTGATGATTTTTCTTGATCTGAAATGAGTGTTTCCATTCATTTCCAGAATTATTGTTGGAAGATCTAATTCCTGTTGTGCAAGTGGTAGGTCCTGCAAGCACAACAGCAATCTGCAGGAACACAAGGACAGTTTTGGATATTATTATCATCATCATCATCATCATCATCATCATTATTATTAATTCAATTTATACCTCACCTATATATAGAATAGCCTAGGCAGCATACAAAGTTAAAACAATTTAAGCATGATAAAACCAACCAACAAAATACTAGGAGTGTGCACCAGATCGGGTCCAATCCATGATCTGGACCTGATCCGGCCAAAATCGGATAAAATTATCCAATTACGATCCCCGCATCTGGATTGTCCGATCTCATCCGATCTGATAGGACCCGATCTGGATCGGAAGAGATCAGAGGATCGGACCTCCGCCCCCCACTCACACTCCTTACCTGCCGGGGCTGTCCACTACCATCTGCTGCTGACCGCTGGCCCCTTCTACTGAGAAACAGGCTTCGCGGCCTGCCTCTCAGTAGCGCACTGGATGATGATGTCATCACCTGGCGCTCTACTGAGAGGCAGGCCACAAAGCCTGTTTCTCAGTAGACGGGACCAGCGGATGGCAGCGGATGGAAGTGGATGGCCCAGCAGGTAAGGAGCACGAGTAAAGGGGAAGGGGCTTACCTGCCGGGACTGTCCCCTGCCATCCGCTGCCACCCGCAGGCGACAGCAGACAGCAGCAAACGGCCCTGGCAGGTAAGGAGCGCAAGTGGGGGGGAGGGACAGGGAAGGGGGACTTAGGCCCCCACTCACCCACCCCCATGTTTTCCTCATAGGCTTGCATTGGGGGAAAGCTTTCTTTCCCCCAATGCAAGCCTATGGCGAAAACACCTAAAATGGCGTCCGATCCAGAAATCAAACTTCTGATTTTCGGATCGTTATTGGGTCCGATATGATCCGGAAATCCTCTGATCCGATCGGATCCAACACGCCAACCCCTTTTCTGATCCCGGTTCCGATCCGATCCGCTGGTTCCGTGCACATCACTACAAAATACCATAGGTAGCATAGAAATGTTAAAAATAGGGATGTGCACTGGATCGGACCCGATCCACGATCCGAGTCCGGTCCAGTGGGAAATCGGATAAATTATCCGATTTCCGATCCCGCAGCTGGATCGGCCGATCCAATCCGAACCGGTCCGAAAAAGCTCCGAACCGGTTCGGCGGATCGGCGGATCGGCGGGCGCCCACTGGCGCCCACCGCCGCTTCCATTGGCGGGCGCCAGCGGGCGCCCGCCGATGAAAGTGGACAGCGGGGGGGGGGGGAGGAGGGGGGCACTTACCTTCTCGGCCCGGTGGCTCCCGTCCGGCGCCGGCGCCTACTACTACTAGCAGGCTCCGCGGCCTGCTCTAGGGTGGCGCGCCGGGTGATGTCATCACCCGGCGCGCTACTCTAGAGCAGGCCGCGGAGCCTGCTGGTAGTAGTAGGCGCCGGCGCCGGACGGGAGCCACCGGGCCGGGAAGGTAAGGAGGGGGTGCGTGGAGGGGAGGAGGGGGCGCGCGGAGGGGGGAGGGGGGAGGGGGGCCCTTACCTTTCCGGCCCGGCGGCTCCCGTCCGGCGCCGGCGCCTACTATTCCCAGCAGGCTCCGCGGCCTGCTCTAGGGTGGCGCGCCGGGTGATGTCATCACCCGGCGCGCTACTCTAGAGCAGGCCGCGGAGCCTGCTGGTAGTAGTAGGCGCCGGCGCCGGACGGGAGCCGCCGGGCCGGAAAGGTAAGGAGGGGGTGCGTGGAGGGGAGGAGGGGGCGCGCGGAGGGGGGAGGGGGGCCCTTACCTTTCCGGCCCGGCGGCTCCCGTCCGGCGCTGGCGCCTACTATTCCCAGCAGGCTCCGCGGCCTGCTCTAGGATGGCGCGCCGGGTGATGTCATCACCCGGCGCGCTACTCTAGAGCAGGCCGCGGAGCCTGCTGGAAGTAGTAGGCGCCGGCGCCGGACGGGAGCCGCCGGGCCGGAAAGGTAAGGAGGGGGTGCGTGGAGGGGAGGAGGGGGCGCGCGGAGGGGGGAGGGGGGCCCTTACCTTTCCGGCCCGGCGGCTCCCGTCCGGCGCCGGCGCCTACTATTCCCAGCAGGCTCCGCGGCCTGCTCTAGGATGGCGCGCCGGGTGATGTCATCACCCGGCGCACTACTCTAGAGCAGGCCGCGGAGCCTGCTGGAAGTAGTAGGCGCCGGCGCCGGACGGGAGCCACCGGGCCGGAAAGGTAAGGAGGGGGTGCATGGAGGGGAGGAGGGGGCGCGCGGAGGGGGGAGGGGGGCCCTTACCTTTCCGGCCCGGCGGCTCCCGTCCGGCGCCGGCGCCTACTATTCCCAGCAGGCTCCGCGGCCTGCTCTAGGATGGCGCGCCGGGTGATGTCATCACCCGGCGCACTACTCTAGAGCAGGCCGCGGAGCCTGCTGGAAGTAGTAGGCGCCGGCGCCGGACGGGAGCCGCCGGGCCGGAAAGGTAAGGAGGGGGTGCGTGGAGGGGAGGAGGGGGCGCGCGGAGGGGGGAGGGGGGAGGGGGGCCCTTACCTGCCCGGCCCGGCGGCTCCCGTCCGGCGCCGGCGCCTACTACTACCAGCAGGCTCCGCGGCCTGCTCCAGGGTGGCGCGCCGGGTGATGTCATCACCCGGCGCGCTACTCGAGAGTAGGCCGCGGAGCCCGCTGGTAGTAGCCGCCGGCGCCGGACGTGCCGAGAAGGTAAGTGGCGGGGAAGGGGGCTTACCCCCCCCCCGGAGCCGTCCGCTTCTATCCGCTGGCGCCCGCGGGCGCCAGCGGATGGAAGCAGGCGGCCCCAGGGGGGGTAGGGAGCGCGGGGGAGGGGGTTTACCTGCCGGGGCCGTCCACAGCGGACGGCCCCGGGGGGGGGAGGGAGTTAGGCCCCCCCTTACCCACCCGCCGCCATTTTTTCCTCATAGACTTGCATTGCAATGCAAGTCTATGGGGAAAAAAATGGCGGCCGATCCAAAAATTTCCGATTTTTGGATCGGGATCGGACTCGATCCGGTCCGGGGGGCCTCCGATTTTGTCCGAACCGGTCCGGGACAAAATTGGAGGTCCCGATCCGGGTCCCGATCCGATCCGGGGGGTCCGTGCACACCCCTAGTTAAAAATAATAAATAAAATCATGCAACATAAAAATATATAACAGTCAGCCAGAAGATTCTAAAAAGGGAAGGCCAGCTGGAATAATAGTCTTTGTTGCCTACTTAAAGACATTCAAAGAAGTCAGCAGGCACACTTCAACCAGCAGGTCATTCCACAGCTGAGGGGTGAGTGACTGCCAATCTCACATTAGGCAGTCACAGCATATGATACTGCTCTGTGTTTCTACTGAGGCAGTCACAGCATATGATACTGCTCTGTGTTTCTACTGAGTGTGCATGATTTTGTTAAAATATTTTAAGTGTTTTCTTTTAGTGAATGAAAGTCAAAGTTTGGAGAGACATCGGGTCAGTTCAGACAAGATGTTAGTCAACTCAGTGTGAAAACTCCACTCAACGGTTGAGCATCTAAGGGTTACTCCCCACACAACATGTTCTAACTCCACCGTTGTGTAACTGTGGGCTACTGTGGAGTTGAGCAAAATCCATTGTGATGTTTGATTGACAGTTCCTTCACCCTCTCTCCTCCCCCAGTCCTCCCGATGGTATACCATCAGCCATTGCTGCAAAAAACCAACAACAATCCTGGTGGCTCTCCTATAGCAGCACTCGCTCCTTTGGCTGCTCTTGCCAAGGAACTCTGCAGATAGTGGGAAAAGTCAACTTAATGCACTGGATAACTTCACAGAGCCCGCCACACAACAAGCAACACAATAGTTGTGCAGGAACTCTCCTCTGCAGTGTGGATATTCTGTGTGGAGTGTTTTCCAAAACATAAAACTCCACCGTTGCATGGAGTTTTCCCACCAGATGACACATTTCTCAACAGTGTTGTAAAAACTCCATCGTGGAGTGCTAAAACCACAGTTGAGAAACATGTTGTCTGAATTGAGCCATTCTCTGATGCTGAATCAGTACTATTAACAGGCAGGTGGCACAGCTGTATGATTTGAATTGGCTGATGTCCTTCCTGCAGAGCATGACAAATGAGGACTTTACCTGTGAAACTGGGCATGTAAATCTAATGATTAACCTACAATTTGGATATGTCCTTCATATTAACTCCACATGTGATTTCAGCAGAATGCCTCAAGTCTCATGCAGGGCAGTTACACAGGAGATCTATTCAGACTGCTTGGATCCAAAGAGCAGTAAACTAGGCATTAATATAGAGAATTGGTAGAAAGAAATGAAAGCAAGTTAAGCTCTGTAATGGATGAGTGTGAAAATATAAAACTCTGTCTCCTGCCATCTTTCTTTTTTAGAGCCCTTGTAATGTACATGGAGCAAGAGTGGGATATTGCATAAGTTTGATCAAAGACTTTCCAAGACAGAGTAGAAGAGACACATGAGAACAAAACTTTAGCAGGTTTTAACGGCATGTAGTCTGCTGATTGCTGCTGATAGAAGTTGTATGCTCCGGATAAAGGTATTCCCCTTAGGAAGATGTGATCCTTTTATCTCTTAAAACAGTGTAGTATTGTGTATCTTCTGCTAACAGCAAATAAATCACAATATACCTAAATTCCTGAGGGGGCAGTCACATTCATACGTTGCAGTGGAAATAGCAATGCCTTGTGGTGCCTAAAAAGCAATGGGTTAGATCCAAACTTAGTCATGCTTTGTGTAGATTCCTTGAAATAAATAGGGCAACTTAGTCATGACTAACATAAGTCCCATTGTTTTCACTGGATCCACTCTAAGAATGACTAAGTCTGGATTGACATTTTAATGTAAAATTAATGGACTTATTGGTTTTTAAATTCTTTGTTTCCCTGCAGCCCTTGAGGTGAGAAATGTGGACCTAAACTGTACTCAGAATTGCTTTAATCATTGCACACAGTTTTCTAGTGCTCATAAATTCATTGTGAGAAGAGGACAGATCTGTGAGATCTATGTGTATTTCCAAAACTGGGAATGGGATGATGACAAGGACAAGATCATATTCACAGTTGAGACAAGGAATTCTCCTATATGATTGCAGCATGTTCCATAAAGTCATTAGAGGCCCTTCTCCTACTATTAAAGGTTTAGCAATTGGAACATTTAAATGGGAATCTTCTGTTTACTGCATTCTTATTAATTACATAGTGCCAATTTCTCATATATAGGATCTTTCAGCCAATTCATACTTCATTTTCTGTCATTTATTAATTTATTGTATTTATGTTCCACCCTTCCTCACAAAGAGTCCAGTTAAGATCATTTATTAGTCATTGCATTAGTCATTCATGTGAATGATCAATCTCACATGAAAAACTAAGCGGTGTAATTTCAGAGGCTGTGTACTGAAGGCTGTGCAGCTGTTTCTTTGAACAGGGTACACTGAACATCCGAAAATATCCTTTACATTGAAGAATGCACAGTATTCCATAGGTATTCTGCTCACACACAAATAGATCACTTCTCTGAACATTTTAATGTGCAACAAATAATGTATGCATAGACATGTACGGCTTGTACTCAGGCTTGTTTATTCAAAGTACTTTTCTCTGAGTTCAATGGGACTTATTCCCAAATAACGGAGAATACGATTGCAGCACCATTGAACATCAGCGAAAATAGCTAACAACAACAACAAACAAAACAGAGTGTACATGCATTGCACTTCTTTGTAAATATATTAAGCTTTCCTTATTGCTTATTATCAATAAATAAACGTTCTTCTTTGGAAACTATCTAAGTAGGTGAGCCTAATGTTACTTTCACATTCTTTTACAAATTTACTGCTTGTGAATAGGTTTAGGCAAAATACTGCTAATTCACTCTCTCTCTCTCTCTCTCTCTCTCTCTCTCTCTCTCTCTCTCTCTCTCTTCTTGAATAGGTCCCAAACCATGTGAATCCCTTGGAACAAAGAGCATATTTCCTCTCAATGGATGTCCAGATCAAAGCCACTGGAATGCTTGCTACAAACTGCATAATGAAAAATGCCTCAGTGTCAACGTGTTCCCTCCTGTCAATGCCTGTGTTGGCTGCTACCATCTGAATATGTGTCTGGTGTCATGTGATTGCATAAAATCCCCAAATCTGGGAGACTTTTATGTCCTCTTCTATCCTTGGTGCTCTGGTAAGAATCAATATGAAATTGCACAGTAGGACATTATAGCTAAGTGAATGCCTACAGACACACACAGTTCATTTGAATGTATAGGTGTATAGTGAAGGCTTACCTTTGTTTCAACCAATTGAATCAGCAAGCATATTTCTACAGGCAGATATCAATTAACCTGCGAGTAGGCAGGCATCAGCACATCACTAATCTGCACACATTTTTATAGACAGTGAAGACTCAAGTGTCTTCCATTTAGCAGAAACTTGCTAGGAAACACTGTTGACATCTTTTCTTTTTCCAAACCATTCCTTCAATGGTATTTATTTAAAGCAACAATGGAAAGAAGCAACTTTGAATCCTGGCATTTCCATAACCACAGATAATTGGCTTCACCCTTCATTTTGTGGTATATAGATCAACATTTGCTTGTCATATGCTGGAGGAGCGTGTCATACATGCCTCTACTTTGCTCAGTGATCTTATCATTCCATGATTCAGAGCTGAATGTGTGAATTGTCTCCATTGAAAGGCATTATGCCTGAGGTGGTATGAGTTATGTGAAAACTCTGCCCTTGGTATTGGATCTGTCTCCATTTTACTTTCCTAGAGACCTTCTCTATATTACTTTCTCAGATGACCCTGTGTATTTAGACAGCCAAGATCAGAGAGAAGAGTATGTCCTGAATGAGCATGGGATTATATTCTAGGGTCTTCCCAAACACATAACTGCTCAACCATGGCATTTTGGACAGGTAAATGCAACCTTTTGGGTTTTATATGTATTGTGAATTGCATTAGTGACTGAATCAGTGAGCCTATCTACACTACTGCTTTAAAACAGTTTATAACAGTTTTAAACAGGTTAATAATGGTTATTAACCAGTTTAAAACTGTTATAAACCATTTTAAAGCAGTAGTGTAGATAGGCTGAGTGTCATTATACTCCTGGGTATACATTGTCTCTAGGAAATAGACATAATGTAAATTGGTTGCCAGAAGAAGGGGAAATGGAAGTAGATCTCCATTTCAGAGAAGCTCTTGGGGGCTACATTCCAGTGGTGGGTGGAGTGACAGGCAAAAGGGGCAGGGCCAAAATATCAAAATTACCAGCATATTTTAATTTAAAGCTCTTACTGCCAGTAACTACATTTCCACCTTTTAACATCGGGAAAATGTGCAACAGCCAGGAATCCACCAAACAATTCATGGTGGTAGTGGGGGGGGGGGGGAAGGGCCAGGGAAAGGAGATGTGGCCATCTGGGAAAACCCAGAGGACCCGATTGGGACCCCACTTGTGCCAGATTGGGCCCATGGAGCTGAATTTCTACACCCTTGCTTTAAAAGGAGACAGAGAGAGATGGGATTGAGCTCGTGTTCTTTGAAGACATAACAGCATTGGACTTCTGCCCTCCCTCCCACTTTGCTATTTCCTTCATAATTTATATAATTGCTGCATTGCGGCAAATTATGGAAATTGCAGTTGTGCAACTGGCACATGCCTCTACAACTATCTGACCCCTGGTTATTTTTACTAGTTTTGTGCTGAAAATTTCGATTATTCCATTTTTGACATTTCGTGGGGGGTGGGGAAAAACAAAAACTCTGGTGAAAGGCTCAGAGAGGTGAGAATTTCAGCAAGTTTTCTCCTTGGGGAGGAGGCAGCGTTTCCACACACATTTTTAAGTGTAGGCAATTTTGAGGGGGTCTTCTTTCTATTATTTAAAACACCCCTGGCACTTGCAGGAACCCAGGAGTTCTTCCAGAATGCCTATTGGAGAGGGCATGGTCGCATGGTCTCCCGTAGGCATACAGGAAGAACTGCTGTGCTCCTCCAAGTGCTGGGGCTGTTTGTTTTTGTTTCTTAAGGTTTTTTTTAGAAATATATGGAAACTTTGTCCCATCCCCAAGGAGAAAAAGCAATGCCTCTTTCGCAGGGAGAGAAAAGGTTCCCAAAAATAGGGGGAAGTATTCGGCACAGCACTAATTGTTACCCTTTCCACACAATGCCCTTACACCTTTCCAGCCCTCCTGTTTCCTCAACAGTTGTTTTCTGTTGCAAAAAAGGGGGTATTTTCTTGTATTTGTTTCATATTGCTACAGAATGTGAAGCAGTTTACATAACTGATTTATGCGGGTATATTGCTTTCTTAGAACAACCCCTGGCATTGATTTGCCTCTGTCTCTCTGGCTATGGGGGTTGGCTGACACATCACAACATTGGCAGCGTGCACAACCTCAGGAAAGCTCCGGCCTTGTTTAAATTTCTAGATAGCCCATAATAGAGCCTATGGGAGGGCATTTTATCTTGAAGTTGAAATAAGCCTGTAGAGGTGGACAAAACATCTACCCTGTTGACAAGGGCCCAGCGTGGCTTTGGATAGATTGGCTCCTCCTCTGACATCACAGCATTCTTGCATTTGAGCTCCTCACTCTTCGCCTTGCTCCCTTAATCTTGCAAAAAGGATGTAGATAGTTTAATCTATATAAATATTAATATACTTTCTAATTTTCTCATGCGAGAAAATGACAATGGTGTTTGGGGAAAATGTATACCTATTATATAGGACTAAAGGGAACCAGCAGGTTAGCTTATGTGTAAAGCACCTATAAAGGTTGCCTGTCCTATTCCAGGTTGAGAGTAATTTTTCCAGGCATGTGCTGGTCACATTCCATTGTTGTCTTCATGACAGGAATGATCAGCAAGCAAGAAATAATGTATGATGCATCCATGGCACGTTCAAGATGGGTATAGCAGTGCACTGGCATACCCTTCAACTTCAATACCTCTCTGTTTTCAGATCAGTTGTCATAAGAAGAAAAGCATCCTGAAACTTTCATCCAGTAATAATTAACTGCAGGGACTCAATCCTTTAGCATGGAATGGAAGTGTCCCTAACCTTTGGCAGTGGAACCAGGGCAAATGTAAATCCATCAAGTATGGACACTGTGAGACCTTTGCTTCTGTAACGTGTACAGGTAGGGAACATGGACAATGGATAAACTTATTTTCCCAGGCGCTGTCTTCATGGTGCTGAGTTGGTGCAGCCTTTCTCCTAAACCCTGTGATTTCTCTTACCTGGGGTGGCATTGGGTAATCCCCATGCCAAGGAGGAAGTGCAGGTTTCCAGTGGTCATCCATCTCCACCCTCTTCCTGGCTTCTGGTGAAGAGTTGCCTTCTGCCAGGACACCCCTCCCCCTGGAGCCCTAAAGTCAACTTGACCTCACTCCCACCGAAAAAGTCAGGGTAAGTCCCTGACTCTTTTTACCACACAGCTTTGCAGAAAAAACCCATGGTGGTTGCAAATCTGTGGCTGTATCATATAACTGACACAGGGCAAATATGCAGCCACTGCGGTGCTTTGAGCACATATAGACAGCCCCCCAGTCTTAAACTGTAACTCCCAAATCCAACTTCAACTTGTTACTCATGAGGGTGCTAAAGGAAGTAGGTGTTACTGAAGAACATTTGTATACATTATCCATATGAGCTCAAAACTTACTGATTTGGGTCAAAGGGGGGGAATGTGTGGCCTTTCAGATTTGGATGAAGTGCAACTCTAGGCTGACCATCTGAAAAGGAGGACAGGGCTCATATAACTTTAACAGTTGTAAAGAAAAGGGAATTTCAGCCGGTGTCATTTGTATGTAATTAGTTCCTGGTGATATTCCCTCTTCATCACAACAGTTAAAGTTGCAGAGCCCTGCCTTCTTTCGTATATGGTCACTCTAGTATAGTGCCTGCACCTTTAACAGTTGTGGTGAAGAGGGAATTTCACCAGGAACTAATTGCATACAAATGACACCTGCTGAAATTCCCTTTTCTCTACAACTGTTAAAGTTATATGAGCCCTGTCCTCCTTTTCAGATGGTCAGCCTATGCAACTCCCATCATCCCTCACCATTGGTTACACTGACTTGAGCTAACAGGAATTGCAGTCAAACAATATCTGGGGAGCACCACATTCCCCACCGCTGGCCTAAGTCATAAGGTTTTGAGTGTATATGGACTATGGGCATCCAATACAGAGCAGGAAGAGTGGTAGAGGCGATCTTGGCCTCCATGTTACTCCCACTCTGCATTTTTGCTAGATGGGCTTTTTTGCCTATCTAGCTGGGGCATTGCGGAAGGGGATGGAAGGAGGATGGAGAGGCCTATGGGTACTTCTTAAGCCAGCCTCTCCAGTCCCCTCCCCTCCCCACAGAAATGCCCCCTTTCCCCATCTCTGAAGTCACTTTTCTGAAGCAGCTAGCACAGTTCTCTCTGCTGTGAGGAGAAGGGGATGGGTTTGGCAGATTCCTAGATCCAAGGTTGGAGCACTGTCTTTAACCTCAAATCCAGGAATCTGAAATATCCTATACCCCCCAACACTGTCTGGGGCTATAGGATTGCTCCCCAAGACATTGTAATTGTAGACCTTTGGTATATAAGGTGGATTTTAATTGGTTGGTGCTGCTTATTTCATTAATTGTTGTAATAAATAATAAATAAAAATACATGTCTATACTTCCCAATAGCCAAAGCTCTCTGACAGTTCACAACTTTTAATTAAGATTTTGTTTTTAATATGAATAATTATTATCCACTTTGAGCATCTTTTTTATCCAAAGGCAGGATAGAAAGTAATTAATTAATTAATGAAGAAATAAAACACCAAAGAAATGCAGGTTTGAAACTAGCCTTTGAAACAGGAAACCAGGAAAGGCATGATTTGGCATTATGCCAGATGACAGTAGACAGGAAAGACATATCTAGTATATATCTTTGCAGAAACACATTGAGGAAGCTGCAGCAGCCTTTCCCCTATCCCTCAGTGCTAGAAAACCATGTCTGCTGACATTAGATCCTGCTGGTCGGATTGTTAAATGAATATATAGAGCTCAGATTGTTCAAAAAAATATTTTACTATAAAGAACTTAGAATCAATTTGCAAACTGGGCATATCATTTAGAAACACATTGGCTACTTCTAAAAGAGCCAGTATAGTGATCTAAAACTTCATTTCCTTTAATAGTTCAGTGCCAACTGGATTAGAGTCAAAATGGGGCAACTGAGAAACTGCTAACCCCAGAGAACCACAGTTTTGCTAACCATAGAGCCTAAAGTGTCATCTAAATAGGTTCATTATCAGCATGTTCAGATGAACCCATAGTATGCAGAAGTAAAAAACATTTTAAAATATTCAAAGAGAGAACAAATATCCCAAAGCAGTCCAGTGAGAACTGAGTATGATCAGTGGCCTCCAGGAAACAGCATGTTGCGTGTCATATGTAAAAGAAAACTGGAAAATTGGGTATGAGTGTGCGGTGGGAGAGAGTGAATTTACTTGCTGGAGCCCCTTACAGCATCCTGGAGGAGGGCATGCCTAGTTAGAATCTGAAGATGAGCACTCCTGTTTGGTGGTGATGAGGAGGATATGCTGTAATATTTAATTGCAGTTTCTCCTTGTTAAAATTGAGTACTAAAAATGGAAATTGCATACTAAAAATGGAATTTGCTCAATATATTTTGATCACCAGGGCCCTCTTCAGTTCATTCTTCCAAATATAGATAAAGTAGACTTTAATTCATGTACTTAGATTGCTCAGGAAACAAGGTATGCCTTCCTCAGGCAACAAACCATCTGCTTATCAAAGGCTGTTCAGCCTGACTTCATATGGGATTTGTTGCAAACAGTTACACACACATTCCAAGAATTATAAACTAGTCTTCTCTGTAGATAGTTTATACACATGTTCCGGGAATTGTAAGCTAGTCTTCTTCGAGTTGGGAAATCTGGTCTCTTGTCTCACCATAGCTGGACTGACCATATATACTTCCTGAGTGTTAGAACAGTACAACAGTGAAACCAATTCCGGGGGGGGGGGGGGCTCACCCACACTAGTCACATTAAAGAGGCAGCTGGTCAGCCATCTGTCAGATATGCTTTAAGGTGGATTCCTGCATCGAGCAGGGGGTTAGACTTGATGGCCTTATAGGCCCCTTCCAACTCTACTATTCTATGATTCTATACTAAACTTTTCCTAAGATTCAATGTTTGGGTATTTCATCTCTTTACAGTTATGAGGTGTTTAGGAATCCCAAGTCGAGTTTTCACAAGCTTCTATTGTCCTTTGAATGCTGCTGACCCTCTCAGTGTCCAGGAGTTTTTTGACTATACAGGCAAAACATTAAACAGCAAAGAACATACCTGGGAAGCATGAAATGGACAAATGTTGTGACTTGCATCAGAGATTTTCAAGCGCTCTAAGCCTAGGGGAGAGATTGCTCCATGTGCACCTTGAAGACGTGGAGTCCTGGGTTGACTAAGGACACAAATGGTAGCCTTGAAACAACCAAGTTCCTTGCAATTTCACTTATAATGCTCTCTGACATCTCAGCCAGTGGAGTAATAAAGATGTTTGTATTCTGATTTTCTTTAACAAAGCTGATATTACCCTGGAGCCCTGAAGTCAAATTGACATTCTAAATAAATGCATTCAAATCCAAAAGCAGAATGGGTTGGATCCAGACTTCCCTTTTTGCAAACAGAAAGGTGGATGGGGCTGAGATTTAGTAGAAGCTCCCTGTTGATTTTCACTGCTTCCCCCCCCCCCCCATCTACTGGTAGTGGGCTGTTTTGGAAGTCCCCCAACCCTCAGGAGCAGCGTTCAGGGATACAGGGCTGCAAGAGGATGGAGTAATCCACAAAAATGATCTCCCCCCCCCTTTCTGCAGCGGGGAACTCCTAGGACAGAATTTTGCTCACAGTGTTCTGGATCCAACGATATATATAAGAACTTTGTCCTAACGTTCCATACAACATGGGATCTCTATCATAAATTGCAACTGCATTTCAGGTTTCTTCTGTTCTCAGTTCTACAAAATGTGGTTTGTATCTCATTACAGCTTTATGATATATCTACACTTTTACATCCTGCAGGATATATCACTGCTGGAATGAATCTTGGATGGTCCGAAAAGACATAAATCAATTTGGGAGTGATTGGCAATACCTGATCCAACACCTGTAGAGACTAGTACAGGTAAATGAAGCATCTGGCCCAATCTAGAGACAATGATGTGCAATAAGGTGTTGTGTGTGATTAGTAACCTGAAAATAACAAAAACTGGTGGAGCAATGGAGGAGGTATGGCTATTATTTCCATGTGCAATGCTGTGAGATTACATTGGCACATTCTTAGGCTAATTTTGATGCATGTTCTACCAGGTTTGCAACTCATTTTGTGCATGGCAGCCGGTTTATCTTTATGAGCTGCGTGACAGATCTCCAGAAAGTAGATCTCTGATCTGCCCTTCCTCTTTGCCTTGTACAGCTTTGTACAATTGAAATAATCATTCCAAGCACTTAAGCTTTCTACTTCACAACTAAAGTTCAGAATGAATGTTTCTAACCAAGTTGAATTACTGAATAGACTTGTGATAAGTCTGCAGAGGTTTTTTACCTACCAAGCTGAATACAGCATATATTGAGTTGCCAGATGAACTGGAGTGGATTCTTATGTGGTAATATCAGTCCTTACTGCTGGAATAATGTAAGAAGCCCCAGTCCATATGGAAGGATTCCAAACTGGAGGTCATTTCTATGCCAGCATGAACCCTCCAGAAAGTGTAGGCTGGACTTTTACTGTCATTCCAGGAGCGTGGGAAAGAGAAATACTTTAGTGGCTTCTATGATGCCAGCATAATTGGGACCCTATGTTTGCATCCCAGTCCAATAGCAAAACAGGAGAGTTAGCAAATACAATTCATGGCTAGCGAATTGTGTTTGGCTTTGTGGTGACACAATGTGATACTGTATACTGCATTAAAAATCCTAATATCCATTTCTCAAGTCCATAGACTTTCATAGCGGGATAAAGGGGTAACTCTGAATTCTCTGGGCAGCCAGGTCTATTGTGAAGACAAATATGGATTCTCATAGATTATGATAGCCATTATCTAGGATATTATTAAACGTTGTGGTAGTCAATATCCAGAATACTACTAATGAGCATGTTTGTCTTTGTTTAACTTAGGGTCAGTGTGTAGCGGTCCTATTTGGGTCAAAAGCATCAGAGATGGAGGTGTGGATATTGACTCTGATGGCCACCATGTATTTTGTATGCTAAATTCAAGGAGTAGTTCTTGGGCAGAGGAAAGAAGACAAAATTTCACTATAATAGCTGTCCTTGCGGGCAATGTATCAGCACCAAGAGTATTGGTAGGGATCTACATGAAGATGTCACTGATGCTTATAAGCATGAATTGGGTAATGACCAATTAATTTTACTGGTAAAAACTGAATTTTAAAAAGTTTACTGTGGAAATGGAAAAAAAGGTTCATGAATATGTTTAGTAATATTTTATAGTATTTTTTCAATGAAATAATATAGTTAAACCAAACAAAATGAAAACATAAATACAGAGACCAGAGCGTATAATAACAGATAACAAAAAATGGAACATTGTCATTAATTAAGACAGAGCTTCATAGAATTTAAAATACTACGTTCATGGAATAATCAAGTCTTCCCCCAAAAAACCTGTGTTAACTTGAGAACTGATGTTGTATGGGATAATTATTGGTTTTATTTTATTTATTTATGACATTGTTATACTGCCCATCAGCCAAAGCTCTCCGGGCAGTGTACAATTAAAGACCAAGTTATACCTGTAGAAAAATAAGCCATCTGTCAATAAATGTGTCAATTGCTCTAGTTGTTTATGAACATTTGATGTTGTTCCTTTTTTCAGGTTCTGTGCAAGAGAAAAAAGCCTTCTATAAAGCTTGCAGAAAAATTAATTCTCAATACCTCAATGTTCCAAATTCTGAGATAGATAAAGATATAGTATCCCACAGAAACAAAAGCCTGAAATTTAAGATGGCAAATTGTCCCTTATATGGTCAAGATGTTCAAATAAAATGGGTGCTTGAAAACCTGTGTAATGAGACCAAAGACAGGAAATTCAACCTTTGTGCTCAGGGAATGATGCATAATGGATGTTCATTGGATCAGCACTGGAAAGAGAGTATGTATGTCATACTCGGGCCAAAAGAAGGTAATTTTATACACACACATACTACCTGGAGGGTATCCAGACTTAGTCATACATATTTATGACTATGTTCCATTGATTTCAATGGGTCTAATCTAAATGTGACTAAGGCCCTTTCTACACCTAAGGTAGGCTGACCAGATTTTGAGACCCAAAATCCCGGTCCCCCCCCCCACATAAAACAACCCCCCCCGCGTGCCTGCGCACCCGCCCCCCCGCGCGGCCCGCCCGCCCGTCCCGCCCCCCCTGCCCGTGCTGTGGCGCCCGCACGCCTGCCCCCCCGCGCGCCTGCGCGCCCGCCCCCCCGCACGGCCTGCCCACTCCCTCCGCCCGTGCTGCGCTGCGCCACCCGCCCGCCCCGCTCGCCCCACGCTGCTCGCGCCGCCCGTCCGCCTCGCGCTCCTTACCTGTGCAGGCCGCGTCCACTTCCCTCCAGTGCTCGGAATCTACTGAGAAACAGGCTTCACGGCCTGTCTCTCAGTATCGCGCTGGGTGATGACGTCATCACCCGGCGCGCTACTGAGGGACAGGCCGTGAAGCCTGTTTCTCAGTAGATTCGAGCACTGGAGGAAAGCGGACGTGGCCTGCACAGGTAAGGAGCTCGAGGCGCAGGGCTCGAGGCGCAGGGCACTTACCTGCTGGGGCGGGCGCTTCCAGGGCTCCTCCGCCGCCACCGCCGCCGGGTCTACCGCCGCTCCTCGCTTGCTGCACCGCCGCGTGACCCCCCGCCCCCCCCCGGTTTGCCCCCCCCGCCCCCCGGTTGGGCCGGTTTGCCCCTGGATTCCCGGTTAGGACCGGGAAATCCCAAGCCATCTGGACAGCCTAACCTAAGGGTGTAGAGGGAGGGCCTGGGGCGATCCTGGAATTACTTGCTTTCAGAATCATCCTCCAGTTTCTAAATAGGAAGTGTGACACCCAATGACATTGCGCCCATCACAGCCACCATTTTTTTTTAAAGGAGCAGAGAGCAGAGGGAGCAAGGCAAAAAAGGTAGGGGACACCCTGTGTGCCACCCACCCACCCCCTGCCATCCTGGGGATGTTGGAATTGATTCTCCTCCCCCCCCCCCCATGGGCATGCAACCACTCCATGCAGCTCTGTCCCTAGTTTCCACTATCCCAGGGTTTTCCCGGGGTCATCCCTGGTTGCCCCCGGGATACCCTGTGCATCATTTAGACACACAGGGATGACCCCAGTGAAAATCGCTGGTGTAGACATGACCTAAGTCTGGATATAATTCCTTCCACAGTGCTTCAAGGGCCATTTGAAAAAATAAAATAAAATAATGAAGCTAAAATATAACCGTATAGACAAAATCGGAGACAATACTACCAAAAACGTAGCAATGTTGTTGTCAGGTGAACTTACTTTGTTCCATAAAGAGGGTACTACAACTGAGGAGGCCTTTTCTATAATTAGGATGAGGAGATAGGCATTACACTTTTCTCTGATTGTTATCTCTTTCACCTAGATAGCATGGGAACCAGGGAGGATTTTTGCAATGCAGAAATATTTGTAGGAGGACAAATGATAAGTAGAATTTAGATGACTTTAAATCATGTGTTTAAGCCTGCCTTTTGTTACTTTTTACGTTTGTTGAGGGTTCTAAGTAAGGGGCAAAAACCTCCCCTAATTCCCAGCAATCCCTAGCTAGCTGGCTGGCTTTTTTTTTTTTTTTTTGGTATAAACATGCATAGACTTTCACCATTAGAGATGCAAAGCAGAAAAAAGTCTTTGTCTCCCACACGTTAACTCTATATTCTAGTTGTATAGATTTGACTTATGCCCTATTCAGCTGTTCTGTGTTTAACCAATACACTAGGCAGGATGATTGAGGATTGCCCCAATTGCTGTCACCCTGGACAAGTTGATGGGCTAACTTCTGTAGACTCCCCTCATGATTAAGAACACTGGAAAAGCAAAGTTCATGGAGGGAAGGAGAAAAGGCTCCCCATCACAGAAGTTATTTCTCCAACTCATGGAGTGCAATGGATATGACATTTGTGTGGGGGGGTTGAGACGCAGGGCTAGGCTGACCATATGAAAAGGAGGACAGGGATCATGTAACTTTAACAGTTGTAGAGAAAAGGGAGTTTCAGCCAGTGTCATTTGTATGCCATTAGTTCCTGGTGAAATTCCCTCTTCATTACAACAGTTAAAGTTGCAGGGGCCCTGCCTTCTTTTGTATATGGTCACTCTAGTATAGTACCTGCAACTTTAATTGTTGTGATGAAGAGGGAATTTCACCAGGAACTAATTGCATACAAATGACACTGGTTGAAATTCCCTTTTCTCTACAACTGTTAAAGTTACATGAGCCCTGTCCTCCTTTTCATATGGTCAGCCTACGCAGGGCTAGCATGCTCATCCTGCCTCCCTTGCCTCATGTGTTGATTAAATACAAGAAGAATGCCTGTTTAAGATGGAAGAATATAGAAATGCAAAAAAAGGCCTTACTGCCACTCCCGGCAAGGCCTGGGTGTGGGGAGGCAGTTGCAGTGGGGGTGAGGGGTGAGGGGCGAGGCATGTTTGTGCCCCATTGGCTGGGGCAGAATAGGAGCCACCAAGGAAGGGAGGGGACAAAAGGGCATAAAAGCAGCCCACACATCTCCCTTCTTTCACTTTTGAAAATGTGGCTGCCAAGCAGCTTGGATGTGCTTCAGCAGCCGGCTTACGGGCCTAGGCAGCGGCAGCAGCTCTAACAGCGCAGCAACAGCAGCAGGCCCAACAAAGACAACGGCAGCGTTTTCTCCCGCCAAGATGAACAGGGGAGAGGATTGGCGGCCTCCTACATGGATTTCAAGAAGGGAGACAACAGCGATGCGGATGTCCTGCATTGGGCTGTATAGGCCCCTGGTTTGTGGGGAAGACCGGCTGCTCCACTTCGGCCTCCTGGTGGGCGGCAACCCATGGGGATTTGAGGCAAAAGCCATGCATTGTCTTTTCTCTCCTGGGCAGGAGCATTTTTCTTTTGGAATTAGATTCCTTCAGGAATAAACCACGGCTTGGGCCTTCGTGGGTGGCAAAGGGCATTCTCTGGGAGCTTATGGTGTAGCCTATGTGCTAGGCAGTTCTGATCTGCCCATGGAGGGTAACCTAGGTAACGATGTAGCTGCCTTGAGTTACATGATGAAAGAAATGTGGGGTATAAACACACCAATTAATTTGTATGATTCTGTAGCAGGCTGTTTACTTGATTTCTTACACCTGTGTCTAGGCAGCATTCAAGAGTGCATTCCTGCACTGAGCAGGGGGTTGGACCAGTGGCCTTGTAGCCCCCTTCCAACTCTACTATTCTATGATTCAATTATTGCCAATGGGTCAGGAAACATCCAGCCATATCTATTCAGAGCAAGCACTAGCATTTAAGCTTTTACTGGGATGTTGAAAGAAGCCCACGTGGAGCCTGGCAAAGCTGCTGCCAGTGGGTGTGGATGTTGCAGTGCTTGTGGGAATGGTTGTCACCCCCCTCCCCATGATTACACGGAAGGAGCAAGCATAGCCCAGTGGACTGGGTGCCCAGGCAGTATAGCCAAAAGAGTTGAGGGGCCAGAGCTCAATGTGATAGAGCATATATTATATGCAGCAGGTCCAAGTTCATCCCCACCCCACAACTCTAGGTAGGGCTAATTAGGTAGGCTGACCATCTGAAAAGGAGGACAGGGCTCATGTAATTTTAACAGTTGTAGAGAAAAGGGAATTTCAGCCAGTGTCATTTGTATGCAATTAGTTCCTGGTGGAATTCCCTCTTCATCACAACAGTTAAAGTTGCAGAGCCCTACCTTCTTTTGTATATAGTCACTCTAGTATAGCACCTGCAACTTTAACTGTTGTGATGAAGAGGGAATATCACCAGGAACTAAATGCATACAAATGACACTGGCTGAAATTCCCTTTTCTCTACAACTGTTAAAGTTATATGAGCCCTGTCCTCCTTTTCAGATGGTCAGCCTAAATTAGGTATCCTGACTGAATACCTGGGGTTTGCTGCCAATTACTGTCAGTAATTTTAGGGCTCAAAAGACCAATAGTACCTAGCTTTCTATACCCATGATCACACATAATTAAGAACAGATGAGGTTGCCATCAAGTCAGGTAATAACCTGCCAGCCTTATTTATTCAAGGTAAGCTTGAACAGCTAGGTTTACTCAGATGTGATGAGGAAGGAAGTCTGTCTGATAGCCTGGCAGAGCTGCTGCCAGTGGGCATGGACACTGTGATGCTGTTAGGAAATGGTCACCTGGGCCAGTATAAGGCCATTCTCTAAAGTGCTGTAGGTTGCACCTACTAAAAGCATGGCTACCCACAGTTCTGGAGGGAAATAGCAGGAACACACACACACACACACACACACGATGGCATATGAGGAGCGAACATAGCACAGTGGAACAAGGGGCCACGACAGTATGGCCAAACTCTGGGAGTTCCTTTTGCGAGGTAAATGTACTCTTCTTTTCTCATACAGTTGTTGTTTCTCTGGTTCCGGCAGGAGCAGTTTTCCCATACATCTGGACAGTTCTGTTTCTCTGCTTTTACACATCAAGTAGGCTTTTCCCTCAATATAGCGGAAGATTTTACTACGTTGCGTTGGGGAAACGATGGCCTATGCCAAGAAGTTCTTGCTTCTTGGCTCGCTGGGATACGGAGGAAGCTTCAAGATTTTTGCGCGCATGGCAGCGGCGATTAGGGTAACACAACCGTTCTCAGGTAAGAATTCCCTGCGATACCAATCCATTCCATTCCCATTTAAGGAACATAGCCAGTTTTGGGAATACCAAACACGGTAATATAGGGCCAGGATGTCTAGTTAGGTCAAGACCTATGCGGGCGACCATCTGGGCACAGCAGACTTTGCTGTGATGGACTGAAGGCTTCCAGAACACATTTTAAGAAGGAGCTTTGATCGAGATGAAAGGCAACATACAATGTTTGGGCAGAAGTGACATGTGTCCTGAGCAACTCCTGCTCGCATGAAATCTTGATTATCAAGCCCTGTTCATTCCCATGCTCAATATGAAGGAGTGTAACGTACATTGAGCCCAAGTAGGACCCATAGAAATTTTTTAGGGAAATATGGGCAATATTCTCACATTGTGCAAGCTTTTCTTTGGTTTCAGAATCATCTAGAGTTGTAGCCACAGCTGGGGTTAGAATAACATTGGCTAGATGGAGTACCTACCTCCCTGCGGTGGCATAGCGAGCAATCAATGGCATGTGGGTTTAGCGTAATGTGTGCATCATGCCGGACAGATTGCACAGCTGACAGGTGGCATCTAAGGGCCTTCAGCTTGGGTGTTTTGACTTTCCACAGGGAAGGAGAGGGACTTCATTCATGTGGAGTTTTTTCACCTATCGTTGTGGCCTTTAGCGACACGTGAACTAATTTAATCTGGTTGAGTATTATGCTGTGGTAACAATATTAGTTCAAACATACATACTGCTCCTCATACAGTCCAGGGGTGTAGAAATTTATTTTGCAGCTTAACATCTACTATTACATAGGAAGGACTGGCTTTAGTTAACAGACAGATGCCGGGTTGTGCCTGCCGGGACAAGGGTTCGTGATCGTCCACCCCTAGGGTTAGGGCATATTCAGAGATCAGCCAGGAGCATGTGGGGAGATGTGTGAGTTTAAAATGCATGAGCCAGGACATAACCCTTAATCATCAGCATCAGGGGCCCTGATTCTAAACAAGCAGGGATCCCTTGACTTCAGAGGGACAAACATTTAATGTAGTGACCTATTCCCATAGACCTTTTGCTATCTTTGGGTGTCTCACAAATGTGGCTTTTCAGCCAGAACTATCCATAGTAAGATGCTGGTCTGGCCTTATTTATTTATTTATTGAATTTGCAAATAAACCTATGATAAGAGGGCAGCTCGTGTCATTATTCAGGAGCAGGGAGTACATTATAGGATGCAGTCTCACTGCAGAGGCCTTTTGCTAGAATGATACTGGATAGGCAGACCGCGCTGGCTTAGACCGGGGGGTGTCTTTTCAGAGGTGGTCGTAAGTGAGGCTTTTCTGCTTAAGTTATCTTTAGTAGCCCGGGACTTCCATCTTAGAACAAGCATGTACTGTTTTAGTGGAAATCCAGATCTATGGCATATAGCTAAGGCGGTAGACCTGATTCTACAGCAATGTGATGTTAGGCAGCCAACCCACCCACCCCAGATGGTTAATCCCTAGCAAAGTGGTCTGCGTGGTGCAAATGTCTACCCCAAAATTTTTCTTGGTGCCATGTCACAGCCTCATCACCAGTGTTGTGTGCGTTCGGGTGCATGATGGATGCCACTCCTCATTATGGGAAAGGGGCTTAACTATCATCATGGGGCAATTTGAAGTTTCTCTGGCAAGGCTGCCCTACGGCCACAGTGCCCCGCTTTGCATGGAACACAGTGCAGGCAGTTTGCAGAGGGCATTCTGAGTCTCTTGTGTATATGCCCAGCCATCCTTGAATGTTCAACAGCTCTTGTCTTCTCAGATCAATGAAGATGCACAACTATCACACCAATATTTAAATGGTGGTTATGCCAAATGATAACTGTGGGACAGATACGGCATGCAATATATGAGCCACCAGTCCGCATTGTCCCTGCAAGGTTTGCAACGATTCATGGGGGCTGAATAGGAAGCCTGGGGCTTACAGGCTTTTGCGGTCTTCCAGATACCCGCCTGCACTGGCCTGGGATAGTGAGTATGCGGGCTTGTTGGATTCCCACAGCCAGGAGGACGGCAAGTATCACTTGGGCAGAGGCCTTGGAGGTTTTTTCTGCCGATTCCTCATCAGTGCAAGAGTGACAACCTGGATTACTCATGCGTTTACTTGTTAAAAAGGTGAGTACTTTGGTCTTGCCAGATTCCCAGAGCGTGCTGGGTGTATTGGCTGGTACCCAGGTGGGCAGCGGCCCAAAACTTGTGATGCGATCATGCTCGACTCAAGTAGGGCATGGATCATGCGTGCATTTACTCGTAATGGAAGCGAGTACGAAGTCTGGCCGGATTCCCAGAGTGAGTTGGGAGAAGGCAGAAACCCTCTTGGGCAGCGGCCCAGAAAATTGTCATGCATCATGCTTGATTCTAAAATGGGCATGCACCCACTTTGGGGGTGCCATGGAAAACTTAACAGAAAGTAGGAAATCTAATGAATTATTTCTGGTCCAGCGTAGTAATTGTTGGGTACTGTAAAATACCCAGAATTAACATGTGGGAAGGCAGTGTCCAGAGGGCCTTGCAGCAAGCCCAGCAACGAGTCAATGGCGAAAAGTACAAGAATGACTCAAACAGGGATTTGAGCATACGACATTCTAACATAACTAAAGTGTGAAGGGAGCTTTACAGGAAAGATAGCGTTCATCTTTATGATAGCGGTAACAATCTGTTTTTATCAAATCTGCAGAGGGGCTTAAGAGATTTCTACTAAGCAGGTGGGGGGAGGCCGACATAGCATAAGGCTAGTCGTCTCCTGTGGCGTAGGCATGGGCATTGTCAGTGGTGAGGTCGGTGAGCATTCCCAGGCACCAAGCGGTGATGGGTAATGCCTGAGGCTTCACAGCTGCGAGTCTTGCAGCCCAGCTGGAGGAGATTAGGGTTACCTTTGAGACCAACCTTTCTCACCCACTCGGAGTCTTCCAAGGGAGGGTGACACCGGAAGGTCTCCCTATCCAAAAGGGGAATGCCAGGGACTGGCGAAGAAATGACACCACTCCTTGGCAGAGAATGCATCGCCCAATTTTATTCCTGGCTTCAGGCCGGGTTAGTGAGGATGCCCGCTTAGGTTCACCCTTCTTCAGATTTATAAATAAAGTGGCCCTGTTTTAATCCCAGCTATCTGTGTCTGCCTCGTTATTTCTCACACTCCACATTCCGCAACAGCTTTGGTATCACATGCTCTATGCAGTCTGTGCCAGACCCTACTCAGTGTTCAGCTTTACTTCCATTTTTGAAGACAGCTCACTGGCAATACTTTAGTAATTCACCACAAGAATATTTACATTTGGTTAGTGAAATTTTTGATTACAGCGATAGTATTACTAATTTTATATGCTTTAAACCAGTTTATGTATTTTATATTGTTTTTATTGATGTTGTTCCCTGCCTCGATTATTAGAAATAATTATTATTATTTCTGTTTTTCTTTTGTCATGATTTTGCTGAAAAGGACTAAGAAAGAAGGCAAAAGACTGACTTCAGACAGAATGGAAGCCAAATTCGGGAATTCTCTAAAATGGAAATTCTAATTCAAAAAGTGTGTTTCTTAATTTTTGTCTTGCAGTGAAAACAATCCTGATAGACATACCATATGAAGATTATGGATCTCACTTTTGTGGTCATAATATTATGAGAGTTATAGTGGTCTCAATGCCAGAGCCTAAAGGAGAAACCATTATGGTGGAAAGAGATGTCTTCATTGACAGTCTACCCATTGAGATAAAGGTAAAGATCTTTTAGGTTCTTACAATGAACTAGCAACAAGTCAGCAACAGGCTACCTGAATTCACGGTTGAGCGTTTCTATTTCTCAGTATATAGACTAGATAGGCTTCAAGTAGGTTCTTCATTATAAGTTTTAATAGCACTTCAAAAGGAGGTCTAAA
This sequence comes from Anniella stebbinsi, assembly GCA_029215795.1. Lineage (NCBI taxonomy): Eukaryota > Metazoa > Chordata > Lepidosauria > Squamata > Anniellidae > Anniella > Anniella stebbinsi. The sequence goes on from JARDYH010000006.1 coordinate 48,362,837, forward strand.
GGGTTTTTTAGATGACAAAATATTATCTAGATTTCATTTAGTAAATGTATATTGCTCTGTGCTCATCAGTGCTGACAATTTCTAGTCTTTCATGGATTTCGGTTTCCTTTGGAGGAGAGAATGCTTCAGGCACATGGTCTTCTTCGGAATATTTGGTTGATATATAATAGAGATGGATAAATATGTCATTTCTAATTTTTTCACTTTTCCAGTTTTAAATTTGTTCCATCCCATTTTTTCAGCAGTTTGCATTTTTTTTAAGTTAGCATGAACACATGCATGTACTTTCATGCACATTTCTCCTAAAATATGCATTTTTATATGCAGTTTTTCCTAATGTCCACATTTTGGGGTAAGCAATGTTGGTAATATTGTGTACGTTATTTTTAGGGGTGTGCACCTCCACCAAGTTTCAATTCAGACCCTGATTTGATGATTTTCTTTTGGGGAGGGGGAATCCAATTCCCCCTCCCCTGAATTTGACTTAGTGGCTGAATTCAAATCCCAATTCAGAAATCTTAAACTTCATGCCTCTCATGGATTATCACTGAAAATCAATAAATTGACAGAATTTGATTTTTTTTTTGACAGAATTGTTTTTTGCTCAATTAGCAGCAAAATCACAAAAAGTGCAGTAGGACAAGGGTGGATGATGGATGTGGAGCATACAGTTGACAGAGCCATAAAGATTTGAACAGCCAGCATTTTTCAAGCAAGAACCCAATGTTACAGTCTCCTACATCCACAAAAACTCTTCTAACATTCCTGCTTCTGGGAGAGCAAGAATGAGTAAAGATCACCTTCAATATCCCTGCTCCAAAGAACTGGGATGGAGAGCCCTGATGTGATTAGAAGCTATTGGTTCAGGTAGTGCAATTCAAGTAGGTTCACATTAGAAAGCGAACTGAAAGCAAATTTCTAACCAACCATAAATTGACAAATATAAAGTAGACCACAAGCAAAGGCAAATAGCTTTCTTTACATGCATACTCCCCTGCCTCCTTGCATTCGCTGGAGAATGTGGGATCTGCCACTTTTCCCATGGTCTGATGACTTTTCCACTTCAAATGTCCTACATCAAGATGTGGCTTCCTAATAACTAGCTGCCATGAAAGGATATAAATTTACCATTAAGCACAATATCCCACACTGGGCCCTTTTTGAAGAACAATTTTGTGCTTAATGGTAAAATCATCATCATTGCACTGAACTCACAAAACACCGCATGCTCCATCCCAACTCATGCATTGAAAGAATAACAATCAGTATTAACAGTATTCATGCTAAACAGATAAAATCACTTAGAGAATTCTTCCACACCAAAAACACCCCCATTCATAAAGCCATAGTAAAAGCAGATAAAAACTCCACTCCACTCAACCTAGCACTACAAAATGAAGATCAAACACAACCACTTACACTCGCAGAGAAAAAAGAAAAATGGGCACAAAAAGTACTCCATTGGAAGCACTACAACATAATACAGAACCCACAAATAAACAAAGATCAATCGTACGAATGGCTCAGGAAGGGTGAGCTATTTCCAGAAACCGAAGGATTCCTGATAGCTATACAGGATCAAGTTATAGCCACCAAGAACTACCAAAAATACATCATAAAAGATAACAGTATAACAACAGACCTATGCAGGAAATGCCATCAGTTCAAGAAACAATAGACCATATAACAGGAGGATGTAAAATGCAGACACAATACAGCTGCAAAAATAATTAGCCAATAACTGGTCATCAAATTCAACCTTATCAAACAACCTACACCATACTACACATATTCACCCAAAACAATTCTGGAAAATGCAGATCATAAAATATACTGGGACAGAACAATTCATACGGACAAGACAATACCTTGCAACCGACCAGACATGATGTTCATAGACAAAAAAGAAAAACACACATACCTCATCGACATGGCAATACTAAATGACAAAAATGTCATTGAAAAGGAAGAAGAAAAGAGAGACAAATATACACCACTGGCCATGGAGGTCAGAGAACTATGACAACAGGAAAAGGTCACAATTATTCCATTAGTCACATCAGTCACTGGCATCACATCAAAGAAATATACAGAAAACCTTCAGAAACTGGGCCTACCAGAATACATTCACACTAACGTCCAGAAAGTAGTCATAATTAAAACATGCTCAATCGTCAGGAAATTCCTGAGTTAATAAAAGACAGCATGACTTGGCAAAGCCCATCATGTCCATCTAGGAAAATTGCCATGAGTGAGAAAGAGATAATAATTAATAATACTACTAATAATAATAACAACAACAACAATAAAATAATAATAATAATAATATAACCAGCAATCTACCTAACAGGCAGACTTAACAACATGTTGATCAGTATAAACACTTGGAATTTGGGAATAATATAAGAAGTACTCCTTCTTATTTTGACTAGATTTTAGACCATCCCAAGCTGAATGCACCATGCTCTACAGAAGTCACCTTCTCTAATCCCCTCAAAGAGGACCTCAGGAATTGTGTGCTGAACCTGGAAGGCTATGGACTGATTGGTGAACCAATCACCATGGAGTTGGTTTGCAGCTACAATGAGGGTAACTGTGGTTCTTTTTTCTATCTCAGCTCTCCCTATCAGCTATGAAGTTCCATTCTGAATTTAACTGGCTTGCACATAATAGCCTTAATGGCAATATTCACTGACAGTCAAAGCACACACCACTCTAAAGCCATAGCAAGAAGCTATGTAATTATTATTATTATTATTGTTGTTGTTGTTGTTGTTGTTGTTGTAGAAAAAGCAGATGGGGCCTGAGCTGGACCCTGGCATGGGGATAGGGGGTCTTTTACCCTTCTCCCCCACTCTGTGGTCCTGCTGAATAGTGATTCATTTGCTTTAATGCGGCCTCCCAGGCCAGACTGGGACCACAGTGTGTGTGTGTGTGTGTGTTTAGGTGGGGAGAGGAGGGCTAAAGATTCCTACCCCTATTCTAAAGACCTGATCCAGATCAGGAGCCCTGTGCTTACTCTAGAATAAAAATGAAAAAAGGAGCATATCCCATCTTTCAAATAATGTGCTCTTTAGGTTTGAATATAACGAATCATGGACACAGAGACCAGCCCATCTCTCCAAAATGGTTTTTGTTTTGCCTAAACAGTTGCACATGCAAAGGTCACTAACTTACACATTTTTTCTTCTTTATCTCTTTTGCAGATTGGGAACACTGGCTGCTAATCACAAGGCACAAACGTCCGAAGAGTTTACTCCCTACTGGCATGGCAGACACCAATTCATTGCCAGCGTCAGCTGCGATAAGTTCTGTAACTGCAAAGGGTATGCTGGTGTAGACTTGGGCAATTTGCCAGCAACATCTGGAGAAGGAAGTGCATAAACAATAGCTATATTCTAAGAGAAAAACACATTCAGTATATAAATAATGACATATTTTGAAGTTCAGTCATAGGGAATTGGGTTAAACAAAAGATTTGTGATAGATAGATAGATAGATAGATAGATAGATAGATAGATAGATAGACACACACACACACACACACACATATGTTATGGAATAATCTGGATACGTTTGATCAAATGGAGAAATGAATAAACATACATTTTAACAACATTTTATGGCTGCCATCTAAAAAATGTTGGGTACCTCAAAGTAGTCTGGCTATTCAAGAAATACGTAATTATAATCACTGGATCACCATATGTTCAAATGGTTAAAGATTTTCCCCAGATATTTTCACATTTTGGCAATGTACACAATGACACATGCATTTGAGATATTGTAAGTAGAACACATCCTGTATTAGAAAAATGCATCTGTTAACTTGTGTGTATGACATTGTCATATTCACAAGTAAACGGACAATCAACAGAGATACTCATTCGGGTGTAAAATCCTAAAACTCTCAAAATATACTGTTCACTGCCAACCAAACTCTCTGTAGCCTAGGGCCATGTTTTCACGAGATGTTTATTCCAAGATAATACCGAAGTCATCCCTACTGGGCCACTTGATGCACAGCTAATTCCGCTTTGATCTCAGGTCGACCCCTCAGTTATTCAGAAATATCGCAAACTGGTTTTGTCACTTTTTTCCAGCTCTCTGGCTACAATCCTGAAATCGGCGGCTGGTGTGCCTTCCCCCTTTTGCAAAACTGTTGCTGTTTGGTGTGAGATCCTGGCTCAGCAAACAGCCAACCCTCTGTCAGGTGTGTGTCCAGTGGTTTTGGAGATGTGGGAGTGGAACTGTCCTCCATTTTCAGCACAATTTTTGATTAGTTATCAATGTGTTTTGATGCCGACCAATTTTTTTTAAACACAAACATAACTCTATGCAGCATCACAAATTCACTGGACCTCCTATTCACCCCATGTGTAGCTGTGATTTTGCATTTGTGTGCTTCCCTTCTGACTCATAAAAAAGCCCAGTAGCTATGTCATCTGCCTAGCCCCACCCACTTTTTCCAATCGAGATGCGGAAGCGCCGTCAGGGGACACACGTCCTTCTGCAATGGCACTCCTGTCATTGTGGGAAACTTCCCTCGCATGTGTCCTGTGGACAGCGATCGTGGAAGCAGGGAACCATTGCTATCTTCCCTCCTCTGTTGCGACAGAGCTATAGGCATAGATTAGCCCTCAGTCTATCTCATGCAGTTTTATCCAATGCTTTCTTAGGAAAGTCACATCAAAGTTTGAAAACAACTATCACATTTGGCCTTAGTTGTGTTTCCACCATATCAAGTTTGACTTTGGGACTTTATAAATATAGTATTGAAGAGAAATTCTCTGAGATATGAATTGCTGACAGCTTTCTCTGGGAATAATGTTTTTACCTTTCATAGCTGTCTATGGAGTGCTACTTGCTGATTATTACAATAGTACTGTATTCTTAGATGTGTAATGTTTCATTTTACTTGCAATGAACTTTTGATTTCTAGATCTTGGTCACTGTTATGGACTTTGTGAACGTGCTTAAAACAGAAACGGTGTGCCTATTGCTCAATGGTAAATTATAATAGAGTGGTACTACTGCATTTTGTTTTTGAGGGGAGGGGATCTACCCCACTGTTCCTGAAGGTTGGGAGGAAAGCTGAACTCCAGCAATGGAGGAGGCTATTGTTTATGTCAGCTCATACCTATATTTCAAATGACATTGTCTGATGTATAACGCAAAGGCAAAGTTGCCATTAATTATGAATGCCTTGTGTTGCACACCTGATAGCACCACCGTTTATATTTACATATAAATATTATATTATGGTCTAGAACAGGGATGCCTTGGCCCTTTGGGGATCCCAATCCAGCCCTTTGCCATTCCCCAGAAGGCCATACATCCCTGCATTTTAAAAGGTTGAAATGTCTCTTCCTAGTTCCTGGCAGTAAGAGCTTTAAGCCAAAATAGCCAGTGTGGTGTAGTGGTTAGAGCGTTGGACAGGGACTCGGGAGATACAGGTAACACACTTTGAGCTGAAACTCACTGGGTGACTTTCTAGCCCTTTCACCTTCCCAGCCACAGAACCGCCCCCTTTCCTTCTCTCCGAGGTCACCTTTATGACGTTTGAGAGGCAGCCGGCATGGTAGACTAATGTACTTCTGAGTAACTTGTCCCTTCTTAATTGGGGAATAAAGTGAGCCTGAGTGCAGGATAATGCATCTGCAGGAATTTATTTATTGTTTATTTTATTACATTTGTATACCGCCCCATTGCCGAAGCTCTCTGGGCGATTTACATAAGATTAAAACAATTAAAAACAACATACAAAAATTAAAACAGCAAAAACATACAATATACACATAATATACACATACATTTAAAACATCTGTGTTAACTTTAAAAAGCTATAAACCTAAAAATGAAACAAACCCAGGCTCATCAGATATTGCTAAATGCCTGAGAGAAGAGGAAAGTCTTGACCTGGTGCCGAAAAGATAACAATGTTGGCGCTAGGCGGGCTTCGTCAGGGAGATTATTTCACAATTGGGGGGCCACCACAGAGAAGCAATTTAGGTTTCAGTTTTGGTTACCAAAGTGGAGAAGATGTATCCAGAGCAGCCTTCCTAACCTGGTTGCTTTTCAGATGCATTGGACTACAACTTCCATAGTTCCCCAGCCAGCCGAACTGGGTGTGGAAGTCCCACACATCTGGAGGGTACCAGGTTGGAGAAGACTGGTCCTGAGAGAAGCAGGCTATTGATTATTTTGCTTTGAAGCCAGTACTACCTGCGGTGCGCTGGCATCCGCAGCCCCATAATACCTGCTCAATTGTACATGTATAAATAAATATATTATTATAGATATCTATATCTAGTGCTCTCTTTTCTAAGACACACACACACACACTGTAAAAGTTACCCAGTATGTCTCACAGTGCAACAAAAAATAAATAAGAAACAGTATCATTTTTGGCTAGTTGCTATCTACACAGGCTATGATTACTCTTTTATTTGTGTTTATCTCACTGTAGAGCTTCAGAATCTCTTGGCTTCTTATACATAATTTATTTATTGTACTTCAAAACTGCCCATTAACCCAGGTTCTCTGCTTGTGGTCTGCTCTCACATTCTGTTCCATGGTGTGTTGGATACACTAAGGCCCTAAAATAATTTCTTTTTCATTTATTTCAGATATAAGGCACCGATTCACTTTGTCTGCAAGATAACCAAAGGTTTTGTTGTGTGAAAAATGCTACCCTCCCTCCCCACAAAAAAACATTTTCCAGTTAAGTTTACGTACTGCATTTACATAGGTGTGACCTCATTTGGAAATTAGAAACTAGAGAAATAACACTTGAACACTTGGGGGAAAGGATAACCCAAGGAATGTCCAATATAATAAGCGAGTCCAGTCTTCCATTTCTGTCAAGAATTTGATTAGGTCGCTCTCTTATAATTAGTTAGACATAATCAATACCCTTTTATTTATTGCAGTCCTGTGGGTTTCACTGTTATTTTTTTTCTTTTGCATGAGAGAGAGTAAAGATTCAAATCATGTACAACCCTTCATGCTCTTTTCAGAGATCTTCAAAGGTAGGAAGAAAAACACCCCTAGGGGCTTTGAACTGTGGACTTTCATTCTCGCTTAGTTCTGACTACTAAAGAGCTCATTTTCCCCTCATTAAAAGTAAGCCATGAAGCAGTCGTATAGTTATATCATAATTCTACTGTTTGAGACCGCAAGCATCTCATAATGATTATGATTATACACAAGTAAGATCAATTCATTCCAGTGAAATGTCCAAGTAAGCTTTTCGCGGGTTCAACACGAAACAGACAGCTGCTCAGGGTGTATACCCTTCCAGTTAGCATTTCCCACATAAGGTTTTCCAGCAGCTGAAAACTTGACATTCTTTCTCTGATACCTGGATTTTAGTGCTCAAAACCCACTAGAATTATGGGGTGTTGTGATATTGCCATCCTTTACCCTGATCCGCCAGGCCTTAACTCACATTTTGAACCTGGTTTGTCCTTACTATGTTGTATAGCGCTGTTTAGACAGGACAATATTTTTGCAATCCAACATTAACAACCCTAACTACATTTTCTGCACTTTGTCCTTCTTCCCATACATTTCTTTTGCAGTTTCAAATCAAATTTTATTATTGCAAAACTTGTAATTTGACACAGGGAAAGTGCTATTGTATTATAAGCTCAGTCTTGACAAGATGGAAATGGTGTTGGTATCTCTACCATAGGGGTAAATGAATATGTCAATTTCAGCTTCTCTAAGAGCCTATCTACACAGGCAGGATAAAACACTTTGAAAACATTTTGAAAACTGTATATGGAGTGTGTCCCGGGCCCCAACAGTTCTCAAAACTGTCAGCCTATCTACACTACTGCTTTAAAATGGTTTTAAACAGTTTAAAACGGTTTAAATAGTTTTGAGAACTGTTGGGGCCCAGGACACCCTCCATATACAATTTTCAAAACATTTTCAAAGTGTTTTATCCTGCGTGTGTAGATAGGCTCCCAGTTTCACATTTCTTCATTCCTAAATTTGGTTCATCTCAAACTTTTGAGATTTTATCCAGTATTAATTTTGGATTATCCTGAACATTGAGGTTTTTTTTTAAAAGGTTGTATAATGAAAGTATTGTTCTGCACATTTCTCCTGATACATGATGTTTTGGATGCATTTTTGCAATCAATTTCCCTATTATTGTGCTTTTTTTGTAAGCAGTTTCCCCTAATGTACACAGTTTTGTAATCGTTTTTGGATTGGCAAAATTTGAGAAGTACGAATTTTGAAGGCCAAAGTGAGTTTTGGTTCATACTGTGGTTCGAAAATTCATAATTAGGCAAATTTGCATTAAAGTGTAAACTGAACAGATTTCTCTCCCATGCCTATTCTGCCCCCACTTAAAGAAGAATTCTCCTCCTAGGTCCCTCTCACCTAGACTTTCCCTAAAACTTCTACCTCCTAAAGAATCTCATTCTCCCACCATCCAGTCCCCCACTTATCCTCAACTACCTTCCCTCCCACCCCACTGACCAAGGCAGAGTCATGATAGTGCTTCACTAATGGCCCACTAACTCTGGAGGCAGCAATAGTGGCAAGACTAGGGAGAAGGAAGGAAAAGGGAAGTCCCTCCCATCTCCAGTGCCTGGTGAATTTCATAGCATCTTGCCAGGCCAGGCTGAATGCTGAAATAGTGTCTAGCAAGTGTAGTTTCCCTAGGGGCTACTGCAAAGACCTCATTTGATTTGCCTTTGCTGGAGCACTACTACTAGGGTGACCAGATAAAATCCAGGTCAGGGCTCATGTAACTTTAACAGTTGTAGAGAAAAGGGGATTTCAGCCAGTTAAAGGTGCAGGCACTATACTAGAGTGACCATATACAAAAGAAGGCAGGGCCCCTGCAACTTTAACTGTTGTGATGAAGAGGGAATTTCACCAGGAACTAATTGCATACAAATGACACTGGCTGAAATTCCCTTTTCTCTACAACTGTTAAAGTTACATGAGCCCTGACATGGATTTTATCTGGTCACCCTAACTACTACTAGTCCAGTCTGGTGATTCAGGTGGAAAGGCAGGTGTTGGAGGATTGATGGGAATAGGGAGGCTGGGTAGGTGGGTCAGAGGGAGAGAATTTGGCAGCTCAACAGGAGCTGAATTTGAGTTATCTGCATACAAACAAGGGACTACCTGATTTATTTTGGCTTGGGAGGATACTAGGTTTATTTCAGAGTCAATCCAACATGAGCTGGAGGGGGTAGCTCTCACATCCCCTGTAATTATCTTGAGACAAAATATAATATCTTTGGGAGGCGCATTTGGTAAAGGTGAACTTTTCTCTGTCCTCTCTTCTTTCACCAAGCCTGGAGACATATTCTGAAGGCTTTCTCTGCAACCATGCTAGCTGGAAACGGCTTTTAACACACTGAAAGCAGAAAAGGCCTGGGCTGTTGAATTCCAAGTCAGAAGTCAAATTCTACACTAAGAAACTGTTGATGTGGAGAATATACAAAGATCTGGCTAGGTGCTTACAAGACAGAGGTTGGGACCTGCATATTTTATTCCTATGCTATTCTTTTTTGTCTTTTGGGGCCTATCACTGTGAATATGACATTCAGAAGTCACAATAGCTTTTAAAATGCCCTGGCTTTGCCTAGTAGATTGTACAGACAGGATATTCTATTTTTGGAAGGGAAAATCCCAAACACTGTGATAAACTACTCTTAGCAATGGCAATATTCCCCCACCCCCAGCAGTACCCTTGTGGCTATTATATTACCTTCTACTCTTCAATAATGTATTAAGTGTGTAAATAATTGTCAGTAGTATGGACATACGTTCCTTAAGTATTTCTAACTCATATCCTCTAGCATCTCATTACCTTCATAAATGGTTCAGAGGAATGAGATACTTAAATCTTGATGGGAAAAGAGGTCATTGCTGTCCCTGAGGCTCCTCTGTGCAAAGTGCTAATGAACATGTTTTCATCCTCCAGTACAGCACCTGTTATCCTTTCTGTCACTGAAAAGAAGGTGTTTGTTTAAAAAGAACTGTGGAATTCAACCTTTCCACTGCTTGAACAAGCAAACAATAGCAGATTGATGGGAAAATTCAAGGTAACTATAAGAGAGCCACAGAAGAATGCAAATACAAGGGAAAACCTTGGCTTTAGCATTCCACAAATGGACTTATTTACACAACCAAAAATACTTGTAACAGTGCCTTGTCAATGAGTATAGTTGCAAACAGATGTTGTGTGCTCAACATAGTTGTTTTCACATACTTCATCAAAGTCTGCAATTGGATCATGCTGGCCCTGCTTCCAATGTTTTGCAACATCCCCCACCCCCAACACCCACAGATTAGGCATGGATGTCTGTTCACGTAGATCTCCATACAGGTAGGCTTCTCCAGGAGCTAGAATGCATAGATGTCAGAAGGACTGTTCATGCATCCATTTGATCATGCTAGATGACTATCCATGGCATTTGTTCATATAAGGCAACCAGGTTATGTTTTTTGTTATGTGAATTGACTTTGATTCCCCTCTACAAAAAAATATTCAAGTCCAAATTGGGATTGTGACCTTCTGTAACAGTTCAACAAGTCACCTGCACCGATTGTCTTGCTGCACCCTGTATACCTTGTTAAAGCATAATCCATTCATGGCATAATCCATGAAAACTACTACCCCAAGTATTAATTGAATGTTTATATGGATAGGCTGACCATATGAAAAGGAGGACAGGGCTCATGTAACTTTAACAGTCGCAGAGAAAAGGGAATTTCAGCCAGCGTCATTTGTATGCAATTAGTTCCTGGTGAAATCTCCTCTTCATTACAACAATTAAAGTTGCAGGCACTATACTAGAGTGACCATATACAAAAGAGGGCAGGGCCCCTGCAACTTTAATTGTTGTAATGAAGAGGGAATTTCACCAGATACGAATTGCATACAAATGACGCTGGCTGAAATTCCTTTTTCTCTACAATTGTTAAAGTTACATGAGCCCTGTCCTCCTTTTCATATGGTCAGCCTATATGTGGCTATACTCATGATTATCCTTTGATTAGTCATGATTCTTATCCTAATTCAGGGTGAACAACGAGCAACTCTCAATCTGCAAATAATCAGTTCAAATCCCTAGAAGGAGAGAGAAGGAGGTGGCGTTCATGCAAGCGCATATGCGCGCATGCACGCACACACACACATACAAGGAATGGGCCCAACCACTTGGAGGACATTAACAATTATAGACCAGTGGCTAACATCCCTTTACCTGGGCAAGCTGCTTGAGTGGGTGGTTGCAGGGCACTCTTGAATGAAATGGATTATCTAGACCCATTTCAATTGGGCTTCAGGCCTGGTTTTAGAACAGAAACTGCCTTGGTCGCCCTGTGGGATGACCTTTTCCAGGAGAGGGATAGGGGGAGTGCGACCCTGTTGATTCTCTTGGACTTCTCAGCAGCTTTCGATACTAGCTTTGCTGTTTTAAATCTGTATTTTAAATATATATAAATCTCTGCATTGCTGCTCAGTTTTATCCTGGCTGTGCTTTTATATTGTACTTTTTTATTGTGTTTTTATATTGTGGTTTGTTTTATACCTTGAATTGTACTTGTCGGTTTTAATTTCTGTGACCCGCCCAGAGAGTTTTGGCTATTGGGCAGTATAGAAATGCAATAAATAAATAAATACATAAATTTGGCCCCACCCACAGCCAGCATGTGGCCCCTGACAGATTACCCCCTAGGGAATGCAGCCCTCAGCAGAGAAAAGGTTCTCCACTCCTGCTCAGTACATTCATCTTGCCCTCTCAATATGGATGGGTGTCTCTATTGATATCCAGTCAATCACTTATGCAAGTTTTTACCCATAATTCCATTCCATTCAGTTTCTACATTCATTTGTGAATGAGTCTGTGGACTTTGGGGAGGAAGAAAACCCTCACAAAATGTATTTCAGTGTGCCTTTTCTCTCAAAATAAATATTTAAATTTGTATTTTGATATGTTTAAACCACGAAGAAATATGTCACGACATTTAGAGTAGCATGAATCATCGTGGATAGCTAAATTCCACTCCATACATTATTTTCAAAGAGGCTGGGTCAGGTCATTTTGCATAGGAATTTGTAAATATCAAATTCCTCAAGCATCCCTACCCCTTAATTCCACCAGTGTTCTTTCTCAACACAAATACTAACCCAACCCTACATATCTTCATTTCCCTGTTTCCTGCAACGCTGCCTTCCTCCAGACTCTTTCTCTGTTATTAATTCTAAAATCTAAATTTGCTATTGCTCACCAGTTCTGAACTTTTGCGACCCCCAACCTCTTGTTCCCTGTTCCATTATAACCATGACCACAACCAATCACTTTGCTACAGAATGTCTAATGCCCTCATTAGCAGGTTTGTGGTCAAAGTTTCTATTCCCACTTGTGGGCTCCTTCCTGTGGAGTCCTGAGGTTCTTCAGTGAGTGGGTATGTTCAGCACCCTAGAAAAAGATGCTTAGCAAAGGAATGGATGTCTAAGTTGGCTGCTTCATGCCTTCATTCTCCTTAGTGTGTTGGGTTTTTGTAGAGTCATTGCAGCCATCCAATTTTAAGTTCATGCTCTTTTGTTCTTCAGAGAGTGAAAGAAGAGAGTGAAAATAAATAACAAGGATGCTTTTGTCATGAATGTGTTATAAGTAGCAATAGGTCATTTGGAGAAAATGCAAGTTTTTAAATGAGATCTTGAAAATATATTATGACAGCTACAGTACACTCCTGAAACAATAAGAGGGTAGGATTCTTGGCTTCCAAAGATACCAAGAGATAATTATGAGGAAAAACAAAGCTCTGTTTCATGGACTATACAGGCAACATTTTTGTGTTGTATAGGATTGTTGTGGGGGGGGGTAGGGAAGAGTGTCCCTATATGCTTGTAAATAGAGTGAATCCATAAAGTCTTTGGAATGATGATTTCTTTCTCAGTTTGTGCTCCTTGCTTACAGTGCTTTTGGTAATCTGTTCCCCCTATTTTCCAATAAGGGGGGGCTATTTACATTTTCTGTAGCGTTTGTACACTATGGATTATGCTTATGAAAACAGAATTGCTCTAGGGATACATAGGCAGAAGCTCATCATCTGACACTACTGTAGATATTTTCATTAATCTGTTTGCAAAACAGCAGCAGCAGCACACTCTTTTATGTGCTGGGGAAACATGACTGCAATGAACATGTGCTGCTAATGCTAAATACATGCCATTGCAGGACTGGCACTGCAGTAAATATCTGTGCAGATAATAAAATCTCAGGATGAAGGGACTCCTCAGTAGCAAGGTCTGTAATGTGATGCATTACAGACCTTGGGTGGGGCTGTTGGTAGCTCTAGCTATATCAGCTCTCCCTTGTAAATTGAGAGCAGTTGGAAGCAGTATCTGATCTTAAGCTCTGGCCTCTGTATCCTGTTTTCTTTCTGGTCTTGCCATGTATTTGGACCTCTGTGATACTGTCCTCTGGGCTTCTACCTGACTCTGCTTTTGAACTATGTTTTAACTTGATTGATCCCCTGGATTTTGACCTTGACTGTGGGGAGGGACCTACATTCCTGGTAAAACTGTGCTTGACCATTTTGCAAAGAGCCAGGACTCAGTTTAGAAGAGGACAGAAATTAACTCTGGATACTGCCCATAGAGATCCTGCTAGGCAATGTGGCACAGATGCTAAAGTAAACTATGTTGTGCTAGTGTAAGGGAACTCCAACTCAATGCCAATAGTTGTAGCCAAACTAATGCCTGCTAATGCTATTGATGTTGTGCTTAACATTTTGCCAGCTAATGCTACTGGAGTTGTGCTTAATAACATTAATGTTAGTGCTCATGGATACTGTCCTTTCCCCTGCTGAATAGTAGCAGTAGACAAGCCATTAGGAAGAATGTAGATAGTTTCCCAGGTTTGTAGCCTCCTCCCTCTCCCTTTTCTTTACAACATTCACATGCCAGATTTACATGAACCTGAAATGAGATCTGTCAGAAATGTTCCTATCTGGTCTACCCCTTTAAACAGATGCTTGCAAGTTGTGACTACAAATGTCTCCTCTGTAATTTATTACAGAGTGAATTTTCTGCAACTCCCTTCCCTTCCAGGGCTATTCTTTTCCAAAGGAGGAATCATCTTTGGAGATATTATGACTGTATACCCCACTTGTGAGACTATGAATCAACTGCTATGTGTGAATTCTTTCCAGCGTAATCCAATACTGATTACTCTTCAGACTAGTAATGTTACTCGATGATAATATATTCAGAACAGATTATTACTAAATTAGCAGAGCTACCTAACTTAGAACAATTAAACTGCAACTATCAAAGGTATTTTATCTATAAACACAGACTAATAAAAACATCAGCCATGCAGGTATTTGTAAAAAATAAAGCAAAAAAGGTTCAATATAATTCTGCCTTGCTTTAATTTTGCCAGGCCAGCACTAATGGTTAAAAAAATTGCTACATTAAAATCAGGTCACATTGAAGACATAAATTAGAAAATGATGGGCATCATCATCATCACAACCCCTATCTGTGTTCCCACAAAAGGATACTTTTAGACGTAGAATTTTGCTTTGGGATTCTTTATCAATCTTGCCTGGAGGGATTGGAACTCTGTCTGACTTGCAGATTTGGAACAAGCCAATGAGGACCTTATGTTGAACCTTCTTCTTCCAGTTGCTTTGCTCATTACAAAAGGCAAATAAAACTAGAAAAGTATATCTGTATATGCCTGTTAATGATCACTATCTAGGGCCAAACTAGACATGACATTATGACTTACGTAGCCCTCGCCTCCATGGTGTTCCTTATCACAATTACAACCATGTCTGCAATTTTCAGGTCGATGGAGGCAGAATAATTACACATCAAAGGAGAAGATGCACATCAAAGGAGATTGTGAGGATGGGGAGACTTTGCAGCTGATTATGATTTGGAGACTCCCTCCCTAGGTCAATATGGAATGAAGGACCAGACGATATTAGCATGGCTTGGTTCCTAACTGAGGCCTCAACATTCTCTTCTTCCCTGCCTCTACCTCACCCCCAACTCTCTCTGTTGCAGGATGGTTTCCCAGGAGCTGGTGTTTACAGCAGTGATGTCAGACAGTCCTTGGAAGCATACTTGCACCTGCCCTGGTCCCACTACCTCCTCCTCCTTTGCATTTCATTTCATTAATTACATTTCAATACTGCTCCATAGCCAAAGCTCTGTGGGCGATTCACAAAAAATAAAAACCATTAAAATACATTGTACAAAATATTTTTTTTGAAAAAGCCTTCACATAAAAACATATAAACAGATAACACACAATTAAAAAGTGTTTTTAGATATATGTCAGTTTTCAGCAGGTGTTTTGGATCTCATGTATGTCTTGCATGGTCTCCCTTCAGCTAACTGCATCTCCTCAATGAGTCTTACCCACACCAACGCTTTTCAACTCCATACACCCACCCTGTCCAGGCCATCCATCATGCAGTTGT
Organism: Anniella stebbinsi; assembly: GCA_029215795.1. NCBI lineage: Eukaryota > Metazoa > Chordata > Lepidosauria > Squamata > Anniellidae > Anniella > Anniella stebbinsi. Next base: position 48,378,320 of record JARDYH010000006.1, read on the forward strand.
AATCAGGGGGCTCTAACAGCTGTATAACTCTGGCCTGTGCAGTTTGCGGTTCCCATATGTCAGATCCCCAAAAGACATTTCTTTAAATGTATACATAGTAGCTATGTCTCTTTTTATTTATGTTTTACTCTATAGAGTAGGTGCAGGGCCCCAATCTAGACCAGGCCCTTGGTGTGGTACAGGGGCTTTTGAGGTCTGTATTGGCCCCTCTGTGAGTATTCTAGAGTAAAAAAAAAAAGCCATAGCTGCTAGACACGCATTTAAAATATTGTCTGTTTGGTCCCTCAAATGAGCCATTTTCACTCATGCCCTTTGCACATAAACATATGAAGCAGTATCATATGCTACCCATGTGCTATCAGGACTCATTGCTAGCATAATGGGAAGCTAGTAATTCCTCTGGAAACAGCAGAAACACTTGTTTATGGAATGGGGTGCTTGTAGGAAGGAGTTCTGCTGACCTATTCCAACCCAGAAATGAGCCTTTCTGCTCATTTCCAGGTTGATATACGAGTTGCTAGTTTCTTTTGCGACTAGTGCAATGGAACTAGCGGAGGCACAGCTGCAGTATAGAATACTGCCTGTGGAAGGGAAGTGAGATCATGCCTGTAGGCCACATCCCTGGTTAAATGGCTAGCTGGGGCATGCTGGGAGTTGTAGACGTTTCCCTGTTTAAACATGCATAGGATTGTACCCTTAGTGATGCTACAATTGTGGGGAGAAAGATGAATATTAATATAGCTGCTATTTTTGCTCTTAAAGAGTTCTCACAAACTCATGCTGTGTTCTCTTGGCAGAGTGTGAGTAATGGCATTTGCCAGGATGAATAAACTGTTTCACTTGAAATCAGGTATTATAGTCACTGTGAAAACTGACTAGAAGAAAGGTCTGGTTGGACAGAAAGCATTCCTACCTATTGCAAAGAATAGATATCATCTGTCAAGGTCATGAAATTTATGGGACCATGACATAAATCCTTTATTTCCAGAACTGTCCTGCATCTACCTATTGGATCTTGCCCTTCCTGCCTTTGGCTACAATCCTACATACTCACACCAGGGAATAAACCCCTTTGAACACACTGAGGGTAATTTCTGAGTAAACACGCTTAGGTAGGCTGACCATATTAAAAGGAGGACAGGGCTCATGTAACTTTAACAGTTGTAGAGAAAAGGCAATTTCAGCCAGCATCATTTGTATGCAATTCGTACCTGATGAAATTCCCTCTTCATTACAACAGTTAAAGCTGCAGCGGCCCTGCCTTCTTTTGTATCTGGTCACTCTAGTATAGTCCCTGCAACTTTAATTGTTGTGATGAAAAGGGGATTTCACAAGGTAATCATTACATACAAATGACGCCAGCTAACATTCCCTTTTCTCTGCAACTGTTAAAGTTACATGAGCCCTGTCCTCCTTTTCATATAGTCAGCCTAGTTTAGGCTCATCTCGTAAGATTCCTATCCTCCCTAGTGCTGTGCCAAAAATTCTGACCATTCCATTTTCGGCATTTTGTAGAAGGGGGGAGGGGGGAGGCTGGGAGAGCTGAGAATTTCGGAGAATTTTCTCCTTGGGAACAGGTTTTCCACATACCTTTTTAAATGTAGCCAGTAGTTGAGGGGCATTTTTTCTTTCTTTTTCTTTCTTTTTTTAAAACATGGCATTTTCAGGAGCCCAGAAGTGCTTACTGGATACTTTTTAGAGAGGGTGAGGCCACATGGTCTAAGAACTGCTGGGCTCTTCCAAATGCTGAAGGAAGGGGGTGGTGTTTAAAAAAAAAAAAAAAAAAAAAGCTAAAAAATAGGAAGGGCCCTCACCAACCAGCTACACTTAAAAAAGGTATGTAGAAACCCTGTCCCTCTCCCCAAGGAGAAAATTCTTTGAATTTTCCCCCTCCCTGCAAAAGAGGTAGAAAAAACAATGCCTCTTTTGCAGGGAGAAAGTTCCCGAAAATAGGGGGCAGGTTTCGGCCCAGCACTAATCCTCTCTTGCTATGGGCTTTTTACGTTAGTGACCTTAACATATTCTTGGCCATAAACTGGTACCCAATAAAGCCAGCACAAACATGGCCAGGCTGCTGGCTTGGCGTTCCAGATGGGCCCCTGCCTGCTGGCCATTGACCCAAACCGAACTAAACGAGTTCAGAGAGAATTCATTAAACAAAAAACCTACGATTTACAAAAACAATGTTAAGGCTCTACAGATTCCAACCAAGCACCAAAAAGCAGGGAAATTGGGAGTTAAGGCTCGCAAGCCTTAACGCCACATCCCCCCTAAGGAGGCAGAAAGTGCAAGTGAAATTCTCATTCTCCCAAAGCAGATAAACCATGAGGACAGGGTGGAGAATATGATATGCAGAGGTGACTGTGGGGTTGTGGAAAACTGATCACGAACAACTTAGGGCCACCTACTTCTCTTTTTTTGTTTAGAGCCGCCCTTCCCAACCTAGTGCCCTCCAAAGGTGTTGGACTACAACTCCCATCATTGCAAGTCAGTATGTCCCATGGTCAGGAATGCTGGGACTTGTCATCTCAAACACCTGGAGGGCAGCAGGATGGGGAATGCTGTTCCATACCCTTACCAAATACAGGGTCTGCTCAATACTTTTCTTACTTTTTACATTTTAAATGCATAACAATTTAAAAGTCAAAGATGATTTCCCAAAGGCCTGCTGGAACAAAAAAGGGTTTGTCTGCATCCAAAAACACATCAAGGAGGGAGCCAGTGTAGACTGCAAGGATTAGAAAGAAAATCCATGTGTGTACACTATGCAAAATAAACGACAGCTCAACTGTTTCTAAAACTTATTAGAAAAACAGGGTGACTAGGCCGAAACCAACGTTGTAGGCCCAGAAGCACTTTGAAAGGTTTCAATATTTACTTAAAACTTAACACCGGCCCAAACTAATTAAATGAAGTGTTTGAAGCTTTCAACTTATAGCAGTATGGACCAAACTCTTAGAAAAGAGGGAAGGAGCACTATGTGTGTATGTGGTGGGGGTGGGATAGAAAGAAAGGTATAGCCACCTATTCCCAGGAGAGATCTGAAGATCAGGTTACCATGGATCCAGAGGAACCACACCCTGCTTCACCAGGGAGCAAAAGAGCAAACTGGCCTTATGAAGATAGCCCAAAATACTCTCAGAGCCAAAGAAATGCATGTTCCAGAAGAGAAAAGAGAAACTCTTCTTCACTCAAAAGGTCTGTGCTAGAGGCAGCGGCCATTTCACTCACCCACTCCACATTCTAAGGCAGGAGGGAGGGGGGAGAGCGACGCTACTGAGCGTGTGTCGCGCTATGAGGGAAGATGGCCGCCTCATTGACTTGAATGAGAGGTTAAAATAGTCCTTAAAAGTCAACCGAAGGGAATTTAAAAAAAATGAAAAGCTTTCCACCAACTACAGTCAAGAAGGAAGAAGACCCCACCACTGGATTAATTAATAAGGCTCTAGAAATTATGCAAATTGTGAGCACAAAAGTCGCAACCCGGAAGTAAATTTTACAAAAGCAAGGAGACAGGTTTGTATTCCTTTTCTACCTTAAACTGCTCTCCTTCCCTCAATCTTTCACCAATCTTCTTGAAATTTTCAGGTAATGTAAAACAAACATTTCTGGCACCTGTAAATTTCAGAAAGGTTGATGAAACATTTTCAATTTTATGGCTGTTAGAATGACCCCCCCCCCCAATTATCACTTTAACATGGTGGAATGTGTTTTTTACTGATGGCCCTTAACAATGGAGGCATGGCTGTGCCTCCGTTAATATAGAAAAGCAAGACACCAGACACCTGCAAGGAAGATGTTTCTGCCAGTGAAAGAGAACTGCTGCATAGAAAATCAAATCTACCTCCAGGGCATTCTGAGGAACACCACTGATTAGAGCCTGAGATGTGATTCCACTTTATAGACTAAGGCAGCAACAAGCTTTTGGATGTGTAGATTTCAATCCTTCACTTGGTGCCAGTGTCAAGTGATATGTAATCATTGGGCATTTTGTAGGAACTATGCCATGGCATTATTTTTTTGAGCAAAAGGAGATGCTTGAAATAGAGAGCACTGGGCTATTCTGTAACTGACAGAGCCTGGGCCTGCCAGAAAATAAATGAAAGTGAAATTGACAGTAGTTTCATTTCAGAGGTGGTTACACTGATTGGTTTCTATTTTCCTTCCCAACCTTTCCCTGTTCAGGTGTCACTGTCCTCCGTGTTCCATCCCATTATCCTTTCTGTCCATAATTTACCACTCAGATTTTAAGTTAGCATTTTAATAACCTGACCCATACATCAATTATGCCAGGGTATTTGGATTTTAGCTGACAATTCCATTGAAGTTGTCGGGATAAATCAACTTAAACTGATTCATGGATCAAGATGTCAAGCGCTGAGCTTTCTTTTTAATTAAAACTTGCTGAATCCTAAGCATCATTGCTTCTTTATCTTATTCCATTAACACTGGGAAAATAATGGATTCATTCTGACTTGACTCCCTTTCTTTCCCTCCCCATCCCCCCTTTCGGTATTGCTCTTATTCACGTGTTCATTTCCAGTGGTTTGTCATCATGAATTGTGAACAATATTAAGATTGCTGGCAAGCTTGTAATGGCAAATCTCCTGACATGATAGAGAGGACATTATTTGTAAAAGGTGGAAGCAGGCAAATTGACAAAGGGGGGGGGGGGAGACACACTCTGGAAAGAATGCTTTCCCATAAGTCCAAATACATTTTCTTCATTTAATGGTATGGTGATTCCTTGACCACCAATGAGAAATGCTACTAAATTGTGCTTTCAAATGCCCCTCTAGGTTCAAAGCTATTGTTAGTTTAGCTGCCATGAGGCTTTTCAAAGCATTTGGTGGTTTATAAATTGAATGAATAGATCTGATAGCTTTGTACACAGCTTATCTTGGTTTCTGCATCTGTAGCTGCTTGGGGGAATAAGTGCAATGTCCAAATAGATACATTTGAAGTCCATGTTTGTGAATAAAAGGTGGGCTCTTGTAAACGTCGGTTATATCAGGAGTGACATTGGCTGGGGTTTGAATTTAGTTTTTATTAAAGCTGAGTGAGTGAGAGACAGAGACAGAGTGTATTTTTGAAATATGCCATTGATCTGAATGTGATCAAACTAGGAATAGATGAGTTGGTCAATTTCGGTTTCTCTCAGCTTCCTTTTTTTTTTTTTTTTGCAGCTGGTTTATCTCAAACTTCACAAATGTCTCCAATCTTAAATTCGGTTCATTCTGAATGTTGAGATTTTTTTAAAGCTTGCATGAACATTCATAAGCATTCTTGTTTCTTGGAATACATGCATTTTTGTATGCATTTTGCCTACTATACACAAATTTTGCAAACAATTTCCATAACTGAACGTATTTTGAACATTATTCCTCCTAATATACATATTTTGATTGGAGAACTCCATTACAAAATGTGACTTTAGAAAGATAACTGAATTTTGGTCCATATAGTGATTCACAAGTGTAAAATGAGGTTCCCCATCCCTAGTTCAAACAGCTGTGGCTACTTTAGATATGCTACAGTCCTCACATGGCCATTGGAGAAATGTATGAGGCCATGGATTAATTGGTGGGTTCATGTGGTTTTCCAATTAATAAAGCTCCAGTTTTCTATAATGATGGCATCCTGAAAAATTCTGCTACTACTAGAATTATTAGAATGGTTGCATATAACCATCTATGTCAATGTCTTGCTTCACACAAGAGGTTCATATATGTGTAGGAGGATGTCAGCCACTGCAGTGTTCAACTAATACACTCCTTTTTTGTATCTATCATCTATCTATCCATCTATCCAAATTTAAAATTAAAAACTATACTAAATCCTGCCTGCTTAACTTTGGCTGATTATAAAGTCTTAGGGCAAAACTAAACCTTACAGAGGAGACTCATATTATAATTTTCTATTTTGTTTTTAATGAAAAACAACTGTTAGGCTTGGATTTTGTCTAGAATAGCACGTTATAGGTTGCTTAATTCTTTCCCCGTTTGGGCATTTTCCAGCTCAAAATCAGTCCTATGCCTAAGCCATTTTTTATTCATGGAGGGTAAGCTACGAGTATGAAAGACAGTATCTATCCTGGGGAGGGGGAACATCCTTGCCTCACTTAACTGATATGGCATGTTCACAGCAGCCAAGTCTTGATATGTGTATATTGCAACCATACCCTCAGATTAAGGAGACAAGACTCAAGCTTGTTGGGGTTTAAAAGAATGTTTTGCTTGCAGTTTATGACTGACTTGTGTTTTTTCTAGTAGCTCGCAGCTATAGGGTTATCCTTCCTTAAATTTTTTTTGTTTAATAAAGAAAAATATTTTACTTGTTTGAGATTTCAGATGCATGAGTGACAAAAGGAAGCCAAGTTGTATCAAAGGCCTCAGAATTAGTATGTCCCTTTGCCTTACATAAGTTGTAAGTTAGTTTTTCTATCCAGGAAAGCTTCCCTACATGACTATACCAAATATCTAAAGTAAAATCTGAAGATTTCCACCACCTGCAATTGTAAGTCAAGTTGCTGTTCAAAGAAAAATTATGAGTTCCCTATGTAATAATTTTGTACCTGTAAATTGGGAGTGGAGCACGAGTGTTGGTGTTTTGGGAACTAAGTGTGTAGTAATAATATGTGGTGACAGATAACAGACAAATGGAGGGGCAAAGCTACCACATGTGAAAGAAGTGCATCCTCTCCAACAAATAAGGGATAAAGAAGAGTTCATAAAACCCAATTTCACCAGAGTGAGTTACCCTCTGTAAAGCAATGTTAGAGTCACTTCCCATACTGAACAGGAAACAGCTTTTAATGGGGAGATGACTGCATGTTTTTCCATGCTGGACAGACCTAAATGGACAGACCTAAATTTGTCCTGAGTCCAGAAAATTGGTCAAATTTTGCATCTTATCATACACTCTTGAGATGGTTTTGTGAAGGCCACTACATGTCTAACAGCCACGTCAAATACTTCCTTCTGGTGTTTAGACAGTCCTAGGAATGCTGACCTCCTACTTCCTTCTAACCCCCTTTACCCAATCCCAGAAAAAGTGCTGGGATACTGGGAGGGATGGGTGTGGCAATGTATCTGTATGTGTGAATTTCCCAGGGCCACAAAATGAACACAAAATCATGCATACTGGCTGTTGCTAGTAACACCCTGGTAACAGCCATGTTAGATTTGTGGAAAGGCCCTACCCCACTCCCAGCAAGGCTTGGGGGTGGTGGGGCAATTGCGGCGGGCGCAGGGGAGACGAGGCGTGGAGGCACGCCATTGGCGGCCTCCAGAAAGTGGCGCCAGAAGGAGGGGAGGAGGAGGGGGAGCCTATATAAGGCTGGAACTCCTGCCCTCCTTCGTCTTGGTTGCGCGGCTCCCTCCCTCCCTTCCCTGTTGGCAGTATGGGAATGAAAAGCCGGTTGCCCTTAGGAAGCCAAGTAGGAATTTTTTGCTCATAAGCCGTCATTGAGGATGTGAGTTTTTTCGCCTACTTCATACTGTGAGACAGCAAGGGAGTATTAACTAGGTTGATTGGTTCAGTTAATTTGGTCACATTTTGGTGGCTAGGTGCGGGCATCTTCACCTGGCAAGGGATAGGTGAGCATTCACAGGCACCGGGCGGTGACTGGTAATGCCTGAGGCTCAGCACCTGAGTGGTCTCGAGGCCCTGGTGGTGAGATAAGGGTTACCTTTGGGGCGGACCTTCCTCACCCGCTCGGAAGTCTTGTGGCACGGGCTGGGGGCGACACGGAAAGCCTCCCTACCCAAAAGGGGGGGCCAGGGGGTGGCGTGATCTGCACGCCATACACTGGCCTCGATTTGACTCGCCCTACCCTTAGGATGGCTTGGGCCATCAAGTATTGAGGATGCCCGCTAGTTTCCCCTTCTGCGAATTCATCAATAAAGTGTGGCCCATTTTAAACCCAATTTATTGTGTCGTCTCGTTATTTACTGCGCTCCGATTCCGCAATGTATTTTACATGGCACTGCCTTTGAAGACCACTCAAACAGTACAAGTGGTTCAAATATGGCAGCTAGGTTATTGACTGGAAACAATCAGTCAAAATAAAATTTGCCGGTTGAGAAATGAACTCTTGTTCTTTCCATCTCTTCTCTTTCACAAGCTTTGAGCAATCAGTAAAATTTGATGCTGCTTATTTAGCTGTAATAGTTATATATTTATTTTTGTATTAGTTCTTATTCTTTGATTTGTATGCCATTTTATGGCTGTATTTTTAATGTGTTATTGCTGTTTTAACTAAAAAAAATGTAACTTTTAACTGTCCCCATCCCCATTAAATTTTATGGCAGGATACTTTTTTTAAGTAAGCAAATAAACACAACAAGATAGTTTGGTTCATCATTTTTTTTTAGGAAAAAATGTCAACAAAGAAGTTTTGGTCTCCCTGAACATTTTTCAACCTCCTGTCTCTGGGGAGTTTATAATGTCTGCCCTTCCTTGATGCATATTTCTGACATCCATGGTGGTTAGGTCCTCATTAAGGCAGTTTGTTTGCAACCATCAGGGGACCGACTAAGAATTCTAAAGTAGGATTCTTCCGGCTCAGGTATGAAAATGTGTTTCTGTGTGAGCCCTTTGCATACAGTGGAGGGAACCTGATCCTTTCCTATTACTGCATTCAATTGCCAATTGCACTAAATGTCATTGAGTGTCTTGTATTTGTATTCCTGGAGCATCTTCCTAGTTGTTGGCAGCTCAGAGATTGACAGTGGAACAATGTTAAATACATTTCCTATGAAGCACACACCTGTTCATTAAAAAATCAACCTGGAGAGATTGTGGACCATTTTGGCAGCAGGTGCCACTGCTGATAATAATGCAGGAGGTCTGACAAACAACATGTATGCTAATGAACCTCTACTGCTGATGTATTTGAATGCATCATAAGTTCAGGCACCCTTAAATGACTGTTTCTCCACCTCTATCTTTCCCTTCTATCATGTGTAGAAACAACAAATACCTACTTTTTAGAACTTGAAAATACTAGCTTGCATTAGCAACCAGGAATTTTAGGTTTCTATTCCTCCTGATTCAATGACCAGGAGGATAGATAATAATTTTTTTAAAAACTACACTTCCCAGAATTCCCACTGGCAAGAGAGAGAGAGCTGGAAGCTTAGGAAGACCTTTCATCAGCTATCTTGGGAAAATATAGGAAAGGTATGTGGAAGAAGGAAAATGGCAAATGAGACTAGAGCTGATGATGGTGAAAACAGTGAAGGTTGGGAATTCCCCCATCTTTTTTCTGATAAATCTTCAGAAAGACTCGGAAAGACTGAAGCCCTGTTCAGATGATCATGGGGTGGGTGGATAGTGGAACCATGGAGCAGGGAGGCATCAGGGAATTGTGATGCACAGCCCAGCCCAGCCCCCATGACCACAGAACCATGCAGGGCAGTGTGGTTCCCTTACCCAACAGGCGGTTGATTTTTTAAACCCCCCCCCCCCCATTGCTTATTGTGTCATCCAACCCAGCCAATGCCTTTGTTAGCTCCAATGTTTGCTACCTTGCATTGCGATTGATGCTCCTTGCTTCTGGATCTTGGACTGTTTCTTAACTCTGTATTTGGATTGTGAATGTATCTGACAGCCTAGCTGTGTTTTGAACTCTGCCTCCTATCCCAACTACTTATGCCTTAGCCTGACCCCACATATCTAACTCTTCCTGTGCTCTGACCTTTGCCTGCTATCTTGACCACTCCTGCCTTAGGTTGAACCCCATTGGACTGAAACCTGTTTGCTTGACCATTTGCTTGTTACATATATGCCTCCGGTATTTGCTTTGCAAAGAGCCAGGACTCCGTTTAGAGCAGGACATAGGATGTCTTAAAACTCAGCATGAAGGTTTTAAAGTATTCTGAGAGTTATAGGGCAGACAGTTCCTTAGGCCCTGAAATACATGTACGTGTGTGTGTGTGTGTGTTGTTTTGTTTTAAACAAAACCAAGAAACCTCACAACCAAAACAAGAAACCCCACTGGGACTGCCCAGTGAAAGAGCAGTTTCCTCATAGGTGGTGGCACTGCTAGAGAGGAAATCCCCCATAGCTCCCATCAATCTTAGCCAGCATAGTGACCTTGAGATGGAAAACGAAATCAGGGAGGCTTCCAAATGAGGAAGCGGTGTAATAATGGGTGATTTCAATTAACCCCGCATTGACTATATAAATGCACATTCTAGTCACAGGAGAAGTTAAATTTCATGTTGCCCTGAATGATTGTGCCCTAGAATAGTTGGTCACAGAACTGACCAGGGGGGAGGTGACGCTGAATTTGATCCTAAGTAGTGCTGCCCAGACCTAGTAAGAGATGTAAATATTATTGAACTAATTGGAAACAGTGACCACAGTGCTATCAGATTTAATATATATTTAAGTGGAAAATTGCCCAGCCTATGTATAAGAGTTACTGGGGAACATGGGCGGGAAGATGCTATTGTACTTGTGTCCTGCTTGTGGGTTCCTGAACAGCAGCTGGTTGGCCACTGTGTGAACAGAATGCAGGACCAGCAGGGCTGTTCTGACGTTCTTATAAATTTGTAGGCCAAGCCATCTGGAGGGCCTGAAGTTACCCACCCCTGCATAATTTGCTCCTATTTGTTTTTAAATCAGCAAGATAGCCCAAAGATGTAATGCTCTAGTACACTTATTTTAAATAATAGGTTTATCAAAGCTAAAATTGTTCACCTTTTTTGTCTAGGCTTCAGCCTAATTACAGGTTGTGCTTCCCATTACAGCTTACAATAACCCCTTGTTTCAAACCCTCTTATTAAATTACAACATTTGAGGTTTTGTTTCCACTTAAGCTAAATAGGGGGACTCCTCCATGCTGTGGTGGCAATTCAGTTAAGATTTATATTTGTCTGCCTCTATTCGGGTCAACGGGATTACTCCAGTGCACACTGTTACCCTTTCGTTCCCAGTGCATTTGGATTTTGATGTGTTTATCCCCAGTAGCTGCTGTTGACCAGGAGCCCAATGAACTGATAATTATTGAGCTTTCAGATAAACAGGACTAGTAAAAAATGGTGTATACATTAGCAGTTTTTCCTAATTAAAAAGTTGCTGTATCTCCAAATAGAAATGCTTGACTGTTGCAAATAAAAATAACAATAACACTGCAGCAACAAGCTGGAGATGTTTTCCTGTTACATCCTTTCTAGACAGCTTTTTCCTCAAAGCTGTTACTGTGATAGGCATCGCAGGACATAAACCAGAAGCCCTGCAGATCAGACGTTGCTTCCATAGTCCTGCCCCATGAGGCCACTAGGTGCAATAGGGAACTACAGACAGTTTGAGCTGGGCACCTCTAAACTGATTCTTCCTGGTCATGGGAATCTGGTGATTTGAGAGAACTGCTCCCATGCCACTAGTGATGAGGTCACATTTTGGAACAAGTGGTCTTTGGAATATCAGCTGACCCAGTTAAACAAACTACATTCCTTATAAGACACCCTCAGCCCCTTCCAAATGCAGGCCCAGCTTCTTTGCCAGCCCCCCCTCTCCTCCCAAACAAACCCCTCACAATGGCAGCAATAAAAATACGCTATGTGAAATGTTTGTAGCATTGCTTTTGAAGGATTATTGGTCCCTCAGTGGAATTCTGAAGAGCTCTGCATGCATGCCTCTGAACCACTAGGGGGCAACACACAGGGGTGGGCAACACGCAACTTGCAAGCCACACGTGCCCACACTACACTCTGAATTCCCCCCCCCCCCAGAAATCTAATGGATCTTTGTATTTGGAGTGCTAAAAGGAGCCAATTTAGCTTGCCATCAGTGTAAATTTGTCAATTTTAGTGCTCTATAGCTCTTATAGGGTGACCACATGAAAAGGAGGACAGGGCTCCTGTATCCTTAACAGTTGCATTGGAAAGGGAATTTCAGCAGGTGTCATTTGTATGCATGCTGCACCTGGTGAAACTCCCTCTTCATCCCAACAGTTAAAGCTGCAGGAGCTATACTAGACTGACCAGATACAAAAGAGGGCAGGAATTCTACAGCTTGTGATGAAGAGAGTACTTCACCAGGTGCTGCATGCATACAAATGAAACCTGCTGAAATTCTCTTTTCTATACAACTGTTAAAGATACAGCAGCCCTGTCCTCCGTTTCATATGGTCACCCTATCTTACAGAGTGCTAGGAAGATCCAATTTAGCTTGATAGTAAGCTGAACTTAATTATTTTAGTGCCACTGGGCACTATGCAGTGGTTTGCTGCCAAATTTTGGCAGCAAATCAGCTCCCCGCAAATTATTTTTCTCCTCCCAGTGCGGCTCACAGTAGGGAGGTGTCTGGGAGGGATAAAAATGGCCCTCGGTCTTCCTGCAGTTGTCCACCCCTGCACTAGGTCATGGGAGAGAGAGAGACTCTGATGGTGAAGTACACTTCCTCATTCCTCAGAGTGTGTTTGTGCCTTGTGTGTATGAAAGGTGTTTGTGTGCTAGGCGGGCTGATGGGATTGCTGCTGTTGATTGGTGCCTTTCCTGTATGGATATTTTGTTGTTGTTGTTGACTAATGATATCATGACTGGTAGGTGGTGGCAAACTTTCCATGGATGCTTTGGGGGCATATATCAGTGTTTCTATGTTAGTATTTGTTCCTACACTGCTATTGTTGTCCTTTCCCTCCAATTTTTTTTTATTGTGAATTTGTGTACAAAACAAAAAAACCATAAAGAAAATTAAAAAATAAAAATAAAAAATTAACATATACAGCCACATACTTCAAAAGCCTCAGTTTCAAATAGAACAATTTCTAGGTAATTAAAAAAGAGAAGGGGAAAAGGTAGCATAAATTACACATAAACGTCCGTAAAGGCAGACCAAATGTCTGAGTAAATGTCCATTCGTAAAAGACGCCTGTATGCTACTCTTTCAAATGTTGCTAATGTTGTTAAGTCTTCAATCCATTGCATTATAGAGAGTGTGGTTTTATCTTTCCAATGTTGTAAAATAATTATTTTGGCAGTCAAAAGGGCACGAAAAATCCATTTCCATTGACCGTGTGTTAGTTTCCAAGCAGCCGGTATGTAATTTAAAATGACATGTACATCTGAAAATATTAAAGAGCTTTCTAATACAAAATTTATGTGACTGATAATTTCCTCCCAAAAGGTGGCAACTATTAGACATTTCCAAAACTTATGAACAAAAGAAGCATTGGGTATGTAACGCTTCCAACAATTTGTTGATTTAGACAACCTTTCTTAAACAGACACTGTAGTATCCAGTATACCCAAAACAGTAATTTTTGCTGGATAAGACGTAACTGGAGATCCACTGACATATCTGATGCAGATGCCAAAACAATGGTCCATTGTTTCGATAAAATAGGACATTCCAACTCTATTCCATTCCTGCTGAAGCCCCATTGTATCATATTTATTCACTAATAAGAAGAATTTATAAACATGAATTGCGAGGCGAAGGATGAGAAATGACGAGACGACACACAGATATTGGGTTTAAACATGGGCCACTTTTATTAGCTCAGCAGAAAATTCAGGGGGGGAGAAAGCCTAAGCAGGCAATTTCATATGGCCAAGCCTGGCCACAGCTGGGATCGGGCGAGTCATTCACAGCCTGGGTAGTGGCACCTGCCATATCGCCACCCCCGAGCTTCACCCCTCTCAGGGTTGGGAGGTCTTCTGGTGTTGTCTCCCCCCCGGGCTGCACGGCTCCGAGTAGATGAGGAGGGTTGACCCCAAAGGTAAGCCCTATCGCCCCAACTGAGGCCGCGTGGCTCACAGTGGTTGGCCTCAGGTGTTACCCATCACTACAATAGTGCCAGTGAATGCTCACCATTAATAAAATTAAATTGCCCGTACCTACCGCCACGGGGGGGGGGACAAGCTTTAGCTTAGTCACCCACTCCCCCCCCCAACCAATTGCCTCAATAATGCCTTTCTGCAATTCAGACACAAACAAAGCATTGCCTTCCTCCGATAGGTGCACTCCATCGGCTCTATACAGCTCCCTCCGAAAGCGGCGTATTTCAGAATGTCGAATGCTCACATCTCCGTGCTCAATTAAGCTTTTATAAATTTCTATATTGACCCTTTTACGGGCCCTTTCCAAAGCCAGAGGGTCGCCAGCACCTCTCCAAAGCAGCTGGGGCAATATGCAGGACCATACAATTTTGACGTCAGGCCACAATTGGCAGATAAGCTGGAAATAAGCCGGCCCAAATCGTTACCTCCAAGATGGATCAGCAATATTTGCAGGGGGTGCAGCGTAGAATGATACTGCCGCAAAGTTGGTATGAGGTTTTTCCATCACATACCACGTGCCGAGCCAACGAATGGTTGCATGCTGGCCCAAACCCAGCTGAGAGCCAAAGCCAGACCTGGACACCCATCTGCTAGCCCAAAATATCATGCTGTGTCCACATATCACAACTTGCTTTGGGGCAGAGCTTCGCCAGAAATCTAAAATTAAACACGAGTATGTTAGCGATTGACTAAACACATTACTTTGGGAATTGTCGGATGTATGCCCTATATGCAGAGGAGCGCCATCTGCCAACTGCTTGAACTTGCGAAGCGGGGAACCCCAGTGAAGCCACCGTGGAAGCCGCCCCAATCCTGAAAGAATGTGTCCCAAACTTGAAAGAACTCAATCCTAAGGCACCCAGAGCCTGTTTTGTGACTGACCAGAATTGGTATTTGATCAAGAGGGACAAATCCTGATGGCAAAAAAGAAAGCTCGGTGACGAGCCCCTCAGCAGATTGAATGCTTCCAATGCATTAACTGGGCATAGCTCTTGTCGAGGAGAGGCGAATAACTGCACCTCCGACCCTTTGCCTAACTGATCCGTTTTGGATTTACGGAGCCAAAAATGCACTGCCTGAGGAAAAATGCGGAAGTCGGAATACAGAAATGTTCTCCCAGATTTATCTCCCTTGGACAATGCCAAAGCCTCAGAAATTCTGAAGGCCCCAAAAAATGCTGTCAGCGCTGGGGCATGAAATAAAATCGCCTCGTAGTTTGAATAGCAAAGCAATGGCCATTGTGCTTTCAGGCCAATTAGTACGTCAGGAGACATGGGGGGTCTTGCATCAGGTGTACGTGGAGCATCTCTAGCCCATCCCTGCAATGCCCGTCGTACGCGAAAATCAGAGGTGGAATCCTCACAACCCTGAGCTTTAGCTATAAATGCCAATGCTGCCACTTTGATGGCAATTGTACGGGAGGACAGGCCCTTGTTACGAGAGCCTGCACAGAACTGCAAGATGTGCTCCACTGGGATAGGCCAACGGAATTGAAGCTGGTTGTCAATGCGAAAATCATGAAACTCCCTGCCTGCCTTACGATATGCATACCTGGTGCTAGGAGCTAGAGAGTGCCATATGGCTTGGTCTGTATCCTGTTGCCATTCTGCCAGAGCGCTGGTGGCATAATCTCCAGTGCTTGGCGAGCCCAGGGGGCCAATGTCCGGAAATGCCGAACCTGGTGATGCGATAAAGCGTCTGCAATGTCATTATTTAAACCAGGTATGTGCTTAGCCTGAAAAAGGATTGTTATTTTTGAGACAGTGCAGCGTGAAATTACGCACCAATGCCATGACCCTGGGATTGCGGGAAGAAAGAGAGTTGACAATCTGCACTGTGGCTTGATTATCACACCAGAAAATGACCGTAGAATTGGCCATATCTGTCGCCCACAGGTGAACTGCCACATATATTGGAAAAAATTCCAACAATGTAAGGTCTTTGGAGAATCCTGCAGTAACCCATTTATTAGGCCATCTTTCAGCGCACCACCTGTCTTGCCAAATAACTCCAAATCCCCAAGTACCAGACGCATCCGAATGTACTTGCAGATTAGCCTGAGCTAGCAATTCCCTTCACCAAAAAGATACACCATTGAATTGCACAAGGAATTCTAGCCAAACCCTGATAACCTCCCGCATATCACTTGTGACCCGCGTTCGATGATGGGGTAAGCGCAAATGCCCCATGGCAGAACACAGGCATCTCAGGAATGCCCCCTTGATATCGCATTTACGCATCAACGCCCCTATTCCATTGTTGCATACCATGAGCACTGCAGAGTCGAATGAAGCATACCACACAGAACTGAAATTTTCCGGTATTGAGTCATTCACAGAAGCACCCTTCGGGAAAGACAGGTTGTAAATCAACCTGAATTCCCCCGGGGCCTTTTTGGGAACAATGCCCAAAGGTGACACTCTCAAATGAGGAATAGGGGGTTTTGGGAAGGGTCCCAAAACCCGACCAGCAAGCACTTCCTTCGCTATTTTTTCTTTAACAATATGCTCAAAGAAACCAATGGACTTCTGGTTCTTGGAGATAGAACCACACCTAACGCCCTGAA
This sequence comes from Anniella stebbinsi, assembly GCA_029215795.1. NCBI lineage: Eukaryota > Metazoa > Chordata > Lepidosauria > Squamata > Anniellidae > Anniella > Anniella stebbinsi. The sequence continues at coordinate 48,394,679 of JARDYH010000006.1, forward strand.
ATGGTATGCTAAAACCCTCCTGAAAACCTAAACGAAGGTATAGTGCCTCCTGACGCTTGGGATACAGTGCTAAAAGCCTGTTTAGGGCTTCAATTTTAACTGGGCTGGGCCCCTTTGGGAGGAGGTTGCTGCCCTCCTGGCCGTCGATTACCTTGTCCATCTTTATTGGGCCACTTTCCGCTCCTATTTCTATTACAGTTTGTAGCTGAGTGGTTTCCTGCACATAAGTGATATTCATGCCTGTACTTACAGGGATTGCGGCTGCAATCTCCCTTGGTGTTAAAGTTCCAACAGAGTGGGCGGTGTTGAACCGCCTGCCCCGCATTCCCTCGTGGAGTGTATGCGGGAAGTTGCTTAGCCAAAATATGGCCACTATCCGCTCTGTCCCCAAAACCAGGCCTGGCAGGGGTCATGAACTGTAGCCACAGATCATGATCTTTTGCGTCCAACTAAGGGTGTGGTCAAAGGCGGCCCTATGACGAAAAGATTCATCATAGGCCAACCAGGCCCCATCCTCATCCTCCGAATACGCTCAATATATCATATCGAGGTATTTGGTCAAGATGGCTCCTTTTCCGGGAAAGCGCTACTGAACCACTCCCATATAAATCAAGAATCCTGGCAGCCAGTTTGCCCATGTTCTAAAAACACGCCTCTTTTTAATCCTTTCTGCTTCCTTGTCCATTACTTTATCCTTATCAGTGCTCTCTTGTTCCCAGAAAAGCAAGGAGAATATATCAACATATTCCCCTTTGCAAATCTTTTCTCTGGTTGATGGCAATAAATGGTATCCTAGTGGAGCTGAAGTGCTCCCTGTCGGGATAGCATCCCTGCTCACTCCTGCCAACAGATCCTTATCGGCTTGTCCTGAATATTGTAAAGTAGATCCAGCTGGGCCCATCCACATCTCTGCACAGCCCGCATCTGCGGCTGTCACAGGTTGTGAAGTCGTTCCCGAACCATCAACCTGTTTTGCAGGCATGGTAGAAATCTCAGGTGTACCAGCACTAGTGGTGGAAGGAAAACTCCCTTGCATTGAGATTGATGTCTGTATGCCCGCACCCTGCTGCACTGCAAGTAGTTGCAGATTTGTGGCGGGCAGTCCACCTATCATGGCCACACTCATCCCTGCCAACCAAGGAAACCATCCCCAGGGAGCCTGGATAATGTTGGCTGACTGTGAGGTAGTTGCAGTGTTATGCGCTTGCAGCTCACCTGAAACCGGTGGTCCGTCAAGCTGAGCCGGAGCGTTTGTCGCAAGGGTGTTGCCTGCAGTTGTTGTCACCACGAGGCCACTGGAGGTAGATGAGTTAGCTGCCTCCAGGATGGTCCCATCCGTCACAGGTGCTGTTCCTGCACTGGAAGAAGCTTCCACAGCTTGTAACCTGGCTGAAAGAGAATCCCATAACTTGTCTTGTTTTTGTTTCCTCGTCTGCCACCGCCCAGCAGTGGTATGTGTAATAACAGGCGGAGAAGGGACCTTGATGCCTTTTTCTTTTTCTAATGCTTGCAATCTGGACAGAGTATCAGATATATGGGGGGCCAATTCCTCCTCCGAGGACGAGTCCTCATTGGACCTTCCCCGCTTACTTGGTTGGCGGGGTGCTTTTCCTTTCCCCTTTCTTCCCCCCATTCCTTTTTTTGGCAGCATTATGAACTGTTGCTATTAGAACCTAGACTAAATAGAAATAGCAGCTAAGGCAGGGATAAATGTGTGTTGGCAGCCCTATATCCTGTTTACACAGCAATAAAACGCCCCTGCGCCAGCAAATTGAACTTGAGTGTTTGGTTCTTCTTCTTTTTATTTATTTATTATTATTATTATTATTATTATTATTTATTATTATTATTATTTTTTATATATATATTCAGTAAGTTATTCTTTCTTTATTTGTTCAAGCTAACCCCTTGTGGATGTAGCCTACTCGCTACCCGCCTGCCTAGCCGGCCTGACACAGGTCCCCGAAGTCACAGGAGTTATGTGGAGGAGTCCCCTTTTGGCGCCAAACAGGGACCTAAAATGGAGGGCGATGTGCAGGCGTCCGCTCAATCAACAGTTTAGGTGGACAGGCCTGATCGCACAAACCAGTTGGCTCAGCAGCCAAACTGTGTGCTTCCTCGCACCCGGGCCCAACACAAATCCGGGAGTGTAGATGGCACTCAGGCGTCCACTCGTGGCGCAGTAGGAGGACGACCCCGTCCCCCTACACAGGGAGGCCCACAGGTCAAAGTCGCCTCACCGCCTCCCCTGCAGCCACCGGGCAGGAGAGCAGTCAGCGCTTCCGGCGTCCGCTTCTCAGGTCCGACTGGGGAACGACAGGAGACCCGCCACACGTGCGCCCTGCAGGAGGATGAGCCCGTCCTCCACAACCCAGAGGCCCTCAAGGCTGAAGGCGCGCTGCGCTCCAACAGAAGGGCAGGTCCCTCGCCCATGCCTAGCTTCCCGCCAGCAGGAGACATGCCACACTTGTGTCCCTGCAGGAGGACGAGCTCGTCCTCCGAAACCCAGAGGCCCTCAATGCCGAAGGCGCGCTGTGCTCTAGCAGAAGAGCAGGTCCTTCCGCCCATGCCTAGTTTCCCGCCAGCAGGAGACACGCCTCACGCGTGTCCCTGCAAGAGGACGAGCCCATCCTCCAAAACCTGGTGGCCCTCAGGGCCAAAGGCGCTGCTCCGGTCTACTCTGGCCTCCTCTGCTCGCTTCTCGCCGCTGCCTTCCTCCATTGCCTCCAGCAGCCGCGCAGCAAACGGTGAATCTGGGAGGGGTGTGCTTGCCTTTAAAATGGCTTCTTTCCCTTCCCAGCTCTGGTGGCACCATGTGGGGCTAGCCAATGGGCAGCCTCCACGCCTCGTCTCTCTCCTCGCCTGCAAATTCCCCCCCCCCCATGCGAGCAGGGTGGGGTAGGAGGCACTTGTGGGTCAATTTACCCAGTCAGCCTCAATCAATCAATCAAGCTATTGTTGTCCTATTCACATTGCTACTGGAAGAGCATAGACTTCTGAATAGAGTTGTGGGTGCCCGATTGTGTATGGGAGTCTGATGGACTCTCCTACATCAGCCCCCCTGACCCAGCTCACTGGCCCGTGGAGCATTTGCAAGCCCACACACAATTGTCTTCTGTCCTCCTCCTGCAATCTCAGGAGAATATTGAATATTTGCCCTGCCTTCCGCCCTACCAGCCATAGTGGGCACCAGCCACCTCCGTCTATGAATGATGTACGTGGGGCAGAGTGGCAAAGTAGACACAGGTGATGCTCACTGTGGCATTACATGTTCATACAATATAAACTGTAGATATAGGTGTGTATTCATGTTATAACTCACTGGGCCTGTTCAGACAACACGCTAAGCCCTAGTAAGGTTGCTAACCCTTTTGCAGCAAATGACTAGTGAGCATGTTTAAACTGTAGTTATGTAGCCACCATGGTTAGGAGTGGTTCACACAAGACACCAATGTGTGTGATACACAGGCAGGTTGCTGTGTCTGTGTGAGTCAGATAGGGATTTGATAGGGTTCAGAACAGAGATAGGGTTCGTCAGGGAATAGATCAGAGAGGCAGGGTTATGAGACAGGGGCATTATGTTGGGTCTGTGAATAGTTAAACTGAAGAGAGTCTGAAGAGAAAGAGAGATGGTGACTATGATTTATGGGTATGATAGGATATACATAGATAAAAGCTTCAAAAGTTACCAATTTACTGTTGAACATCTTAACGTAATAATTAATAAAGCTTTCTTTATTTTATAATATCCTATGCTTTCTGCTCTTGGTTACATAAGGGTTCAGGAAATTAAGGAACTTATAAAGGCTATAGAATAAAGCAAGTGTGTCCTCCTAGCTCAAGGACAAAGGTTGCATCTGAGCCTAAAGGTCCTGGTGGCGTTACTGTGTTTTCTGCTCTGGGAAACATCTTATTGAAGAGGTATTCTCACTGGTAACAGTCAAGACTGCCACAATCGCACATTAGGAAGCACTTAGTGATAGTGCACACACCTTTTCTAAGCCCCTATGGGTGTGGGGGGGTATGAACTCATTCTCTGTCGCAGTTTTTGAAAGAATGGAGAAAGGTATCTCTGGTTGCTTAGGTTGTATTGTTTATCTGGATGAAAGCAGCTGCCCTATTTCCTTTCATTCGGAGATGGCTTTTTTTCACCCTTGTCAGTTCCTCCACCTTTTGCATGATTATGCTTAGATCCGGGAAGGCAGAGCATCCCAGTGCCTTTGTATGTCAGCTCTTTCTACTTGCTCACTGTTTGCAATACTTCACCCCGCTTTTGGAAGTCAAAGACAATTATAATGATTCCACCATTCCGCACAGTTTGATTCTTCCTCCTGCAACTTTTCTCTACAGAGAAGGGTCTCCTTTTGTACTCTATTCAGATGCAGAAAATAATAAGAAAGATAGTTCATTAAAGTGCTGGTTCTAAATTTTTAGCTTTAGGAAGGCAGGCTCCTTTTTCCAAAAAGCACAAAATTCCTCGTCACTAGCAATTTTTATTTTTCTAGGGATGCTTTTTAAATTAGTAGTAGTAATAATAATAATAATAATAATAATAATAATAGAATTGTGATATTTCATTAACTAAAACCATTAAATCATATAAAAATATTAAATAATAGCTATCCAAGTACAACATCATGTATGTTTATTTTTTTTACCAGTTTTACAATCTATTCTATTAAGTTAAAAGGACTATTTTTGTTATTCCTTCTATTAATTTTATTTGCATCCAAAATATATGGCATTCCAATACTTGTTTTCCTTTAGTCCGTTGTTAGAAAGATAGCTCTTACTAAAGCATTCTCTGTTGTCAGTGAAGGTTACTTGGAGTATTTTTTCTACAGCCATTGTGTATTGAATTCTTCCCTTTGTATCTTTTTTTCTATAGATGCAGTTCTATATTTCCATTTTCTTAATATTGTTGCAGCAATGAGAGTTAATTTAAAAGACCAATTTAGCATGATGGTTTTCTGCTTGTCAGATCTGATTTCTACAGTATGTTGTTGAGGGCTAAGTAAGGGGGTAAAGCACATGCTTTTCATGCAAAAGTCTTAAGTTCTGACCTTGGCACCTCCCGAGAAAGACAAAGGCACAGACTGGCTTTGGTTGCAAGAGCAGGTAGCCTTGGCCAGAGGGAGATGTTCATGATGTGCAGGCTGTGGCTGAATCCTTTTCTCCTATCCCTCTGGTCACAAGTCCAGACACAGAGTAAGAAGTGAATGCTGATTCTTTGGGTGGGAGTCATGTGATTGCAAGACTATCGTGAGCCTACATTACCATACTGCAGAAAACGTATTCAAAGTGGCTCACATATTGCAGTGGGAAGCTGGCTGGTCTTGTTTCATGACCACTTTCTGGCAAATTCATAGTGCTTACAACTTGTTCCATAAGCTGTACCCTGTGATGCTAAAGGAAAACTATGAATCAGCTTACAATTAACTATTTAATCTTTGAAGATTGGAACTATATCATAGTATAGCTACTGTGTTAGAGTAATAGTTAATTGTTACTATACTGTTGGGACTATGGGTAAAATCCAACATAAATTCTATTGAAATGAATAGGAATTAATTAGTCATGGCTAAATTTCAATGGGCTTATTCTAAGTAGGACATATGTTGGATTTTTACCTAATAGTGCAGTATATTTAGGGATGTATAAGAAATTCCTTTCAGTTCATTTTTGAATGGAATTTACTCAGTTTGCATCTTCTGGACCAAGCATGGACTCGGATGCAATCTGAGGTCAAAGTCCATAGTTTCCAAGTTTGCAATGTGATTCATGGACCAAAAAAATAAAATAAAAATAAAATAAAAATGGGTTCAACAGCATGCATATATTTGACAAATGTGCATTAAAATGCATACTTTTGAAAAAAATGTGCACAAATATGCTTTAATCAATGGGAGAAGGATGCATACATTTCAAAGATATGCACAACTGATGCATAAATTTGGAAAACTATGCGCAAAAATATGCACAGATATTCATGTGAATAGAAAACAACAGTGCTTTCCGCAACCTGATTCAGGCTGGAATTTGGGTTTTCCCTTTCCTTCAGGAACTAAAGATCTCTCCTCACAACAATCCTGAGTGGTAAGCTGGATTTTCAGTAGTGACTGGTCCAGAACATCTAGTGAGAAATGGGAGGCATTTACTGGTCCTCTTCTAGCGGTAAAATGTCCTAGATGATCTCTAGCAAGCCTTTTCCAGCCTTGCCCCCGCTTCTTATAGGACGGAGGCCTGGCCTATTCACATCTACTTGACAGACAGGTCCCCTAACCTGTAAACTACACCCATGTGCCAACAGGGTGGTATTATTCCACCCACTAGATTCTGCTGCACCCTGAATGACAGCCTCGAGTGGCCCCCTCCTTTCTACCAAATCCAGGTTCCCAAGGAAACCTTTCCCTCTGCAAGGCCATCGGCAGGGAGTGCAGCCAGCAACTCCCATGGGAAACAGAGATAGAGATAAGCTTACAGAGAAACAGACTTTCTTAAAACAATCTCAAATTCTTCACTTTCAATCCACAAGGCCTCAGTCCTTCTGGTACACCTGACAGGTATAGGTTGCTAATTGTCTGGGATTCAAAGACTGCTCCACCTCCCCTCTTGACTCTGTCTCTTGGCTTCAGCTCCACCCTCTTGACCCTTCACTCTTCCTCCATTAGCCCTGCTCTCCCCTGCCTGCAGTGGGGACAGCTGGCACTGGCACTGTGGCATCCCCTGCCAATGATAATAACTCTGCCCTACCCTGAAACTGGCTATTTGGAACAAACCAGAAGTTCCACTGACCCCAATGGGAGCTGAATAGCTTTGGGGAAAGGGATTTTCATTGGTACTGCAGTGAGGAAGGAAACTGCCACTCTACATACACACACACACACACCATGGTCCTGATCCTGATCACCTGATTGTCCCCGGCCTCCCCAGCTATTTACAGTAAAAAGAAAAAGACATGTGTGATGTTATTCATGTGTTTTAATGTCACATGTAGTTTGGCCCTCAGGGACAGCTTATTTAACTCGTACTGATGCTTATAATTGATAAGGTTGGATGGTAGGTAGTAACAGCAGAAATCTTTCTTGTCAACAGAGCGACAAATATTGAGCCTGCTTGACTTTTTAACAAGCAGATAAAAAATAATATCCACAGAGGATTGCACAAGTGCCTCAGACACACGCCCGGCAACACCTGGGCAGGGGGAGGACAATTGCGGATGGGGGGAGACAGCGAGGCATGGAGGTAGGCCATTGGCCACCTCACTTGCCACAGGTACTGGGAGGAGCACAGCTATATAAGAGCTGCACCCCCTCCAGAGCCCTCTTCATCTCTTGGCTCCCTCCCTCCCTCCCTGTAGACAGTGTGGGTTCGCTGGTTGTCTTTTTGGAGGCCAAGTAGGATATTTTTGCTCACAATCTGAATTGGTTGTGAGTTTTTTTGCCTACTCCAAACTGTGAGACAGGTTGGGTATATTAAATAGGTTGATTCGGTGTTGATTGGTCACATTTGATGGCGGTTAGGTGCAGGCATCTCGAGTGGGGAATATTGGTGAGCATTCTCTGGCACCATTGGTGGTGATGGGTAGTTCCTGGAGCCTATGGTGGGGAGTCTTGCAGCACCAGCCACCAGGTTGAAGATTTACCTTTGAGGCCAACCCTCCTCACCCCCATGAAGCCGTGCGGCACGTGGGCGGTGACACCGGAAGGCCTCCCTACCCCAACTGGGGAGCCCATGAGGTGGCGAGCTGTATGGCGCCACTTCAGGGGTTAAGAATGGCTCGCCCGATCCTAAGGAATGGCCTTTGGAGCCATGTGTGAGATGCCCGCTTAGGAATATACTCCTTTGCAGAATCTTTAATAAATGTGGCCCATGTTTAAAATCCATACACTTGTGCCATCTCATTATTTCTCACCCTCCACTTCCGCAATGCTGCAAGTTTTAAATAGGAAGGCAAACTTTGCAAACTATTGTAATTAGTCTTGAGCTTTCCATAATAAAAAGGATGGGGTTCATTTTTTTTTCTGAAATGCATCAGAGATGTCACTCTTTATAACTCAAATGATCTTGTTTACCCACTTTCCCCACCATTTCCCAACACACTAAATTAATTAATTTATGCTTGCACCTAGCGGTATTAAGCAATTTAACTCAACGATGTAAATGTTTAATGCAAGGTGCTCTTTCTTCTTTTTTAAAAAAAATATCTTAACAACAAGAACCCACTTACTTCTGTGTTTATCACTTTGTTTTACTTCTTTCAGATGTCACTATGACCTTTCACAGTCTTTATTTATTCCGCAATGTGGCACATATTTTGTTTATATTTACATGCACTTTCTTTTTGTCAGGTTTTATTCAATACGTTATGACAATGTCTTAGTTCCTGTCATCTTGGAATGTCAAAACTGCTTGATTTTTTGCCTTCTCCATTAGTGTTCCATCTTGCACCCTTGCACCCTCCAAATATGTTGGACCACAACAGGGGTGGACAATTTGTGGCCCTCCACATGGTTTTGTATTACAACTCCCCTCAGGGCTTATGGGAGTTACACATCTGGAGAGCCATAAGTTGCTCACCTCTGGACCGCAGGTTGGGGAATGTTGTTTATATGGGGAATGTTGTTTATAGGAATGTGTGAAAAAGGGAGAACAGAAGACTGGTTTTAGACCATACACTGTCTCTAATTTCTGAATTTTTCTTTGATGTGATCTATAATAATAAAAAATGGACTAATAAAATTTTGAATAGAGCTTATGGGTTGGTCCCAAACCAATAAAGAGAATAATATTTGTATCATGTTTTGGTATTCAGAGACTCATAGGAACCATTTCTTGCTAAGTGATCAACTTCAGGTAATCTTAACTTGTATAGAGGGTGGGGGAAGGTTTTCCAAATATATCCTGACATTTTTATACTCACCATTAAGAAAATGGCTTTGAAAATAGGGTGCTGACTTTTTGGATTCTCCCCCTTTTAAACCAAATGTCAGGCTAAGTGCTGAAAAGTGGTATTTCCAACCTATTAAAAAAAAGGAGGTTGCCTTCTGCCTGATTATAGTTTAGCTGTTCTCAGTACTATAGGTACAACTGTAGCAAAGCATTCATGTTCAAAACAGCTCTAAGCCACTGGGACAAACAAGCCTAAGGTTTAAGAAATATGTTCTCCTCAGTGGACCTTCCCTTCCAGTATAGGAATCATGTGGGAAGGGACTATGGCAGGATCTACACTACTCTACTACTTTAAAGCGGCTTAGAACAGTAGTGACAACTGTTAGGGCCCAGGACATACTCCATATACTATTTCCAAACCATTTTCAAAGTGTCATATCCTTCTTGTTGTAGATCTGGCCTATAACTGATTTGCAGAGCACATATATTGTATGCAGCATTTTTACAGTTCATTCCCAGACATGTCCGGTTAGGGATGGATGAGCATTTCATTTGGTTCATCTTTTTTTATATAAGAAATTAACAAAATTAACAAAATTCTCCATAAATGGATGGAAAGAATTTGAGATTGAAAAAATACAAATGTGGGAGAAAGCAATACTGACTTGGTTTGCTTTCAGATGAGGCCAGCCAGGCAGAGAGCTTTGAATGGTTAGCTCTGCAAGGTTTGGGTTTGAATCCCTGTGCCATGGTTATGATGCTGAGTTAGGGTTGCTTCCTCTTTTTTCCTGACAGGCTCTTCATCTTTAAAAGCTACATGGGCAGGCTGGTACAACATGGTCTGCTCCAGGCTAGTAATAGCTGTATTCATTTAATTTGGTTGGCATAGATGGGGGAGCATTTTGTTTGGTCATTGTTCAATAAGAACTTAGCAAAATTCTGAAATTTCTTTATAAGCAAGATGAAAATAACTTGAGATTTAAAAAGCTCAAATGTGGCAGAACACGAAACCACCAAATCCATCCATCCATCCCTATCTCCAGTGAACAGGATCAAGTGGTAGGTGATAAAGGAAAACCTTTGGGGGCCTTAGAGCGCCAGTGTCAATCAAGGGAGACTTTGCAGGGTTAGATGGACAAATAGTTTGACCAGTATAAGGCAGCTTCCTATGTTCCATGGCCTCAGTGCAGTAACACCACTGTTATTTCAGAAGTATGCCTAGTGCAGTGGTGTAGTAGAGCCAGGCCTCACAGGGATGCAGCACTGGCACTTTTTGATTGGCAGGAAGCTGACTTTATCTGCCACCCCACTCAGAAGTCCTATTTCCCTCTGCAATCCTCATAACAGTTGGGGTGACGAATGGATTTTCCGAGCAACAATATAATCTTTCCTTGTGATTCAAAGTATTTCGGGATGGCTAGGTCCAGAATGGGAAATTAAGACCCATTAGCTTTACAAAAGGCAAGCTATTGGGGGAGATGAAAACTGTTAGAAGTGGTTTGTTCATATGGATCAACACAGCTGCTTGAATTTTTGGACTCTCCTTGGGGGCATGGATACGGGGACTGTCATGATTTACAACTACACAACTGCCAACGTAGCTGCAGTAATACTTGAATCAGCTTTCCATGTTGGTAGAAATATGTGGTAAGTATCTATGCTAATACTTGTGAAGCACTGGAAGCTATGGCACTGGTGTGTGTTCTCATCATGCAAACCTGGTGACTTATATGAAAAGCTGGTTGTATGTGGCCTCAACCACAGGCATCTGTTTAGCCACTGTGTGAACAGAATACTGGACTAGTCACCCTAAGTGACTTTCAGCCATTGCCATGCCATGATTGAAGTAACATTTCCACCAGCCCTAATGTTGACCCCGCAGGGGCCAAATGTTGGCTCTCTATGCTGGAAAAAGGGAAGAGGTTCTTTCCTTAAGTCAGAACTGGGTAGTTAGGGCCTAATCCAATGTACTGATATTGCTGGGCAGTAGAGAATAGGTTTTGGCTTTTACTCTATTTTCAGCTTTGAAATAGAGTTTCAAATTATAAAGACAGTGAAGGGAAACTATAACTCTTAAAAGAGGCTTGTGTGATATTTTTAGGGTCTTGTTGTGTTTTTTCTGTATTGTAGAACCAGTGAAGTATCCCTTGAATGGCTGTAGTGTAAGTGAAGATGGAAGCTTTTGCATTGCATTCCATCTAGAAGAATCACTTTCAAATGGTTTTGGGGTAGATTTTAGTTGTTGTTGTTGGGGGGGGGGGGAACAGGGAAACCAGAGATGAGATGGAAGTGTGTTCGTAATGGAACACTTAAGGAACACTGAAAGGAAGTTATTATAAGAAGGTCATATATACTGTGAAACAATATGGAAGCTTTTAGAACTTGTTTTTGGATGAACATTTTGTTTGTTCGGGCAGCAAATCTTAACTCCTCCTTTTCCCCTATAATATTTCTTCTCTTCATTCCCATCTCCTTTCTGCACTATTACTATTTTTTTCCGAGTGTGTTGGCCTTGTCAATTAAATCAAATCAAACTCCTTCTCTTTACGACATCAACACAGCAGAGCAAGGCAGATATGCTGGCCCTCAGAAATTCACATGCTGTGAAAAACATATGTTCTCACTCACCACATTTTTTTGAAAGGACAAATGAAATAAATAGCCTTGCAGAATGCAGAATAGAAACATAAACATGCAAAGACTTAATATGGTGAGATTTAAAAACATTGCAGTAAAAAGTGCCCTGTGTCCAACTGTCTATGTTCTTGCGTGATCGGTGTTTTTTAAATTAGTTTTTAACATTAGGGTTTGTTTGTTTTTTCTTCAGGGAAGGGTTACATAAGATTACTGCAATTCATGGTAGGTGGAGCTGCTTTTGAAAACAGTCCAGAAACCTCTGTGAGTTCAAAATATAGCTGCAAGATTGTTAACTGGGAATGGCTGTTCTGAACATATAAGCCATGATCAGGTGTACACCTGAACATATGAGGGCTTAAAGTCAGTAGAGCCGTGTATGTTGGCACCGTCCCTAGAGATGGGTCGAAAATCTGCCAGGGCCTGAGAGCTCACCGGACACCCTGTGCTTGGCCCCCTTGAGCCCCAGCAAATGCGCAGGGTGGATTTTCACCCTATGGTTCCTTGTGGCGCTGGTCCTGCACATTTTCCCTAGCTTCGAGGAAATTGTGTTAGTCCTCCCTGCCTCGTCGATGGGGATCTTAAAGGCTTTCCAACACACCCACACCCATTGGTGCATGAAAGGACCTCTTAGGGGTCAAGAGGCCCTTTCAGGCCCCAATGGGCATGGGGGGGAGGAGAAGAAGGGTTTTTCCTTTCTGCTCTAATGGCTGGCACTTTCCTTTGCCTCTTCTCCTCCTTCACCCATTGGGGACAAAAGGGGCTGCTTAACACAAGCATTAAGAGTAGGGATGTGCACTGACCCCCCGGATCGGATCGGATAGCGGATCGGAATCGGACCTGGGGGGTCGGATCGGATCGGATCGGATCGTGTGTCGGATCGGATCGGATCCGATTCCGATCCGCGGATCGGATTTTCCGATCCGGATCGGACGCCATTTTGAATGCTTTTTCCTATAGCAAATTATTGTTTTATAAAAACGCCTATAACTTTTTCATTTTTAACGACAGAAGGATGAAACTTGGGCACATTGTACACTGGTTAGGGATAGGTATCTGTGAGAAATTTCAGAAAGATTGGTGCATGCGGTTTGTGGCAATTAATTTTTTAATAAATAACATGGAATGCCTATAACTCGGTCATTTTTAAAGTTACACACATGAAACTTTGCCACATTGTAGGTGGTACCTTGGGACCCACGTGTGTGAAATCCCAGAACCGTGGGTGCTTGCCTGGTGTGGCAATGAATTTTTGAAAAATGGGTAGTAGTGGGGTAAATGCAGTTATGCCTCCCATGTTTTTATTTTTAAAGATACAAACAGGACACTTCGGCACATTACAGGGAACACTTCCCTTGATATGTGTGTAAAATTTCAGACAGCTAGCTCCAGGCATGTGTTGGCAATGAATTGTTGAAAATTGGGTAGCAGTGGGGTAAAATACAGTTTTGCCTCCCATTTTTTTATTTTCAAAGATACAAACGGGAAACTTTGGCACATTGCAGGGAACACTGCACTTCAAATGTGTGTGAAATTTCCGGAAGCTAGGTGCAACATTTTAGTGGGAAACGAACGTTTATTCATGGCATTTCACATGGGATTTATGGGTTGGTTTTAAGAGCTACAAAGCTCTAACTCGCTCACATGGCACAGGACCTATGCCCGCTCAAACGCTGAAAATTTCACAAACTTTGGTGCAATGCTTTAGTGGGAAAACAAAGGTTTATTCATGGCATTTCACATGGGATTTATGGGTTGGTTTTAAGAGCTACAAAGCTCTAACTCGCTCACATGGCACAGGACCTATGCCCGCTCAAACGCTGAAAATTTCACAAACTTTGGTGCAATGCTTTAGTGGGAAAACAAAGGTTTATTCATGGCATTTCACATGGGATTTATGGGTTGGTTTTAAGAGCTACAAAGCTCTAACTCGCTCACATGGCACAGGACCTATGCCCGCTCAAACGCTGAAAATTTCACAAACTTTGGTGCAATGCTTTAGTGGGAAAACAAAGGTTTATTCATGGCATTTCACATGGGATTTATGGGTTGGTTTTAAGAGCTACAAAGCTCTAACTCGCTCACATGGCACAGGACCTATGCCCGCTCAAACGCTGAAAATTTCACAAACTTTGGTGCAATGCTTTAGTGGGAAAACAAAGGTTAAACTTTATTATTTTAAACCTTCAGGAAGGGGACATTGCCTGCCTGGTGTGGATTGGTAATGAGGGAAGAAAGTTTCACTTATTCATTTGTAAAATGTAAAGTGATTGTAAATTGCTTTAGGGACCCATACATTTACATGACAAGACAGGTGTTGGTTGCAGGAATGCTACCAAATGCACTAGTAGCTAATCCCAGGTAACAGCTATTCAGATCCTAGCTAATAGCTATTATTCAGATCCTAGCCTGGGAAGGGATCTTGCAGGATAAGTGATTGTTCTGTTCTTGTGTAGTATGTAATTCTAAACCAGAAGGCTGCTTTGATGTAGAGCCAATCCACATGGTCTCTTGCAGCACCTAGTATTATTTATTTCTCCTTCCACAGCAGAATCTGGAAGGCGGGCAGGCAGGCTGGCATTTAATGGGCAAAGTCCAACAGCGGCGTTGGGGACTGGGTGACATTCTCCTTGAGGGCGAATGCCAAGTCCCATGGCTTGTGCGAGGAGGGCGGCTTGCTCTCTTTGCAGGAAGGATCTGGAAGGCGGCAGGCGGCATCAGCAGCGGGCGGGCAGGCTGGCATTTAATGAGCAAAGTCCAACAGTGGCGTTGGGGACTGGGTGACATTCTCCTTGAGGGCGAATGCCAAGTCCCATGGCTTGTGCAAGGAGGGCGGCTTGCTCTCTTTGCAGGAAGGATCTGGAAGGCGGCAGGCGGCATCAGCAGCGGGCGGGCAGGCTGGCATCCAGGGCAAAGTCCAACAGCGGCGTTGGGGACTGGGAGACATTCTCCTTGAGGGCGAATGCCAAGTCCCATGGCTTGTGCAAGGAGGGCGGCTTGCTCTCTTTGCAGGAAGGATCTGGAAGGCGGCAGGCGGCATCAGCAGCGGGCGGGCAGGCTGGCATTTAATGGGCAAAGTCCAACAGCGGCGTTGGGGACTGGGTGACATTCTCCTTGAGGGCGAATGCCAAGTCCCATGGCTTGTGCGAGGAGGGCGGCTTGCTCTCTTTGCAGGAAGGATCTGGAAGGCGGCAGGCGGCATCAGCAGCGGGCGGGCAGGCTGGCATCCAGGGCAAAGTCCAACAGCGGCGTTGGGGACTGGGTGACATTCTCCTTGAGGGCGAATGCCAAGTCCCATGGCTTGTGCGAGGAGGGCGGCTTGCTCTCTTTGCAGGAAGGATCTGGAAGGCGGCAGGCGGCATCAGCAGCGGGCGGGCAGGCTGGCATGTAATGGGCAAAGTCTCTCCTTTCCCGGGCACTGTGGCAGTGAGAGTTCCATAGGCTGCAAAAGAAGAAGGGGGGGAAAAAAGAATGAATATTAGTTGACCACTTCAACACAACTAGCTCCCTTCCACCCAGGATTGCCCTTCCTGAGTGCCCACGCCCCAGCAGGCACACGGGGCTGCCTGCTCACTCGGAAGTTAGCAGGCAGACAGCCAACCTTCAGTTAGGTGGAAGGTGCCCCCCCATTCACAGAACACTTACCGTAGTCCTCCTGAGGGCGTTGTTGATAAGATGCCACTTCCAGGCGGGCAGTGACGGGCAGGTGGGCAGTCTGCATTACCGTCTCTCCTGGGCACTGTGGCAAAGAGTTCCATAGGCTGCAAAAGAAGAAGGGGGGGGAAGAATATGAGAAAAATGATACTTTTCCACCACTGGCTCCCTCCCACCCAAGACTGGCATGTGCCCGGTCCTGAGTGCCCACGCCCCAGCAGGCACACGGGGCTGCCTGCTTGCTTACTCATGGGTAAGCTCTCTGACAGGCTCTTACCAGAGTCGTGCGGGCGACGTGAATCGATGGGCCACCTCCATGCGGCCGTGGCTGGGGCAGATGGGCAGTCTGGATTCACGGGTGCGCTTTGCGCAGTGGCGAAGAGTTCCATAGGCTGCAAAAGAAGGAGGGGGGGGGAAAGAATGAATATTAGTTGACCACTTTAACACAACCAGCTCCCTTCCACCCAGGATTGCCCTTCCTGAGTGCCCACGCCAAAGCAGGCACACGGGGCTGCCTGCTCACTCGGAAGTTAGCAGGCAGACAGCCAACCTTCAGTTAGGTGGAAGGTGCCCCCCCCCATTCACAGAACACTTACCATAGTCCTGAGGGCGTTGAGGACTCGGTGAGATTCTCCTGGAGGACCCCTAGTCCCATGGCTTGTGCAAGGAAGGCGGCTGGCCCGCCTCGCAGGAACGATCTGGAAGGCGGCAGGCGGCATCAGCAGCGGGCGGGCAGGCTGGCCGCTGTGGATCGGAGGACTCCAGTGGCACATAGGCTCCTCCAGGCAAAGTCACATTGGCATAGGCTCCTCCAGGCAAAGTCACGTTGGCATAGGCTCCTCCAGGCAAAGTCACAGTGGCACATAGGCTCCTCCAGGCAAAGTCACAGTTTGGCACAGCTCCCTCCAGGCAAAGTCCCAGTGGCACAGGCTCCTCCAGGCAAAGTCACAGTGGCACAGGCTCCTCCAGGCAAAGTCACAGTTTGGCACAGCTCCCTCCAGGCAAAGTCCCAGTGGCACAGGCTCCTCCAGGCAAAGTCACAGTTTGGCACAGCTCCCTCCAGGCAAAGTCCCAGTGGCACAGGCTCCTCCAGGCAAAGTCACATTGGCACAGGCTCCTCCAGGCAAAGTCACAGTTTGGCACAGCTCCCTCCAGGCAAAGTCCCAGTGGCAGAGGCAAAGTCCCAGTGGCAGAGGCAAAGTCCCACTGGCAGAGGCAAAGTCACAGCTGCATGGGCCCCTCCAGGCAAAGTCCCAGTGGCAGAGGCAAAGTCCCAGTGGCAGAGGCAAAGTCCCACTGGCAGAGGCAAAGTCACAGCTGCATGGGCCCCTCCAGGCAAAGTCCCAGTGGCAGAGGCAAAGTCCCAGTGGCAGAGGCAAAGTCCCACTGGCAGAGGCAAAGTCACAGCTGCATGGGCACCTCCAGGCAGGCAGGCGGGCAGAGGCAGAGGCAGAGGCGGGCATGATGCCAGGCGCTTGCGCATTGCACAAGTAAGCAATAGAACCGTGAGACCAGCCCACGCATTCCGGCTACTTCACAATGGCGGCAACCTAGCAGGCGGGCAGGCAGGCAGGCAGGCAGGGGCAGAGGCAGAGGCGGGCATGATGCCAGGCGCTTGCGCATTGCACAAGTAAGCAATAGAACCGTGAGACCAGCCCACGCATTCCGGCTACTTCACAATGGCGGCAACCTAGCAGGCGGGCAGGCAGGCAGGCAGGCAGGGGCAGAGGCAGAGGCGGGCATGATGCCAGGCGCTTGCGCATTGCACAAGTAAGCAATAGAACCGTGAGACCAGCCCACGCATTCCGGCTACTTCACAATGGCGGCAACCTAGCAGGCGGGCAGGCGGGCAGGCAGGCAGGCAGGCAGAGGCAGAGGCAGAGGCGGGCATGATGCCAGGCGCTTGCGCATTGCACAAGTAAGCAATAGAACCGTGAGACCAGCCCACGCATTCCGGCTACTTCACAATGGCGGCAACCTAGCAGGCGGGCAGGCGGGCAGGCAGGCAGGCAGGCAGAGGCAGAGGCAGAGGCGGGCATGATGCCAGGCGCTTGCGCATTGCACAAGTAAGCAATAGAACCGTGAGACCAGCCCACGCATTCCGGCTACTTCACAATGGCGGCAACCTAGCAGGTGGGCAGGCGGGCAGGCAGTTTTTTAAATCATATAGCCAAAATAAACACAACACACAGTGACAGCCCTGCAAGGCTGCCACATAAGTCCATAAGACACAGTCAGAAACAGTGTGGGATGCTGCTTGTCATCCACTCAATGTAGGAGCCTGGAAGAGGAATCCTATCGCGTCCTTCGTTCATAGTCAGAGAGGTGCATGCGTTCCTTGGCGATAAAATTAAGCCTTCTTCTTATCCAAAGTTCTCATGAGCCTCTGACGTGGTCTTACAAGAAGAAACGCCCATGGAAGTGTGGGACCTTACAGAAGGCCTGGAGGGAGCCATCGGAGTCCAATTTCAGAGGCACACGTGCAAGCACATTGGTTCAAGTCAAACAACATAGAATGTGTGAGATGCTTGTGCATCCCCTCAATGTAAGAGGCTAGGAGAAGAAACTAGATCCCTTCGGGATCCATCGTTCAGAGTTGAGTTACTGAGCTGTAAACAACACAGCCAGTAAATTAAAGTAAAGAAAATTAATTAACCGAAAATAAGAATTAAAAAATCAAGGGCCTGCTGGTGCCTGCCCAAAGGTGTGGGATGGATGGGGGGTGCCTGCCAATTACTCCCCCGCGGGCATGAGGGTGGGGTATCCCAGCAGGGGCAGATTGACCTTGAGGAAGACCAGCTGCTCCACAATCTCAGCGTCCAAGCGAGAGCGGTGGGGTGTGACCACGTCGCCCGCCATGGAAAACACCCGCTCGCTTGGAATGCTGGACGGTGGGCAGCTGATTCTGTCCATGGCCACCCGCGCCAGATCAGGCCACATCTGGCGCCGAGATGACCAGTAGGCCAGGGGTTCGATGGAGCCGTCCTCCATCTGCTCCGCCAGGTAACGCTGCACTGCTGCTGCAGCGTCATCCTGGCGGCGGCTGGGTTGAGTGCCTCTATGCCCAACCGCAGCCTGCAAAGCCTTGTCCCAAAACCCCTGGCCTGTCCCCCTGCTGGGTGTGGTGGTGCTGCTGCCGCCGCTGCTGGTGGTGCTCAGTGGACTTAGCGCCTGGGCTTCGGTGGGCTCCTCCTCTGCCTGCCCAATCCTGGCATCCCGGGCCGCCCGAACGTCCGTCACCAGCATTTCCACCCAACCTGCCCGGGAAGTCTGCCCACATAACCCATCCTTGATGCGCGGGTCGCACATGGTGGCCAACATGTACTGCCTCTCGTTGTAGAGAGGCTGGACCCGGCGGGATAGGCTTTCCCTCAGCCTCGTCACCACTTCCTGCACCTCTGGCAGGAAGCGCCTGCCGGTGACGGCATCCCCGGCCTCCAGAAACTCGCCCATCTGATTCTGGAGATGCCTGGCCACGGGGAGCACCTGGCTGAGAAGGGCAGTGCTGCTGCTCAGGGTCTCGGTGGCCTCAAGGAACGGCTTGAGGACCACCAGAAGCTGGGACATGGCCTCCCACTGCTGCCTGGACAGTGGGGCCTGGATGCCAATGTCCCCGACCCTGAACATCTCGTGGACAACACGCTGTTGCTCCACCATACGCTCGAGCATGTGGTAGGTGGAGTTCCAACGTGTTGCCACGTCCTGCACTAGCCGGTGCTGCGGAAGTCCCAGCTCCTGCTGCTTCTCCCGCAGCAACCGACTGCCCTTCACGCTGTGGTGGAAATGCCCAGCCACCTTCCTGCAGCTCTCTAGGAGATTACGGATTTGGGGAGGGAGAGGGGCCTTGCTGCCTCCAAGGCCATCCCTGACGACCAGGTTGAAGATGTGCGCGATGCAGCGGATGCCCTCAAATCCGCCATCGCGCACCGCCTTCAGCATATTGGCTCCCCCGTCCGTGACCATGTAACCGCGGGTGTGCTGGTGCCCGCCCAGCCACCCTGCCACCATGCGGTTCATGGCCTCCGTAATCTCCTCCGCCGTGTGGGACTGGTCCATGACTGCGGTATGAAGGAGGGCCCAGCGGCAGCCCTCCTTCCCAGTCCCAGAAGTCCTGGGTGCTTCCTGCCCTGAGGCTCCCCACCAGTGAGCCGTCAGGGACAGGTAAGCGTGCACTCCTCCTTCGCTGGACCAGATGTCCGAAGTGAAGTGCACCTTCTGTGCCTCTGCCTGGCACAGACGACCCAGAACTAACTCCCTGCATGCCTGGTACAGGGAGGGCACCACACGCCTGCTCAGGGTGGTGCGACACGGCGGCTTGTAGTATGGAACCACAAGAGCCATCAGCCTCTTGAAGCCTGCGTTCTCGACGAGGCTGAATGGCTGGTCATCCAACGCCACCATCTCACCGATGCAATTGGTGATCTGGTTGGGCGCTGGAAAACGCCACCTTGTGGCTCCATACTTCCCCCACCCCATCTCTTCCATGGTGGCCTGGCGAAGCCTCTTGGGGATGGGAGGTCGAGAGCTGGCAGAAGTTGCAGGAGCCTTCTGCTTGCCCTTGCCGCTAGCACCAGTCTGCTGCGAGGTGCCCGCCTCGGTCCCAAGCAAAACAGACTGGTGGTGCCTCTGCATGTGGCGGCTGAGGTTCGTGGTGGTGAAGTGGCCTGGCATTTTTCCCCTGCTCACTGACATCTTGCAGTGGCGACAGACAGCAAAGCGGGAATCCACTGCCACCTCAAAGTGGTCCCACACCTTGCTTGCCTGTCGCTTCTGGGGTGACACAGACGGCCTGCCGGCGCCTTCGCTCTGTGGTGTCACCTCAGGAGCAAGGGAATGAGTGGAAGAGAGGACGGATTGTGGAGAGTAAGTCTCTGGTGCTGCCTGCTCTTCCTCTTGCCCCACATCAGAGTCCTCCTTCTCACTCTGAACCTCGCTGACTTCCACAAGATCTGGGAAAAGATCAGTCAGCGGGTTCACAGGCTCACCCACCAAAGAAGGAGCTGGATATAGTGCTCCTTCTTCATGCCCACTGCTGCTCCCAGCACCTGCCTCATGTTGCTGAAAGAGTGCCCTGCAGGCACTACTTTGAGTTGCCTCTGCCTGCTTCTGCTGCCCCAGTGGAGAACGCCTCAGTTTAACTGGGGGTGTGGAAGTAGGCTGCCTGCTGCTGGTCCCAGCAGCAGCAGCAGCAGCGCCATGCCCAGAGCGGCCTCTCCCAAATGCTGCCTTGGGAGCACCCCCCCTTTGAGTGCCACGCTTCATTTTATTTTTATTATTATTTATTTTTGTGTAAGTGTGTGCTTTGCTGACTTTTTTTGTGTTTGTAGCAGCAGGCTACACAGCCCAGCAACACACACTCACTCACAAGCGCACACACACACACACACACACACACAGAGAGAAAGAGAGAGAGAGAGAGAGAGGATAGAAATATTTTTTTATTATTTTTTTGGGTTTTTTTCAGAAAGCGAAAGTAGAACAAACACACTCACTGCAAAGACAAACTGAACTCACAGACAAACAAACGTGCTATCTAAGAAAGGAAAGGCAAGAGAGAAAGGAAAGCCAAGAGGGAGAACAAGAAAAGCTGAAGTAAAAGATCAGAAACTCCTCAAAACCACCTCCAAATGCAATCAAATCAATTCAATCAATACAGTCTCTCCAACACAGCTCCAAAACACTCCCTAATCTCCTCCACGTTCAACCCACAAAGAGCCAGAAGGGCAGGGCTGAGAGAATATATACTGGTGCCCTCCTCCAGCATTGCGATTGGAGGCTGAAGAAAGTCTTCACAGGATTGGGTGATTCAGTCATGTATTCTAAAGCACAATTGGTGGATCAAGCTGTCAAACACACACACACAAACACAGCCTCCCCCTCCCTTTCCTGAAGGTTTAAAATAATAAAGTTTAACCTTTGTTTTCCCACTAAAGCATTGCACCAAAGTTTGTGAAATTTTCAGCGTTTGAGCGGGCATAGGTCCTGTGCCATGTGAGCGAGTTAGAGCTTTGTAGCTCTTAAAACCAACCCATAAATCCCATGTGAAATGCCATGAATAAACCTTTGTTTTCCCACTAAAGCATTGCACCAAAGTTTGTGAAATTTTCAGCGTTTGAGCGGGCATAGGTCTTGTGCCATGTGAGCGAGTTAGAGCTTTGTAGCTCTTAAAACCAACCCATAAATCCCATGTGAAATGCCATGAATAAACCTTTGTTTTCCCACTAAAGCATTGCACCAAAGTTTGTGAAATTTTCAGCGTTTGAGCGGGCATAGGTCCTGTGCCATGTGAGCGAGTTAGAGCTTTGTAGCTCTTAAAACCAACCCATAAATCCCATGTGAAATGCCATGAATAAATGTTCATTTCCCACTAAAATGTTGCACCTAGCTTCCGGAAATTTCACACACATTTGAAGTGCAGTGTTCCCTGCAATGTGCCAAAGTTTCCCGTTTGTATCTTTGAAAATAAAAAAATGGGAGGCAAAACTGTATTTTACCCCACTGCTACCCAATTTTCAACAATTCATTGCCAACACATGCCTGGAGCTAGCTGTCTGAAATTTTACACACATATCAAGGGAAGTGTTCCCTGTAATGTGCCGAAGTGTCCTGTTTGTATCTTTAAAAATAAAAACATGGGAGGCATAACTGCATTTACCCCACTACTACCCATTTTTCAAAAATTCATTGCCACACCAGGCAAGCACCCACGGTTCTGGGATTTCACACACGTGGGTCCCAAGGTACCACCTACAATGTGGCAAAGTTTCATGTGTGTAACTTTAAAAATGACCGAGTTATAGGCATTCCATGTTATTTATTAAAAAATTAATTGCCACAAACTGCATGCACCAATCTTTCTGAAATTTCTCACAGATACCTATCCCTAACCAGTGTACAATGTGCCCAAGTTTCATCCTTTTGTCGTTAAAAATGAAAAAGTTATAGGCGTTTTTGTAAAACAACAATACTTTGCTATGGGAAAAACGCATTTAAAATGGCGTCCGATCCGCCGATCCGATCCGGATCGGACCTCGCCGGATCGGATCGGATCGGATCGGATGGTGTGTCGGATCGGATCGGATCGGATTTTCCGATTTTTGGGGCGGATCGGATTCGGATCGTGGATCGGATCCGATCCGATGCACACCCCTAATTAAGAGGCCTTTCAGGCCCCAATGGACCCGGGTGGGGGGAGAGAAAGAGCATATCCGACGCCTCCAGAAAGTGCGCAATTCCCCCAGCATGCTAATGGTGTGACCAAAGATGTAGGTGGTGGGCCAACATGCACAGCCCTTACCCCTCTACCCACTAACTCCTCACCTATTCAGCGTACACCTGAACACGGCTATTATATCATTGCTTTGTCAGTTCCACTGCTTTGTAGTCCATTTCTGGGCCTAATTCAAGCCATTGGTGTTAAGCTTTAAAAACTTTAAACAAAAAAAAACTTTAAAGCCCTAAATAGTTTGGGAGTAATTTACATGAAGGCTCCCCTCCTCCTATATATTTATACTGGGATGTTGAGGTCACCATTAGAGGCTCTTCCGAGTGAGATCCTGCTGGTGGCTACAAGAGAGAGAGAGAGATGGGGGGGGGAGAGAAGAGGAAGAAACTTTCCTTTGCTAGCACCATGGTTTTGGAATGCCCTCCTCAGAAAGGCTTGCCTGGTGCTTACTTCCTAATCTTTTTGCCACCAGGTAAAGGCTTTTTAAAGAGCCCTTTAGGACGCAATCCTATGCAAGTTTAGACAGAAAGAACTCCTATGACTCCCAACATTCCCCAGTCAGCATAGCTGGCTGGAGGATGCTGGGAGTCGTAGGACTTCTTTCTGCCTAAACATGCATAGGACTGCACCTTTAGAGGCTTTTTAAAGATCAAAACAGACATTACTTTAACTACATGTTAAACTATCTCCCCCCCCCCCCCGGCTGCCTGTTTGCTCTAGATAGGCACAGGTTCCTTGATCCAGATTGAAAGCAACACCATCCAAATGGAGACTTCCCCCACCCCTATTTTAACCTACTTCCCCATGGGAAGGGAGATTTCAGGGGGGAAATGAGTGGGGGGAGGTTTAATTCTCCCTTCCTGGTGTACTGTGGTCAGGGCTCCACACATTCACAAGAGACTAAAAAGTAGGGCAAGCCTCAGCTACCTGCTGCACCATTCCTGCAACATGTACTTTGACCCTTAGTCCTTCCCCACTAAGCTTTTTCTATAGGGTACCTTTGTTGTCTCTGGAGAATTATCACTTTGCCCCTTACCTGAATTGCTGCATTCAGTCTATCTTTGGAAGCCTGGAACTGGAACTGCCACTTTAGCCTTTCCTTTGTAATGATGACGAGTATTAGCTGCTAGGGAGAGCTTCAGAGAAGCTTGTTTAAGTGCTCCAAAGGTTAGCTGGGATGGATTTATAGACAAGTAAAGTTTTAGGCTGACACTGTAGAACCTGATATTTTGTCTGGGATGTAATACTATGCGGCAGTTAGTATTGAATTTAAACCAGAATAAGCCTGGTCTTTCTCCTTTCCTTAGCAGCAAATAGATGCCTTTCAATTTTAGATCTGTAGTCACAACCACCCATTTAATTGCTTGGAATGTATGGAACCAAAATGAATTCAATTAAACTATTGTTAGACTCTGTCATATTTCAGTGTCAGGTCAGGGGAGAGTTTCTGAGCTTTACTCAAAGGCCACAATCATCTTTGCTGGAATAAAACATGAATCGAGTGAGCACAAAATCTCTTGACCCAGGTGGTGAACAATTTCATAGCTAGTTAATGGGAATAAATTGATTGATTTAAGTAATTTTTATATAGGATATGTGTTTTCCATGTTAAAAGTACTACATAAAATTATCATAAACTGTAAACTCCTTTTTATGGGCAATGTTATTACAAAGGCTCATGGCTTTTGTCTCCCTTTGCTATCCTCTTGTACAACTAAATAAAATTACTTTAGACATAGACTTTTCCACCACCTTGTTCACAAAATAGCTTTGCTTTCCATAAATTCAATTGAAAGTTATTTATTTCAGGGACCCAAAATATTTCCCAAAATGCACTTTATACACTGGACTCTAGTGGCCTCCTATCTACAAGATTAATATTCATGACCTTCCTCCCCAATTTATTGTAGAGAAAAGCAAGAATAAACTGAATATTGATAATGATAGACATTTTTACATGTTATAACCACTTTTGAATATTGTATTTGGGGACTTCATTTACTTTAAACATTTTGCTACTCAACCTACATTCAGCTGGTATATCCCCCTCCCACCTACCTCTGGTAAAGTGGTATTCTATCCTGATATATGGAACTATATCATCATATAGTATAGTACTTATGGAAAGAAAAGCATGTATCTACTGCTCTCCATAGCTGTGCTGATGCATCTTATCTTACTCATGTGTTTATAGCCAGACCTTTGACAATGGTAGTTGCTGGCAGTAGATAAATGGGATTTGGGCTCACTTATGTTTTGTTTTTGGCTTTCTGTTGTAGTAAGAAGTTTAGCCACTTGACAGCATCATGAATTCAATTCTGGTTGTCTACTCAAGAATGAACTAGATTTTGGTTGGTTTCGAGAATGTGATAAACACTTAATCTCACCACATGAGGGTGGATTCAAAAACAAAATTCCTCTTTCCTTCACCTCATGGAAATGTTATCCACATCAAAAGTGACATGAAATTAAAATTCAGAGAGATCAGCATCTTTACTGCTTGAAATTCATACATTCATTTGGGAGCGTAGTTTTGTAATATTCTGTAATAATGCACCTGTTTCACTTGAGCATTTTCATACATGTGAGCAAAGTCCATTTGGCAGGAGTTACTCATGTGAGAAAAATGGTAATGATAACTTTTGGGCCATGGGTACAACCCCCCCCACACACACACACACACACCTGTCTTATTTTGTAAGAAACCCTGTGACCCCTCTTTGTCTTAGGGGATTGTTTGCATTGGCTTAGTCAATGTAATCTTAGCAAGACAGATTTAAATTGGAAATGAAGCTAAGAATCACCATGGGCTCCTGTAAGAAAAAGGATAAGCTAAGGGAATTGAATTGCACACACCTAGCTAGCACTACATACAGCATGAATTTAACCTCAATTTCATTTGAAGTATTGAAGCTTTCCATGTGGTATGTTTGCCTAAGAAATGGGCAGTGTGTGTGAAATCATCTGCCATTACAGCTCCAGTCCTATCCAAAGCCTCCAACAGATTGCCATTAATTGAGTGGCTTTAAAACTTAATAAAGAAAATCTATTTATTGAATGTGTGTGTGTGTGTGTGTGTGTGTGTGTGAGAGAGAGAGAGAGAGAGAGAGAGAGAGAGAGAATGAACAGAAAGCTTATTTGTGTTCTTCCTAATGGGGAGAAATCAGATTCTCTAATTAATTGCAAAAACAGGTTATCAAAAGTCTGACAGGGCACACACCTCCTTTAAGAATTAGTTTGTTTTAGAGGCTGACATTTTGAAATTCCTGGCAATAATATGCCATTGAGTCCAGGCTCTTTGTAGGAGTTCGCTTTGTTGTGAGTTACCTATTGATTTGGTGCTTAAAATCAAATCAAACAAAATAAAGCCCCAGTAACAGTTTTGATTCTCAATGTTGCATAGTACAACTTGACTAGGAAATATAGCTAGAGTGAGGGCCAAACTCACTGAAGCACCATTCACACAATTGCCAGTTGTGTGAATGACTTTTTGAAAATAAGAACTGGCAGCAGTGGGAATCAGGACCCTGTTGAGTAGGGGAGACGGGGATGTTATCCTTTGACCCATGCAACATGGTGGTGGGCGGTTGCCTAATATTTACCTTTAGGAAGCTATTTATGCAATTGGCAATTATTGGAATTACATGCCATCTAGTATGGCACTGATAGCTAGATAAAATTCACCTTTAGTTACTGCTTCTAGAAGAATCTGCTCAGTACATATATTTACTGCTAGCCAATAAGATTGTGATGTTGCCCTTGTGGTGCTCAAAAGAAACGGACAGGGAAGGTGTGGAGCATGCTCACTGAGCATGGGGGTGGGGTAGGGGGAGCAGCCTGCAAAAAGGCTAACCGAGTTCTAGAAAAGTCCAAAATAATGACTGTGAATGTACAGAACCCATATGTGTAACTGCACATAGACTGTACAAGCAAATGGAGATAATCGCTATAATCCATGACAAAGGAAAATTCATGCTTAGATCTCCGTTCAGTTACAGCTCTTCAGAAAAAAATCTGATCCCTTTTTGTTGCAAACATTTGTTGCAGTGAGTTGACACGTGAACCTGAAATTTGCTTTCATCTGTGCTCCACCACTTGTTGAGACAATATTCTGTATTGAAGTGCAAACTATGTAAAATAAATAAAAATCATGCATGTAGACGACTGTACCTTTCACTGTGGCTTGCTCATTTCCAATAAAAATAAATCCAGGTGGTCCAGTTCTGTCAGTTTGAGAGCAAAACAGGATTACTAAAAAAATAAGTGGACAAGATTCTTGGACTTTTCCTCAGTATGCAGAAAGAAATGCATTTTCAAATTCAAAGAAAAATAAGTGTTAACCTCCCCCATCCCCAAATAGTCTGACAAGGACCTGTGACCTTATAGGAATGTTGAGATGACAGTTCAGGTAGGAAGATGAGTTGTGGTAGGGCAGAGAGAGAAGAAGAAGGAGAAGGAGAATTGGCCTGTTCAATCCCCTAAAAACTCATAGTAATTCTCTAGAAAGGAAAGATGAATCACACTACAAGGATCTACTTCTAGAGTGGCTAAACAGGACAATTCCTTTAAGGGCTAAGGATACAGTGCCATTTTTTTTCTGAATAAATGCCACAACCTGATTCTGTACCCAGAAGTGTAAACGGTATATAGAATCTCTAGTCTATGCATACATATGAATCTGTATTCTACACATGCATATGATACAGCTGACATGGATCCCTGGCTAAATACTTCCTTATTGATGCACTGCCACTCCCAACAGGCTACTCATGAGTAAGAGTACACTACTTCACTGTTTAGAATACTGGAGAGGCTGCGGCTCAATGGTAGGTCCCAGGTTCGATCCGCAACATCTCCAGGTAAGCCTGGAAAAATTCCTGCCTGAAACCCTGGACAGCTGTTGCCAGGCAGTGTCGACAATATTGGACTAGAGGGACCAACGGTACGTCTCAGCATAAGGCAGCTTCCTATGTCCCTTATGAATAATTGCCTTAGAGAGTATTCATAGCATTGCGAGATAAAATAATATCAGGTTTAGAAAGTAACAAATGGAATGACCTGGGGGTAGTTCTCATTTAGCCCCTGGAAAAGGTTACTTAGGTTGCTACATTTCATCCCAATTGTACCCTTTTAAAGTCTTTTCCCCTTCTGACAGAACATTGATATTTTGGACATGTCTCTATGTTAATGTAAATGTGAAATACCTGTGTGAGGATGATTGAGATGTCTTGTACAACTGCAGCACTTATAATTTATTCAGCTGCATGTGAGAATCATGGATAACTTTATCAAGGTATTTCATATTGTGTCCAATTCTCGAGAGGAAGTCTACATTCTTGTGAGGTGTATGCCAGTTTCATTTGCATTTTGCAATTGAACTGGTATTTTCTCACAGGACTAGACCAGAAACATACCCTGAATATTATAAATCATATGCTTAGAGATCTTTACTGTACAGCGGGAAGAAGTTATAATCCTATTACTGCAACAGTGTGGTCTCAGTGAGTAGGAGGCTAGCGGCATGGTCCCACTTCCCCTTTTAACTGTGAGTGCCCTACATACAAGCAGCATGTGGAAAGGGATATTGTCTCTTACAATCAAGAGGTACACAAAAAAGAGCATATCCACAGATGTGTGTTCTCTTATCAGTTTCTATGCTGATGGGAGAGCCAACAGCTGGCCAACTTCTCCCTTTAATCCAAACTTTATTGTCAGCATTTGAACACTGTACCACAATGGTCCACCATCCAAACCTCCATTTCCTATCCATTCCCTTTGCACCCATAGCCCCAGAATAAAGAGAGAAGACACAACTTTGTTGGCTCATTTCACTTAAGGGATCTGCAGTTGGCAAAATAGCCTAAGATAAACAACTCCTTTCCTCCAGTGTGAGTTCCCTATCAGACTGTGATAGAAGAACGTCCCTCCTACTGTCCCAGTCATTTTGGGAGAGCTCCCCAGGGTCAGGACTAATGGATACCCTTTCACCTAACCAAGAGCCCTCACAGCCCTCACCTTTTCGTGCCAAGGGGAGGGGAGCTGCCAGCTCCACCATCCTGGGCCTTGTTGTGACCTCAGACCTCTGCTTTGAAAACTTTAGTCCAGTGCCTATTCCATCCAACTTTCTTTAGCCAACCTGGGACTCAGCCAGAACACTCCCTTCCCACAACTTCCTCTCTTATCTTCCCCAACTTGCCAATAGCATACATCCTGTTATGTGTTTAGCCCTTGTGTGAACTTATGCCTTTAGCCCTTCCTTTTTTCCATTCCATAGTTTATCAACCCCGTTCCTTTTTTGGGATATGTTTCTTCCATCATCCCTTCCCTATGTTGCCTGGATTTCACTCCACTGTTACCTCTGTCATCTTTGCTCATCCATCCTACCTGTTAGCATACTACCTATCCTGGGATGCCTCTTCCCACTCAACTTTCCCCATAGAGCTTCTCCTGCCCCTAGGGCCATGCTGATGTTTGTAGTTTCAGCCAAACTTTCTGCTGGTGACAGTTTCATTCCCTTCCTTCTATATATCACAGTAAATACATTTAGATTAATTCCTTTGTGATAACAAATGGAACATTCCCAATACTGATAATATCCTTTGTCCCCCTCCCAAAGAACTTGAAAATAGTATATCCCTATCCTCACAGCGTAATAAACATTGACATGAAAAATCTCATTTTTCATCTTCAGAAAGAGTTTGAAAATTTGAGCTGTTTCTCAGGAGACGATTTGTCAAGAAGAGGTGGTGAGATCTAGACAGCTTCAAAAGCCCTCCATCTTTCAATAAGGTGAGATTGTACTCTAAAAATCCCTTGTGTATGTAACACAACAGATGCCTATTCAGCTATGGACAAAAAATAAAATAAAAAGTAAATCTCTTGGTATTTTTTTATTTTTAGTATTATATCTCCTGTCAAATGGGTTTGTAGTACAAATCCTTCACTGGTTGCCAGAACCTTTTGATTAGCCAAATGAACCATGACAGAAAGTAGATAACACAGTCATACTGATAATAATTTGCAAACTTCGAAGTGAGGCTTTCTGTTGAATGGGTTATGGCACCAAGATTAGTTTAACACTACTAAGGAGTAGTCTACTTGTTTGTGTTGATGTTGATATTGTTTTTTGAGGTATGAACAGTCACATGACAGGTCTTTTTTTTTAAAAAAAAATAATCTATAACTTGGGTAATGCCTGTCAAGACAATGGAAGAACATCATGCACCCCATGGAGAGGTGTTTGTCAAAGGTTCTTGGAGGGATATATTTATTTTCTCTTGAAATGCCTTCACTCTTCACTTGCCCAGGCCAGAATTATTATTTTTTAGTGGAGGAAGAGAAAGAATCAACAGTGAAAGATGGAAAGGCAGCAACAGCTGGCAAGTTGATTTGCTGACAAGAACCACCCACCACCTATTTGGGGAGGAGGAGGAAGGTGAGAAAAAGGGATTTAAATAACCCCTGAGTGGTTCAGTTGATCAGGTTGACTTCACTTGGATCTTATGAGGGAGAAGACAGAAACATAACTAGGGTCACCAGATAAAATCCAGGTCAGGGCTCATGTAACTTTAACAGTTGTAGAGAAAAGGGAATTTCAGCCAGTGTCGTTTGTATGAAATTAGTTCCTGGTGAAATTCCCTCTTCATCACAACAGTTAAAGTTGCTGGGGCCCTGCCTTCTTTTGTATATGGTCACTCTAGTATAGTGCCTGCACCTTTAACTGTTGTGATGAAGAGGGAATATTACCAGGAACTAATTGCATACAAATGACACTGGCTGAAATTCCCTTTTCTCTACAACTGTTAAAGTTACATGAGCCCTGACCTGGATTTTATCTGGTCAGCCTAAACATAACCAGTTTGTGAAGTAAGCAAAAGGATTTATTGAAGGGTATCAGGGAAAGGGGAGTAGCAATTAATATACAATACAATAAAAGCAAATACAAGTGTCTGGATAGAGCCTTGGTTACAGAACACCCACAAAGTTACATGAACTCTATGAGGGCAGCCCAGCCAATCAGGAAGTGGGAGACAAGGTACTCTGGATCGCTCCCTTGCTATCAATGGGCAAGGAGAGTGAGGCACGCCAGAAAAGGAGCTTCTCTTATCCTCCCTATGATCAGTAGCACAAACCCATTGAGCTGCACCAATCCAGCCAACCAAACCTCAGCAGAAGAGTCCATTGGATCACACCCTGCCTTCAATGGGCAGTGAACGAGTCATGCCAGGACTCCTCCCCCTGCTGTCCTTAGTTGGTAGTGCATCTCCTAAGAAGTCCTTCAACTACCGGTTACCATGGCACTGTTTATTAGGGATGTGCACTGGATCGGACCCGATCCACGATCCGAGTCCGGTCCAGTGGGAAATCGGATAAATTATCCGATTTCCGATCCCGCAGCTGGATCGGCCGATCCAATCCGAACCGGTCCGAAAAAGCTCCGAACCGGTTCGGCGGATCGGCGGATCGGCGGGCGCCCACTGGCGCCCACCGCCGCTTCCATTGGTGGGCGCCAGCGGGCGCCCGCCGATGAAAGTGGACAGCGGGGGGGGGGAGGAGGGGGGCACTTACCTTCTCGGCCCGGTGGCTCCCGTCCGGCGCCGGCGCCTACTACTACTAGCAGGCTCCGCGGCCTGCTCTAGGGTGGCGCGCCGGGTGATGTTATCACCCGGCGCGCTACTCTAGAGCAGGCCGCGGAGCCTGCTGGTAGTAGTAGGCGCCGGCGCCGGACGGGAGCCACCGGGCCGGGAAGGTAAGGAGGGGGTGCGTGGAGGGGAGGAGGGGGCGCGCGGAGGGGGGAGGGGGGAGGGGGGCCCTTACCTTTCCGGCCCGGCGGCTCCCGTCCGGCACCGGCGCCTACTACTCCCAGCAGGCTCCGCGGCCTGCTCTAGGGTGGCGCGCCGGGTGATGTCATCACCCGGCGCGCTACTCTAGAGCAGGCCGCGGAGCCTGCTGGAAGTAGTAGGCGCCGGCGCCGGACGGGAGCCACCGGGCCGGGAAGGTAAGGAGGGGGTGCATGGAGGGGAGGAGGGGGCGCGCGGAGGGGGGAGGGGGGCCCTTACCTGCCCGGCCCGGCGGCTCCCGTCCGGCGCCGGCGCCTACTACTCCCAGCAGGCTCCGCGGCCTGCTCTAGGGTGGCGCGCCGGGTGATGTCATCACCCGGCGCGCTACTCTAGAGCAGGCCGCGGAGCCTGCTGGAAGTAGTAGGCGCCGGCGCCGGACGGGAGCCACCGGGCCGGGAAGGTAAAGAGGGGGTGCGTGGAGGGGAGGAGGGGGCGTGCGGAGGGGGGAGGGGGGCCCTTACCTGCCCGGCCCGGCGGCTCCCGTCCGGCGCCGGCGCCTACTACTCCCAGCAGGCTCCGCGGCCTGCTCTAGGATGGCGCGCCGGGTGATGTCATCACCCGGCGCGCTACTCGAGAGTAGGCCGCGGAGCCCGCTGGTAGTAGCCGCCGGCGCCGGACGGGCCGAGAAGGTAAGCAGTGGCGGGGAAGGGGGCGTACCCCCCCCCCGGAGCCGTCCGCTTCTATCCGCTGGCGCCCGCGGGCGCCAGCGGATGGAAGCGGGCGGCCCCAGGGGGGGTGGGGAGCGCGGGGGAGGGGGTTTACCTGCCGGGGCCGTCCACAGCGGACGGCCCCGGGGGGGGGAGGGAGTTAGGCCCCCCCTTACCCACCCGCCGCCATTTTTTCCTCATAGACTTGCATTGCAATGCAAGTCTATGGGGAAAAAAAATGGCGGCCGATCCAAAAATGTACGATTTTTGGGTCGGGATCGGACTCGATCCGGTCCGGGGGGCCTCCGATTTTGTCCGAACCGGTCCGGGACAAAATTGGAGGTCCCGATCCGGGTCCCGATCCGATCCGGGGGGTCCGTGCACACCCCTACTGTTTATCCAGTTGTCTCTGTTGAAAAAACACAATTTCTGCCATCTGAATCAGAGATGGCACTGGAGACCGTGGGCATCTCAATGGTGACGAACTAGCTAGCAGTCCTTACTGATGTCAAAGAATGATCTTGCACTGGAGGCTGCTGCTAGCCAATCAGCATTCATGCATTTGTACAATGCTGACTGAGAGTTCTCTGCTAACTTTGCAACCTACCACTGGTAAGGATAGGTTTCCCCATTTCACAGTGGTGGTGGGTGGTTTCCATTGGTCACTAGCTGCTGCTGGCGTGGGCATGAAGAATCCAGGGTGATGCAGTGTATTGAAATCCACACTTAGCTATGAGACTCACTGTGTAATTTAGGACAGGTAATTCTTTCTTAGTCTAATCAACTTCACAAGGTTGTTAGGAAAAAATGGGATAAATCCTAGTCAGATTATTTGTATACCACATTTTCTGCAATACATTGTGCTCAAAGTGATTGCTAAAAGTGCAAACAGATACAACAGCCAGAGGGTTTACTCTCAAGTCTTTATTGATTTATTTTATTACATTTGTAAACCGCCCCATAGCCGAAGCTCTCTGGGCGATTTACATAAGATTAAAACAATTAAAAACAATATACAAAAATTAAAACAGCAAAAACATACACTATACATATAATATACACATACATTTAAAACTACTGTAATAATTTTAAAAAGCTATAAACCTAAAAATGAAACAAACCCAAGCTCATCAGCTATTGTTAAATACCTGAGAGAAGAGGAAAGTCTTGACCTGGTGCCGAAAATATAACAATGTTGGCACCAGGCAGGCCTCATTGGGGAGATCGTTCCACAATTGGGGGGCCTCCACAGAGAAGGCCCTCTCACTTGTTGCTGACCTCTGAGCTTTCCTCAGAGTAGACACTCGGAGGAGGACATTAGATGTTGGTTCATGTCAGGAAAGGTAGGTTCATGTCGGGAAAGGCATTACATCAGGTATTGTGGTCCCAAGCTGTGTAAGGCTTTATAGGTTAAAAACAGCATCTTGGATCGGGCTCAGAAACATACAGGCAGCCAATGCAAGTGGGCCAGAGTAGGTCTTATATGCTTGAACCTTCTGGTCCCAGTTATTAATCTGGCCGCTGCATTTTGCACAAGCTGCAGCTTCCGAACTGTCTTCAAAGGCAGTCCAACGTAGCGTGCATTGCAGTAATCTCACTTGGAGGTTACCAGAGCATGGACAACTGAAACCAGGTTATCGCTGTCCAGATAGGGGTGTAGCTGGGCCAACAACAGAAGTTGGTAGTAGGCACTCCATGCCACTGAGGCAACCTGAGCCTCAAGTGACAGAGATGGTTACCCCCAAGCTACAAACTTGCTCCTTCAAGGGGAGTGCAATCACATCCAGAACAGGTTGATGACCCACCATCCGGTCAGCAGAACCACCCGCTAACACCGTCTCACACTTGTTTGGATTGATTTTCAGTTTATTAGCCCTCATCCAGTCCATTGTCACAGCCAGGTTGAGGAGGCATGGCATCTCTGTCAGGAACAGAGCCCGTGGAAGAGCCTAGTAGGGCTTGAGAGACTGAGTAGGCCACCAAGAGAGCTTGCATAATGACCTTTAAGGGCTGGAGTTACATTTCAGTGGTAATTTAGGATTAGGCTCAGTGTTCAAATTAGGGTTAGGGTTAGGGTTAAGGAGGCATGACATCCCTGTTAGGAATGGAGCCTGTGGAAGAGCCAAGTAGGGCTTGAGAGACTGAGTGGGCCACCAGGAGAGCTTGCATGATGACTTTTTGAGGCTAGAGTTAAGTTTCAGTGGTACTTTAGGGTTAGACTCAATGCTCAAATTAGGGCTACGGTTAGGGTTGAGGAGGCATGGCATCCCTGTCAGGAACAGAGCCTGTGAAAGAGCCTAGTAGGGCTTGAGAGACTGAGTGCGCCACCAGGAGAGCTTGCATAATGACTTTTAGGGGCGGGAGTTAAGTTTCATCGGTGCTTTAGGGTTAGACTCAATGCACAAAGTCTGGTTAGGGTTAGGGTTGAGGAGGCATGGCATCCCTGTCAGGAACGGAGCCCTTGGAAGAGCCTAGTAGGGCTTGAGAGACTGAGTGGGTCACCAGGAGGGCTTGCATAATGACTTTTAGGGGCTGAAGTTAAGCTTCAGTGATACTTTAGGGTTAGGTTCTATGCTCAAATTAGGGTTAGCGTTGGGGTTAGGTTTGAGGAGGCATGGCATCCCTGTCAGGAATGGAGCCCTTGGAAGAGCTACAGTTCATTTAAAGCATAACAAAATTTAAATAAGCACAAGACATGCCAGTATGCCAGTTAACTATCCAGTGCCAAAAATATCAACACTATACTCACATTAAACAATTCATGAAACAGTTCATGTTAAGAGACCTAACAATAAGATACTTCATCCACAGCAAAATCACAGCAAGGAAAGGGGATCCTCCCCCACATACCTAGGGACTTGAAACAGCCCACTGTCAAGCGGCAAAAAGAAACGCTTCTCACCTAGGGGCTGCCTAACGTGTCAAAAGCCCGCGGGGTGGCTGCACTGTAGTGCTATGATGATTATATGATGCAGCAGCCACCTTGAAGCCATCATGGAGCTTTCCCTTGAAACTCCAAAGAAAAAAAGTCGGAGCTGTCCCAACTTTTTTCTCCCAAGTGAAGCGAGTATGACATATCTGCCATCTAGCCTTGCTCCAGAGTCGCGGCAGAGGTATGGCAGGGTGGATGGCGTCTCCTTATTGGACCTGGCACCAGAACCCTATGCTTTCACTGCGGCATTGGGATTAGCCACTGCTCCACAGTAGAGAAAGCGTGGGGTTTGAGCTCATTGCAGCAGCAACCCACCGCCATAGAGGCTGCCCCCTGGCCCCATGTCCTGAGTTAAGGAAGAGCACCCTCATCCCCCTGGCAACTTCCCTCCCAGCTGTCTGTTGTCAGCAGAGTACCAGGACAGGCAAGATGCAAAAAAACTTTTCTTGGGCAGATGCTCCCAAGCTGTCCTAAAGACAGCACAAGCACACAAAAGCAACAACAACTCCCTTATTAAGGCTGTAAGAGATGGGGGGGGGTAGTTTGGCATGGCAGGCGTAAACAGTCACGCCGTGATGACAACCATAAAGTCTTTCGGGTGGCATCTAGGTGATAACTCAACATACATGCCATTTCAAGCTCCCTGGAGGAAAGGTGGGTATCAAATATGAGAAAGAAATAAGCATAGTAATGATATTTTCTTTTGAATGGCAGCTATTGAGAATTAAGCTTAGTTGTTATATTTCCATTCTGGGTTTCTGTTTCTTCATCTAGTGTTTGGCAAAAGTTTAGAAACTTGTTTTGTGTGTGTGTGGGGGGGGAGATATTAATAACTTTCAGAGTGCACTTCTTTGCTAAACCATTCTTAGTAGAAGGATTTCAGTGTTGTGGATTCAGATTCAAAGTTGCCCTGTTCGATCTCAGTTCCTCATTGTTCCATATACCCCCAGGATATCAAAGTGGACATCAAAAAGGAGATACCCTGTAGCACATATTGTTCTATAGGTTATCTCAGACTTCTGTTATCTGGATATAAACCCTTGGATGCTTTGTAATTTAGATTCAGGGAATGGTGACTTAAACAGGGTAAGTTTGACAAATACTGATTAACACAAAGGCAATAAATAGTCTAAAATTCCAGTGAACAATGCATGATAGGTAGAATGTTGTTAACTATCTTGGGAGCATTCTAGCTGAGAAGTAATTGCACATTTGGCAATGCATAAATAGAATATCAATGGTTGGATCCAGACTTAGTAATAGAGGAGACCCAAGATATCAATGGGAATCAAGTTAGTCATGACTAACTGAAATCTATTCCAAATATATGACTAAATCTGGATGCAATGATGAATAAATAAATGATTGAAGAGGCTCTTACTCAGCTAATGATGTCCTCATACCTTTCTAAAATGTGAAGTTTAAAACCTTGTGCCAAAACATTAAGCTTTCTAGAAAATCACAAAAATAGGTAAGGATAATCTTTTAACAATCTGAGTTATATAGCTTCGGCTTAGTGCCTCTCCCAACTGGGCAACATGACCAGGGATGTCACAGGCTGAATTATTTATTTATTTATTTATATAATATTGCATTTCTATATGGATCAATAGCCCAAGCTCTCTGGGTGATTCACAAAAATTAAAAACTCAAGTACAATCCAAGGTATACAACATACCACAATATAAAAACACAATATAAAAGTACAATATAAAAGCGCAACCAGGATAAAACCGAGCAGCAATGCAGAGATTTGCACTGAAGATCATCTAGGGCCTTTTCTTCGGTTGTTTTTTCTGCTGTGGATCTTCTGCTGTCTGCTACAAATCTCAGGTTAAGGTGCAGAATTTTTCGGGCAGAGGACGCAGTTCCCGTACAAGCTTGCAGTTTCTCTCCTTCTGCAATTTCACTACTGTTTGAATCAATAAATGAAATGAAGATATATATATATATATATTAGGGGTGTGCACGGACCCCCCGGATCGGATCGGGACCCGGATCGGGACCTCCAATTTTGTCCCGGACCGGTTCGGACAAAATCGGAGGCCCCCCGGACCGGATCGAGTCCGATCCCGACCCAAAAATCGTACATTTTTGGATCGGCCGCCATTTTTTTCCCCATAGACTTGCATTGCAATGCAAGTCTATGAGGAAAAAATGGCGGCGGGTGGGTAAGGGGGGGCCTAACTCCCTCCCCCCCCGGGGCCGTCCGCTGTGGACGGCCCCGGCAGGTAAACCCCCTCCCCCGCGCTCCCTACCCCCCCTGGGGCCGCCTGCTTCCATCCGCTGGCGCCCGCGGGCGCCAGCGGATAGAAGCGGACGGCTCCGGGGGGGGGGGTAAGCCCCCTTCCCCGCCACTTACCTTCTCGGCACGTCCGGCGCCGGCGGCTACTACCAGCGGGCTCCGCGGCCTACTCTCAAGTAGCGCGCCGGGTGATGACATCACCCGGCGCGCCACCCTGGAGCAGGCCGCGGAGCCTGCTGGTAGTAGTAGGCGCCGGCGCCGGACGGGAGCCGCCGGGCCGGGCAGGTAAGGGCCCCCCTCCCCCCTCCCCCCTCCGCGCGCCCCCTCCTCCCCTCCACGCACCCCCTCCTTACCTTTCCGGCCCGGCGGCTCCCGTCCGGCGCCGGCGCCTACTACTTCCAGCAGGCTCCGCGGCCTGCTCTAGAGTAGCGCGCCGGGTGATGACATCACCCGGCGCGCCATCCTAGAGCAGGCCGCGGAGCCTGCTGGGAGTAGTAGGCGCCGGCGCCGGACGGGAGCCGCCGGGCCGGAAAGGTAAGGGCCCCCCTCCCCCCTCCGCGCGCCCCCTCCTCCCCTCCACGCACCCCCTCCTTACCTTTCCGGCCCGGCGGCTCCCGTCCGGCGCCGGCGCCTACTACTTCCAGCAGGCTCCGCGGCCTGCTCTAGAGTAGCGCGCCGGGTGATGACATCACCCGGCGCGCCATCCTAGAGCAGGCCGCGGAGCCTGCTGGGAGTAGTAGGCGCCGGCGCCGGACGGGAGCCGCCGGGCCGGAAAGGTAAGGGCCCCCCTCCCCCCTCCGCGCGCCCCCTCCTCCCCTCCACGCACCCCCTCCTTACCTTTCCGGCCCGGCGGCTCCCGTCCGGCGCCGGCGCCTACTACTTCCAGCAGGCTCCGCGGCCTGCTCTAGAGTAGCGCGCCGGGTGATGACATCACCCGGCGCGCCATCCTAGAGCAGGCCGCGGAGCCTGCTGGGAATAGTAGGCGCCGGCGCCGGACGGGAGCCGCCGGGCCGGAAAGGTAAGGGCCCCCCTCCCCCCTCCGCGCGCCCCCTCCTCCCCTCCACGCACCCCCTCCTTACCTTTCCGGCCCGGCGGCTCCCGTCCGGCGCCGGCGCCTACTACTTCCAGCAGGCTCCGCGGCCTGCTCTAGAGTAGCGCGCCGGGTGATGACATCACCCGGCGCGCCATCCTAGAGCAGGCCGCGGAGCCTGCTGGGAATAGTAGGCGCCGGCGCCGGACGGGAGCCGCCGGGCCGGAAAGGTAAGGGCCCCCCTCCCCCCTCCGCGCGCCCCCTCCTCCCCTCCACGCACCCCCTCCTTACCTTCCCGGCCCGGTGGCTCCCGTCCGGCGCCGGCGCCTACTACTACCAGCAGGCTCCGCGGCCTGCTCTAGAGTAGCGCGCCGGGTGATGACATCACCCGGCGCGCCACCCTAGAGCAGGCCGCGGAGCCTGCTAGTAGTAGTAGGCTCCGGCGCCGGACGGGAGCCACCGGGCCGAGAAGGTAAGTGCCCCCCTCCTCCCCCCCCCCGCTGTCCACTTTCATCGGCGGGCGCCCGCTGGCGCCCGCCAATGGAAGCGGCGGTGGGCGCCAGTGGGCGCCCGCCGATCCGCCGATCCGCCGAACCGGTTCGGAGCTTTTTCGGACCGGTTCGGATTGGATCGGCCGATCCAGCTGCGGGATCGGAAATCGGATAATTTATCCGATTTCCCACTGGACCGGACTCGGATCGTGGATCGGGTCCGATCCAGTGCACATCCCTAATATATATATATATATATATATATATATATATAATAAAAAGGACATCAAGAATCCCTTTGTTACATGGTTACAATTTCTCTACAAAGGTTGAAAACATGTTCTTGCCCTTTCCCCTCTCTTTTATTAGTTACCAAAAATATGTTCCATACATATTCATAGCTTTCCTGGTCAGAAGTTCGCTTTTGAATACACTGCAAGAATTTCCTGTAGCTTAAAGTTGAGGAAATGAATTTCCTTTTTAAAAAACCTGGTTGGGCTAAGGAATATTCAAATGGCCTCCTACAATGAGGTGCTTAAAAAGTAACTATGTAATGCCTCCTGCTTTTCCATAGAATTTAGGAGTATTTGGTTTTAAACCTTAGAAGAATACCTACCCATTATGATGCTAATCAAAACTGAATCCCTCAAGGTATTTCCATCTGGGACTGCCACACAAACCTTTTCTTTTAATTAAGATCTTTAAAATATTATTTCACAAAGCATTAAGAGATTACCCTTTTTTCCATTTTCTTATGGCAAGGAGTCTATGGCTTGCTCACAAATACAAGTTTATTCCATGAAACAGTAACATCCTTAAGCGATTGTTTGCATTACAACAGGTAATGCCTCTACAAATGTTTTTCTATTGTTTAGTGTAATTTCAAACACAATGCAAGTTTTCAACAGAGACAGTATTCACAGCTAGTGGAAAATCATCAAGTGATGAGACATTGGAAGCACAATCCTATCCATGTTTACTCAGAAGTAAGTCCCACTCTATTCATAGAGCTTACTCTTATGTAACTATGCATAGCATTGTAGCCTGGTTGATGAAAATGCATGTGTGAGTCATTTCATAGGTTCACAATAATCTCTAACTTATTCCTTACTTTTATCAAGCAGGAGGATTTACTGCTTGAAAGAGATGATAATATAGATGGTAGAAATAATATAGATGGTAGAAACTGCTGTTCAGGTGCTGAAAAGATATTGCTTGGTAAAACTAAACAGAGTGAGTTTAAGTCATAGGCAATAACTTAGCAATTATTCCCTCTTGCTTTTTCATGATATTCATCATCTCTCTAACAATGTGTATTTTAGACCGTCCTTCATACTGGGCATCGAGTTTATCCATAATTATCTAAGATACTAGCATGGGAATGCTAGGAATTATAGGGCATTTTCTGTCTAAACATGCATAGGATTGTGCCTTTTGCCACTGAGCTGGTGTTGGATCCAGACTTAGTCATACTTAGAGTACAGTCACTGAAATAAATGGGAATTAAGTTAGTCATGACAAATTAAGCCCCATGAATTTCATTGCTCCAATCCCTGGCTGGACATAATGCTAAAACATAGTTTAGCATTACATGCATGAGACAGCTTCCCTCTCGCTTCTTCTCTTCCAATATGGCTGTGAAAAGACTGGTGTCCAGGAGCACATTGGTGCTCTTTTCTAGTAGGGTCACCCCATGTTGTCTGAGGAATGCTGGGAATTGTAGGATGTTTTTCTATCTAAACATACAGAGGTTTACACTTTAACCTGTGTGTAAAGCTCCAACGCAAAATTTGAAACCAGCAGGATGACTTCAGACACAATTGCTTTGAACACATAATTTTGAAAGGGCTTTAGACAGACATATGCAACTTGCCTGTAGACCATCACATGAACTGCACCTATGCAGGAATCCAGCCACATCTCACAAGTTCATAATTCATTAGCAATAACATCTCACATTTGGACAAGAGTTTTCATATGTGTACTTGTGACCTCAAGAAAACTCCCAAGTAACATTCTATTTCTCAGTGATAGCTGGGGATCTGATACATAGTATTAGTCAAACTGCCATGGAACACCATCCTTACTGAAAACATGGCTCTGCCATTGCCGTAGAGCAGGAGTGGGGGACATGTCCGCTCAAATTCAAATTTTAGATGAGTTCTCGGTAACCACATTCCAGGTTTGGGTGAGGCCATAGGCAATAGGGCAAAAAAGGTTGGGCAAAAGGACAAAACCTTCACATATTTTAGGATATACTGCTAGTAGTAATTAAGCCTTAAGAGAGGCATTACAAGCTATAGTAACTAAGCCTTAAGATAGGTATTGTCATGACTCCCGCTAACTCCCCAAACTTCTGCTCACGACTTTAGGCACACTGACACACAACAATAACAGTGAGATTACTTTTATTTGTAAATCACACGGAATTCAAAGCATGACGGTTTCATTTCTGCAATCACACACTTGAAGCTGAAGACGGACCAGACAGCTTTCAGGTAAAACAGCTTAATGTGAACAGCACACACTCAGGGAATGACATTTAGAATTAGTCCCAGTCCCTAGAGATCAGGAGCGGCCACGCTGCGCTGAGTTCTCTGGAAACAAAGGGAGACTCTAGGATCAGGCCTCCTGACAGTAGAACATCGGTCATCTGCAACTAAATCTTCACTCAGCCTGTCAGGGAACGCTGAACTGACCACGGAAGCCAGATGTCAGGGAATGAACCTTTGTGACCTAGGGACCTTTCCCAAATCTCGTAGCTTTAGCACTGAGGAAAGGTCCTCTCGCAGGTCCCCCACACACACATGAGTTTCAGAACAGCAACGATCAGCCTCTATCTTCTCTGTGCCCATAACTTTGGCTCCATGCAGAGAAACAGCAGGCTATAGAACACGAAATCCAGAACAGTAATCTCAAGTCCAAATCTATGAAAAGCCACAGCGCACTTTTCATGGCAGAGTTCTTAGAAGTTCCAAGTCCAAATAGCAACAGAACATGTACAGAGTGCATCACACAATTCCAAACCAGATAGAAACTCACAGCAGCAACAGAGCAGCAAGAGGATAGACAAGATAATTCCTAGCAAAGGAATTTCTCCCAGGACGTAGGCAAATGTAGTGTGGAGGCTGGGCAATTCTAAGCTACTTTGACAGACAGGGCTTCAGGCCTGTAATCTAAACTCTTGTGCCAACAGGGCGGCAGGGTTCAACCTCTTCTTGATGATGCCACAGTGTGAGCAAGAGAGCCCCCACCTTCCTTAAACAAACTTCATTCTCACAGAAACTCAAGGCCTAAGCCGACAGTTTAAGATAAGCACAGAACAGAGACATTTCCTTCTCATAACAATTTCCAAACCTTCAGTGTGCAATTCACTAAGCTTGCTAAGTGAATTGTCACCCAACAGGTATGTTCTCTAAACAATGTGTGGTCAGGTCAAAGTAGCGGGGCCAGAGGAAGAGGGCATGACCCTCTGGGGCATGGTGGCTCAGGAGAGCTGGGTTTCGCCCACAGGCTGAAGGTTCTCAACCCCTGCCACAGAATATTTCCTAGAAACTATTGGAAAAAGTTTTGAATTGATGTGGTTTGTCAGCTCTTCCACTGCTATCAATTCTTAACA
Source organism: Anniella stebbinsi (assembly GCA_029215795.1). NCBI lineage: Eukaryota > Metazoa > Chordata > Lepidosauria > Squamata > Anniellidae > Anniella > Anniella stebbinsi. The sequence continues at coordinate 48,436,888 of JARDYH010000006.1, forward strand.
GATACTCCTTCCATTACAGTTCTTCTTCGTGGTCTCTGTGCATCACACATATGGGCTCTGCGCCTGCGTGGAGCCTGTCTCGGAAACTTCTATAGCTAAGGGAAACGTTTTTGGTGGGAACCCCTCCCTCACTGTCTACTGACTCCGTGTTCCCGCCTTTCTCCTCAGTTCTTTTTCGACCGCTTTGCTGAAAGGATGTCTTGTTGGGAACTTCTGTCTTTCTCCTGAGGAGAAAGCTTTAGAGTGCTAAGGTTTTTAGTTATTTTACTTTGTTTTTAGTTCATTTTTAGTCTTTATTTATTTATTTATTACATTAGTATACCGCCCCATAGCCGAAGCTCTCTGGGCAGTTTACATGCGATTAAAACAATTAAAAACAATATACAAAAATTAAAGCAGAAAAAACATACAACGTACATTTAAAACAGTATAATTTATTGTTATTATATTCTTAGATATTTTATTCTCCAGCGATCTTGGATCGTGTTGAGGGGATCGCATAGCCATTAAGGCCCCTTTTCAAAATGTGTTAAGTGCGTCAGCAAGCTTCCCCAGCAGACAGACTTTTCTCTGTTTAATTTGTTTTGGGGAGGCTCAGGTCATCGAAACCTGTCGCTACATTATTATTATTATTATTATTATTATTATTAATTATTATTATTATTTATTACATTTATATACCACCCCATAGCTGAAGCTTTCTGGGTGGTTTACAAAATTTAGAACCATAAACATAAGACAGCTGACATTTAAAACATTTTAAACTGTTAAGCCTGGCTACAAATTCAGTTAAAACCTCAACTTAAGCTGTTGAAATGCCTGGGAGAAAAGTTTTGACCTGGCGCTGAAAAGATAACCGTGTTGGCGCCAGGTCTGTCGATAAAAGCTCTAGAAACTATGGTTTCTTCCAGACAATTGTTACACTTATGGCACAGGTTCCTCGATCTACTGGAGACATGGCTGCTTCATGCCTCATCCGATTTGGATGCTCCCCAGGCTGTATCTACAGCAAGAGGGATATCTAAGAAGGCAGGAGCCTTCTGGGGCTGATCGCATGGAGCGAGTCTACGGAGGAGAGCCCCTCTGCGTCCTCGGACCCTGACTCTATTTTGAATGGTCATTCCGATCTTCCAACATTTGGACGCTCCCCAGGCTGTATCTACAGTAAGTGGGATATCTAAGAAGGCCAGGTTACATAGGACTTCTGGGGACTGATCGCTTGGAGCGATTCTATGGATGAGAGCCCCTCAGTGTCTTCGGACCCCCACCCTAACCATAGGTCATTCCGATCTTCCAACATCTGGATACTCTCTACCTGTGTTTCTACAGCTAGAGAGAGACCAGGTTCCAACTCCTCTGCAGCTGTTAGCCTCCCCCCCCGATACCAAGGGTGGTCCCTTTGGCGGTGATGACTTAACTGGCTCCCATACCGAGGTCTAAGCTCTCGATACTGGAGCTTCTAACATGCATCTTCGACATCAAGATGAGACATCTAGCAGGCAGAATCGACATCACAGGGTGAGACTCAACTGCCTCCTTCAGTACCGAGCTCCTTGGTGCCGAGCGCCATGGTGCCGAACTCCATGGTGCTGAGCTCCTCGGTGCCGAGTTCCTCGGTGCCGAGCTCCTTGGTATTGGGCTCCTTGGTGCCGAGCGCCTTGGTATCGAGCTCCTTGGTGACGAGCTCCTCGGTATTGGGCTCTTTGGTATCGAGCTCCTCGGTGCCGAGCTCCTCGGTGCAGAGCTCTTGGTACCAAAATGAGATGTCTAACATGCAGCTTTGATGTCAAGATGAGATGTCTAGCAGGCAGAATCGACATCAAAGGGTGAGATTCAACTGCAGCTTGAAGTAGACATCTCTCCACCAAGTTAATTAGCACAGCCATTGCAGGTTAGCTGCCAATTACAGGGTTGCTCCCTAGAGCTGCTATAATTGGAGTGCTATGATTTCAACAGAGAGAGTTTTTATGCCTGTGATGTCTAGGGGCATCATTCTCGGGTCTCTGTTAAAAAAAAAAAAAAAAAAAGAGGGACAGAACTTCAGCTGGGTTGCCTCCCCTGAGAATGCCATACCAATACAGAGATTGGCATCAGTTACGAGAGGGACACCTCTTGCAATGGACCCGTAACTCCCGTACCAGGCATCGATACCAACTTCTATATTGGTACATATGCCTTTCTCGATACTGAGCAGCTCCATCGGTATCACGATTGCCACTGGAGGAAGTTTTCTCGCAAGTCCCTCTAGCTCTACCGAGATCACTGTCATTGTGACCTGTCCACAGGGCTCAACCATTGACTCATTATACTGTCGTGAATGCGTCAGTACGTCCACCTAGCTCTTCTCCTTCCCAGCCCCACTCTGTATGGTGTCAAAAAGTTCAGCTTGGAGAAGATGGGTTTAATCATAGAACTAAACCTGATTCCCCTCAATGCTTAGAGAGCTCTCAGTCGGACTCAACATTGCTCTCTTCTGCATCGCCTGTTGATGGGGTAGCTGTACAGAGTGGAGCCTCCTTTGGAAGACCTATATCATTCTCTGATTTAATATTTGGTCCACTTCTCTACAGATCTCTTCAACCTGTTCTGGATTTGAGACGGTTCCATACGTACATCAGAACCACAAACTTCTGATGACACATAAAGCCCTGCCCCAGAGTATCTACAAAATGTATGGCACTGGTCCTTTCGTTCATTTGCCTCCAAGGGGTAGAAATCTACCCATATTTAGACAACTGGCTTCTGGTGGCATCCTCGAAGGAAATGCTATCGAAGGCAGGGTGACTACTCAATTTATTGAGCTCTTTGGGCCTCATAGTGAACACAGAATCCAGACTCACCCTGGATCTAACAACCCTACATCGGTGTACTTGCACAGACTATTTGCTCCGAGGCATGCGTTTTCCCACTTCCTCCCCCATCTCAAGTCCTCATACAAACACTTTCCTGTTCAACTGGGAATGTCTTTGCAGCCCTCATTTTTCCTCTCATTCCATGAGTACTGTGGTATGATAATATTAATATTGTGTAGTCCACACAGTCTCCATCATAGTCACCCCTTGGTGGCCAAGACAGGTGTGGCTCACTCTACTTCTGAAGATATCAGCCAATGGCGACCAATTGGGTTACCATCAGCTCCGCTGCAGCTCCGAAGATAAAAAAAAGTCGTGGTAAGTACCCGGCTTTTTAAAACCGGAGCTTCAGGGATTTGCTCCTGGATGGCTTCGGGATGCCAGCTGCATCATATAGATGATGTGCTGCCACTCTGGATACACCCCGACTGGGGGCAAAACTCTCGTCAAGATGTACCCAGACTGTAATTCCTAAATGGGCAATCTTTTGTCTTACAGCGCCTGAGTGGGTAGAAGAAAATGAATCTGGGGAAGCCTGACCCTGACACAACAGGAGAGTGGCTTTTGTCTTGCAAGGAGATCTGCTAGGCAGCTGATGAGGAAGCAGGATGTGCTTGGATGTAATTTAGACTGCCTCCAAACACATAAGAATACAGACAACTGGAGACTGACTGAGGAATCTGTCAGTCAAGCTGTGAGCTTACTGATGTTACTTGGTTGGGCATTGCTCCCTTTGGGAAATCCCGGTGGGGGCATTGCCCCCCCGCCTCCCCCCCGTAGTTTACGCCCCTGCATATGCTCAGACCCATGGCATGGGGTATCCCAATACCGTAACTATTTTCTGTTAAGATTTTATTTGTTTAAATGTAAAAGCAAATGTATTTTTTCTGTTACTAAGAAGAAAAGTAAAAGAGAGATGACTTGATATCTCAAGTACTCTGAACAGTTGCCAAATCAAGTGCAGCTGGTAAGCACCTAAAGACCAAGGTCATTTGGTTTCTTCCCTGTGTGCTGTGAGGCATAGCAACACATGGGGAGATATGCAGCCAACGCTGTGATAGGTCCACAGTGCTATAAATGTACAGCATGTGGAGAAACAGTGTGGGTGATGATGATGGTGAATGTTAGTGGTAGGTTATGGTTGGTTGGAAGTATTGCTGAAGATATTAGAGGAATGTTTTGTTCTATGTAAATACTTGTAAGTAAACTTAGTATAGTAGTTTAAAACACTGCTGTGTCTGAGTGTTTACTGATTACCAGGACATCTGTCTGCTACCAGTGAGCTCTGCTGTTATTCCGCTGCTGTGTGCTTGCACTCTGTACATGCTCAGAGAGTGCAGTGCATCACAAACTCTGACAGGTTATGGGCCCAGTCTGCTAGGGCTGCTAGGGCTACTAGGGCTGCTAGGGCTACTAGAGCTGCAAGGCTACCCAAGGTGTCCAGAGTGTCCAGACAGCCTAGAGGACTCCCTGCGTGGTGGCAGAGCGTTGTGAGAATCCTGGAAGTGAAGAGTGACTTCTCAAATCTGCAGTCCAGTGAGTGTCGTTGCTGAGTGCCTTGGAGGGGCTGAAAGCTGAAAAGCAAGCAAGACATCTGTGTGCAGTAATTTGAGATGGCAGCAAGTATGTCGGCAGCTAATCTACCACTCAATCGTCTAAATGAAAACAATTATCTGGCTTGGAGCATTAAGATGGAACAATATCTAAGGAGAGAAGGTTTATGGACGGTTGTCTGTGACCCTCCAGCTCAGCCAGATGAAGACGAGCAGAGAAACATAGAGAAAGCTTTGGCAAGCATTATCTTGTGTTTAGAAGATAACCAACTTGTTTATGTAAGGAGGCTGGTGTCCGCGCAGGAATGCTGGAAAACTCTCAGAGAGATTTATGTGAGAGAAACGGCAGCCAGCAAAGTTATGCTAACAAGAAAATTGTACAGAGCACAACTTGAACCAGGAGCCAGCATATCTGCACATTTAAGCATGATGAGGCAACTGTTTGCGGATCTGGAGGAGCACGGCATGTCTTTCACTGAGTCCCACAAAGTGTACGTCGTTCTCAGCTCCCTGGATGATTCGTGGGACAATCTTGTTTTGAGCCTGGAAGCAATGCAAGAATCCGAGCTCACGCTTCGTTTTCTGACCGGCCGATTGCTGGAAGAAGAAAAGAAGAGGCAAGAGAGGCAGACTGCCAAGCCTAGAGACACCCACGTTAAACAAGCAGCTTGTGAAGATAAGGAGAAAGTGTTTGCAGTTCGGCGCTGTTTTCGTTGTGGTTTGCCCGGGCATCTGCGGAGAGATTGTCCCAACCAAACGAAGGAGAAAGCAGCAACAAGCAAGAAAAAATCTGCTAAACCGAAGGTCTCCGTAGTTAAAGCTGCAGAGAACAACCCAGAATGTACCTGGTTGATGGACAGTGGTTCCAGTCAGCATATTGTGAACAACCAGAGTTTGTTTACAAGTCTACATTCTGCTAGCCGGGATCATGTTACATTAGCAGATGGCAAATCTTCAGCTGTGACTGCAGAAGGTTGTGTATATGTGCCATGTATTGATAAAACTGTAAGCAAGGTTCTGTGTGTGCCAAGTTTGGAACACAATTTGTTAAGTGTATCTTGTTTGGATAAGGAAGGATATTGTGTATCATTCTCAAACAGCAAGTGTGAAGTGAGCAAACAAAACAATGTTGTAGCTTTAGGTGTACTTAGGAACAATCTTTATGAAATGTTGCCTAAAGGTCTAGAAACATCTAGAAATGTAAATTCTGTTATGAATAACACACCTTTGCATAATGATTGTGTGCATTTGCTGCATAGGAGACTTGCACATGTTGGGTTCCAAATACTGAAAAAAATGCCTGAAATGTGTGTAGGACTGAATGTAAAAGCCTGTGACAAATATCTAGACTGTACTGCATGTAAGGTGGCTAAATCCAAGGTTGCTCCAATCTGTAAGAAGAGTAACAGAGTTGCCACGGCAGCATTTGAGATAATACATGCAGATTTAATTGGTCCTATGACTGCAACATTAGGAGGGGCAAAGTATGCTTTAATTCTGGTGGATGACTACACTAGATATGGTTTTTGTTATGTGATGAAAAACAAAAGTGAAACGTTTACTGTTTTCAAAGATTGGCTGAGTTGGGTGGAGCGGAAATTCTCTACCAAAGTAAAGCAATTGCAAACAGACAGAGGGGGGGAGTTTATGGCTGAAACGTTCCAAAAATGGCTTAGGCAGAAAGGAATTTCAGCAAGACGAACTGCTCCACACTCACCATGGCAAAATGGCGTTGCAGAAAGAAGGAATGAGGTTCTGCAAACAATGAAAGATGCCATGTTGACAGACTCTGGGTTGCATGCTCATTTTTGGGGAGAAGCAATGCTAACAGCTAATTACATTGCTAATAGGCTTTGGAGCTCAGCAATAGATAACACTCCATATTTCCTCATGTTTGGGAAGAAGCCATCCCTGGCTCATCTCAGAGTTTTTGGGAGTGATGCCTGGGTGAACATCCCCAAGGTGGCTAGGAGGAAAGGGCAGCCAAAAGCCAGGAAAATGAAATTCCTAGGCTATGCACCTGGTTCAAAAGCATACAGGTTTTATGCTGGAAATGGAAACATAGTAATTTCTAGATCAGCAAGTTTTCAGGAGCAGTGTGACTGGGAACGTTTGCACGGCAGTGAAGTGTGTTTGCCTATACAGGAAAACATAGGCAGAGCACCACAGCCAGTAGAGAGACAAACAAACAGTTCCACAACTCTTTCAAGTCCTAAGAAGGAGGAGGAAGAGGAGGAGGAGGGAGAGAACAGAAATGTTTTTATTCCCAGACGGTCAGAAAGAAGTACAAAGGGAATACCTCCTGAGAGATATACGGCCAATGAAGTACGAGTGTGTCAAATATCTTATGAACCAGAGAACTATGCAGATGTTCAAAGATTGTCAAATCCAGAGAAAAATCTATGGTATGAGGCTATGGATGAGGAAATGGAAGCCATGGCAAAATACAATGTGTTTACCCCTACAATGCTATCAAAAGGTAAAAAAGTGGTTGGTTGTAGGTGGGTGTTCAAAAAAGAAATTGCTGATGTCAGGAGAGACAATGTATAAGGCTAGACTTGTGGCAAAAGGGTTCACACAGGAAAAGAATGTGCACTATGATGAAACCTTTGCACCTACTGTGAAAGCTGAGTCAATGAGAGTGATGTTAACTCTAGCTGCAAAATATGATTGTCAGGTGAATCATTTTGATATAAAAACAGCATATTTGAATGCACCATTACAGGAAGAGATTTACATGGCTCAAATCCCTGGTTATGAGTCAAATGTGCCAGGCTCTGTGTACAAATTAAACAGAGCTATCTATGGTTTGAAACAGTCAGCAAGGAATTGGAACCAGTGTTTGCATGAAGCATTGGAGTCAATGGGTTTCAAAAATGGAATGGCTGATCCATGTTTATATACAAAAGGTGCCAACAGTGAACAAATGTGGTTGTTATCTTTTGTGGATGATATATGTTTAATTTCAAAAACAAAAACTCAGGTTAAAGAATTTGCAGAGCAACTGAGTAAACATTTTGAATTAAAGGATTTGGGTCCAATCCATGACTACCTAGGAGTGGAAGTCACAAAGCAAAAAGGGGCTTATGTGTTAAGTCAAAAACAGAAAATCAAAAATCTGCTTGCAAAATTCCACATGGAGGAATGTAAAAGTGTTAAAACTCCCATGGTGGCTGGTTTTCAATGTAATGACAGTGACACAGAATTTTGTGACAGAGACCTATACCAGTCAGCAATAGGAAGTCTACTCTATTTAGCTCAATGGTCTAGGCCAGATTTGGCTAATGCAGTTGGCATATTGAGCAGATTTGTGTCCAAACCAACGAATAGTGCCTGGCAAGCAGTTAAAAGAGTATTCAGGTACTTAAAAGGGACTATTGATGTGTCTTTAGAATTAAGACCATTGGACACATTATCACTAGAGTGTTACACAGACAGTGACTGGGCTGGTGACAGTCAAGACAGGAAATCCACTTCAGGAATTGTAATAAAACTGGGCAACAGTTTAGTGGGGTGGAAATCCAGAAAACAACGGTTAATTGCCCTGTCTACCTCAGAGGCTGAGTTTTCAGCATTGTCTGAGGCTTGTACAGAAATAATTTGGTTCATCCAGTTGCTGAAAGATATGAAATTGCAAGTGAAAACTCCAATTAAAGTTTTTGAAGACAATCAGACTTGCATTCATATGGCAAAGTCAGAAAGGGTGAACGCAAGGAGTAAACATGTTGATATTCGTTACTGCAACGTAAGACAAGCTGTACATGATAGATTGATTGAACTTGTTTATTGTAACACCGAGGTAAATGTGGCTGATGTATTCACAAAACCTTTAAATGTGCAAAGACATGAACAATTGTTAAAACAGCTTGGAATGCTAGAATGTCAGACAGAATGAAAATGTTTGTTAGTTACAGAAAAAAGGAGGGGTGTTAAGATTTTATTTGTTTAAATGTAAAAGCAAATGTATTTTTTCTGTTACTAAGAAGAAAAGTAAAAGAGAGATGACTTGATATCTCAAGTACTCTGAACAGTTGCCAAATCAAGTGCAGCTGGTAAGCACCTAAAGACCAAGGTCATTTGGTTTCTTCCCTGTGTGCTGTGAGGCATAGCAACACATGGGGAGATATGCAGCCAACGCTGTGATAGGTCCACAGTGCTATAAATGTACAGCATGTGGAGAAACAGTGTGGGTGATGATGATGGTGAATGTTAGTGGTAGGTTATGGTTGGTTGGAAGTATTGCTGAAGATATTAGAGGAATGTTTTGTTCTATGTAAATACTTGTAAGTAAACTTAGTATAGTAGTTTAAAACACTGCTGTGTCTGAGTGTTTACTGATTACCAGGACATCTGTCTGCTACCAGTGAGCTCTGCTGTTATTCCGCTGCTGTGTGCTTGCACTCTGTACATGCTCAGAGAGTGCAGTGCATCACAAACTCTGACATTTTCGACATGCGGTCGATTCCATTTTTTCATCCAGCCTGTAGCCTGGCAACGAAGAAGTCATATACTGCACAATGGGATTTTTTTCTAAATACATGGATCTTCAGGGCCTCAAGCCCCATTCAGCCTCCTTAATGATGTCCTTACACTTTACACCCCCTATACACTATAGGGCTAAAATGGTTGTCGATATGTGGGTATTTGACTGCTTTACCTGTTTTTGTACCAACCCCGTTGTTAGGGGGTTCCTCTGGGCGTTACGAATCTGGCTCCTCTAATTAGGAGTTTCATTCTGGCATGGAGTTTCTCTGTCATGCCACAATCTCTGACATTGAAACCAGTTAAACCAATGGCACCTTCAGGTATCACATTAATTTTCTTAGAAAGTTGTTTTCTGATGGCTATATCAACACTACGCAGATCGAGTGAATTAGCTGCCTCAGTATTGATGCACCCTACTGGGGCTTCCACACAGGGCTAGAACTGACAAATTTCATAAGACGCAAGAGTTGCAATGACTCGCAGAGTGGATTGTACATGCTATTAAACTGCCCTACGAGTTGAGGGCTTGCAACTCATTGGTTCGGTAACAGCTAAGTCGATGCGCAGTGCATCGAAGTCCGTATCTTTAGCAGGGGATTGTCGATCCTGGACTTATGTAAGGCAGCTATTTGGTATAAGTCCTTTAACTTCATTACATGCTACCACTGGATTGTTTGGGGCAAGCAATTTCATTGTCTTGTGAGGGAACATTGATCTACACCTACCCTCCACCAGGAATTTAGCTTGTTAATCGCCCATATGTGTGATGCACAGAGACCATGAAGAAATAATGCAGGTTGCTTACCTGTAACCATAGTTCTTCGAGTGTTCATCTGTGCATTCACACAACCCACCCACCGTCCCTGCTTTGGTGTCAATGCAAATGTACTGTCGATACCGAGCGGTTTCTCTCCTAGTTATGGGGCCAGCAAGTCGGTCTCTTGGAACTGAGGAGAAAGGCGGGACCACGGAGTCAGTAGACAGTGGGGGCGGGGTTCCCGCCAAAAACGTTTGCCTTAGCTATCGAAGTTTCCGAGACAGGCTCCACGCAGGCGCAGAGCCCATATGTGTGAATGCACAGATGACCACTCGAAGAACTGTAGTTACAGGTAAGCAACCTGCATTTCTGGACAGCATCTAATATTGCCCCTTTGCCTCCACTGATTGTGCTGCACCAGCAGAACCCACTGCCAGCACAATGGGAAGATAGTGCTTCCTAGATCAACCCTGGAAATGAGCTGAAATGCTGCTTTCCAGAATGGGGCAGGTCAGCAGAGCTCTCTTCTGCAAGAACTGCTAATCTCTTCCATTGCAGAAATGAGTATATCACCTAATTTCTGGTTGCTTTAGGAAGCACTGGATTTCTGTTCTGCCAGCGGTGGTTCCCACTGGCACATGGGCAGCATAAGATATTGCCTCTATCATTTCCGGCCACCCATTAGTTTGGCTCTACTCACTTCTTTAAATGTAATACATTTGCTATATTTGGCATTCATGATTCAACCAGGTCAATTGCTCTGTTATTACAGCATGTTGTGCCAAGTTGCCTTGTCTGTGATACCCTAACTCCTTATTTCTTCCTTGATTTGCCTTGCCATTGTAGTCAACTTAAGGAATCCAGTGTGACATATTGGGAGAGTCATCTTTTACTATATTAATTTCAGAATAACAGGATAAGGGTCCTTCAATTTTTCTCTCTCCTTGCCCTTGTGGTCAATATAAAAAGTTCCTTGTCCAGGTAATAGCATTGAAATGTCAAGGCCGCTACATGCTTGATGCTTCTTCTTCTGCTACCTCCTGATATAAGTGTTTCATAGAAGAAAAAGTGCAACACTGATGATTAGTCACTGGCAATAGCCATCACCCAGATGGGATTACTGTTCCAGACACTGATGCCTGATTACCTAGAGATTAATTGTAACCCTGTGCCGAAATGAAAGATACTTCCTAATCTGAGCCATCTCTGCTGTGTTAATAATGTAGGCTAGTACACTTCTTGTCATCTAGACTATATGGCAAGAACATCTCATTTCTCACTTTAACAAATGCTACAACAGTTATCATGTTATATCTCATCTAGGCTAGAGATTACTGTATTACTTTTCCATTTCTTGGGATTCACTTCCCAAGCTACAATTTACTGCAGATCATTTCTGTCTGTGACAGTTAAATACAAAATACAGCAATAGAATCCATATTAGGAACAAAAACTAAATCTTTGGAAAGAGCCTAAATCATAGTCACTTCTGTGATTTATGTATCCCATATTATCCACTATCTATTACTGTCTGGGCTGGATGCATTATCAGAGGTTCTGATAATTTCTTTGGTAGCATCTTATGGAAATAGTTTGTTTGCTATCTGTATATATTGCCATTAACAAGTTTCTGTTTAGTCAGTGGATGAACATCCCCTCACTCTAATCCATCTTTATTTATACTTTTAAAAGTTTCTATGCATGACTGTTGTTCCAGAATGTGGATGGTAATGTTCATATCCAAATGTACTTCTCAATAAAACCAATAGTATTGTGTGTCTGATTACTATGGGTAGGACTGTCACTATATTTATTCATTTAAGTTGCGTCTGTATTGCTTGACATCCCAAGACCTCCAAGCAGTTTACACACAGAATGCAATATAAAAATAGTACAAACCAACAAGTACCATAACAATTAGTGCTGTGCTGGATCCCCCCCCCCTTTGGGGAATTTTATTTCTCCCTGTGAAAATGTCATTGTTTTTTCTGTTTCTTTCCCAGGGAGAGGGAGAATTTTGAATAATTTTCTCATTGGAGAGGTGGACTGGGTTTCCACATACCTTTTTAAGTTTGGGAGGTGGTTAAAGGATCTTGAAGGAACTGAGCTTTTCTGGCTACATGGTCTCATGGGAATTTAGAAAGAGCTGCCTGGCTGGAGAAGCTTCTCTGTAAAAAGTTCTGGGCTGCTCATAGTGCAGGGGGTGTTTTAAAAGTAAAAAAAAGAAAAATAGAAATAAGATTCTCAGCCACAACCTACATAAAAAGGTAAGTGGAAATCCTGTCCTCCTCCCCAAGGAGAATATTATTCAAAATTCTCACCTCCCCAGCCTTTTTCACCAGAGTTTTCGTTTTGCCTCTACCACCTGCGAAATGCTGAAAATGAAAGAACTGAAATATTTTGCACAGGACTAGTAAACATATTACAACAAAGGCACTAAAACAGAGCAGTGTCATGGTTAACTGCAAGTCAGGGAAAGCCTGAGTGAAAAACTGCACTTTCAAGAGGTTTTGAAGCTTACCACAGTTTCTACATCTTAAACCACAAATGGGAGAGAGTTCCAGAGTGTGGGTGCTACTGCCGAGAAGGCCTGCTTATTTGCCATTACTTGACAAAATGAATGTTTGTCTCCACAGAGGATTTCAGGGGTCGATTTGGTTTATAAGGGGGAAGACAGACAGATCAGTTAGGTTTAATCATCATCATCATCATCATCATCATCATCATCATCAAAGTAATACATTTATTTCTTACCCGCCTTTCCGTTTGGATCGAGGTGGGGAACAACAGTAAATATAAAATATGATAAAATACATAAACTGATTAAGAATCATGATGCACATTATTAAAATAGCAATAAAACATCATAAAAAAAATCCTAAAAACATTAAAGCAAACTCAAGTCAGCACGTGGATCTGAGAGAAGGTTATTATTTAAGAATAGTCCAGGTTGGCCAGTGGATGCCCCTTGATGGGAGAGATGGTTTCTTGAGACAGATGTTTTGAATGAGAGTTTGGGAAAGGTGACACATCTAAGTACCTCAAGTAGTAGGAGGGAGACCGATATGAAATATATGTGTGTGTGTTAGATATGGACAAATCAGTCTAGTTTTGCTCTGTTTCAGTTTTGCATTTCATAAGTCTGTTCTGCCCCATTTCTGCATTAATCTATGTTTAAAGAAAATCTGTATGAAAATCCATTTTAAACACATTTAAAATACATATTTAATTACTCATTTTAATATATTTTCTCATGAAACAGACATTTCTAAAAGCATCTCTCAAAGCATATTTTATCCTGAAATATACATTTTTGTATGTTGTTTGAGCGAAGATGTGAGAACAGCATCACAAAACTTGGCAAAATTCAAAATCCAAGAGATAACTGCATTCAGACATGCACATTCATCCAGCAGGTGCGGATGAGGTCAGTTCACTTTGAAATGTGGACCAAATGAAATCCTCAACATCCCTAATATGTGTCTAGGTGTGTAAAGGCAGAACAATTTTGGACTTTGCAGATGGGATGTTGCTAGTCATGGCTCCCCACGTTTCATGTCTCTCTCTTTTAAAATCAAAAAGTTATAGGGGTCCCCCAAAAGCCCCACCTCCACTGTAACATTATTTTAAAATTTTGAAACTTGCAATTCAGTCACACTGCAGACTAGATGTTGGTAGTCATGTGTGCAAAATTTCAGAACAATCTGTGCAACCCTGTATTTTATATGAATTTTTGAAAGATCGTGAACTTTTGACAGCTGTGAATGACAGCTAAAGCCACATGCATTCAGAGCTGTCAAAAGTTGCATGATCTTTCAAATATTCATAAAAAATACAGGGTTGCCCCAATTATGAAATTTTTCTCACATGCCTAACATCCTTCCAACTCCACTGTCAGCGATTTTCAAGTCTTGTGAGTAAACGGAAGAGACTTGAAAATCGCTGACAGTGGAGTTGGAAGGATGTTAGGCATGTGTGTTAAATTTCAGAACAATCCGTGCAACCCTGTATTTTTTATGAATATTTGAAAGATCATGCAACTTTTGACAGCTCTGAATGCACGTGGCTTTAGCTGTCATTCAAAGCTATCAAAAGTTGCACGACCTTTCAAAAATTCATATAAAATACAGGGTTGCTCGGATTGTTCTGAAATTTAACACACATGACTAGCCAGATTCCATAAGCACTGTGGGCCAGTTTCAAATCTCAAACTTATGAAATACAGAAGTTATAGGCGTATTTAAATGGTGGTCTGATATTCCAATAAAATCCGATATTATCGGACCGAAAATTATCGGATCCAATAATTTCAGAGGGGTTTTGTATCATATTACTATCATTAATCGGATGTCTGATAAAGCCATTATCGTATCGGTATCGGACATCGGAACGATACAATACACATGCCTACTTATGATCCCTTTCACCTGAATAGATGCTCTTTTGCTCCTTCGCTCTTCCACTCCACTCCCCCTCCCCTTCTCTTTCTCCCTCCAGTCAGGTCCTGGCAGATAAGTACTTCAACCAGACTGCCTTTCTGCCAGGCAAAAATGGAACGACTCTTTAATCTGGCTCTTTGGGGGCATTGAGGGAGTACAATCCTGTCTCTGCAGAGATTCAGATGTTGTATGATTTTTTAAAAAATGCTTTCAAGCTTGGGATGTAAGGTTTAGGTTTTATATTGAGGCTTGGAGCTGGCTGCTGGGAGAGATTGCTTTTCCCTGCCAGGACCTGATGCAATCCATTCAAGTCCTCAGTTCCTTTAAAACAACACGGAGGCTTAGGGAGCATTAAATGCACTTAGGGAAAATAATCCAGACTTTTAGCATTCTTTGAAAGGCTGGGGAAGACACGGCATTATGTGAGTCCCATGCTGCAAATCTGCACACCATGCATGGCAAGAGTGCACTAAATCGCTGGTGTGATGGAGCTCCGCGAGCTGTGTGCTCAAGGCTGGAATCATATTGGGATGCAGGATCCTGCTCTCTGGAGATCTGGGACAGTACATTTGCTGCCAAATAGGAGGGCCATACTGTTTGCTTCCACTTAGGCCCCCTCCACAAGGATGCGCTTTTGCGCCCAGTTCCGTGATTATGCGCATTATTGCGGAGGCGCTTTTACTCCTAATCCCTCTGCACCGGAGGCGGCGAGAGGCGGCGAAGCGCATTAATTCATGTCCAAAAAGCGCTTTACAAGCAGTTAATGCGCGTAATCGCTTGTTCACACCACGAAAATGCGCTTTAACGGCCGGAGCAAAATAAAAGTCGCTATTTAACGCGCGTTCGAAAATGCGCATTATCGGGGAGATAACGCGCCTGTACGCCCGTTTTGCGCTCCGTGCTTGTGGAGGTAAATTTTTTAATGAGCCTTCAAGGCTCATTAAACGTCTTGTGTGGAGGAGGCCTCAATCTCTACTTGTATATGTTTGTAAGTAAGCCAAATATTAGAAAAACTTCAGTGTCCAATATTTCCCTTCCAAGGAAGCCAATGTGGATAGCCCTGCCCTGAAGCAAAGCAGGGTAGCAATATAGAGTGGATTGACAACATCCACAGTCAGACGTACATTTCATTACATGTTTGGGTACAGTTCTGATTTATGCCCAGGGTTTCTGATTGAGCTGCAAGTCATACATGGCAGAATTCTTCTTTCTTGCAGAGATCCTGTTTGGTGGATTATGGCAAATGTCTTTTTTTTTATTTCCAGTATTGCAATGTAATTCTAATAAAATATATTCATCATTACTTTTTTTGTTTTAATTTTCTGTGAAAGTAATTACTTAGTGCTGGTGGCTATTGAATTTGCTGAAGAAAATGCCTCTCCCAGAGAAATTATATTTCACTAAATGAAATATGATCTTAAGAACAAAATGTATTACAGGCGTTGAAGCAGTTCATCGTATTACTTGGACTTAGCTTTTCCATAGGTGCATCGCCAAGTAAGAATCTAGTAAAACTGTTTCAATCTATATTGTAAATCTTAAAATCCAATTTCCAGAAGGGAGATTTCTCACTCCTGCTTAATGATGCTAGTATTCATAATTTTGAGTATGAAAAGTTATATAAAATGATGAGGGTCTCTCCACTAACTTTTGTCTCTGTGTTTACTTCACATAGAGACTTTATTAATGCAACCCGGCACCAAGCATCACAGGGCACAATTTGGCAAGCACAGCTGCTGTGAAACCTCCTTTCATTTCAACGAATTTATTTAAATTTCATTCATTTCACTGAGAATTACACTTCACAGCCCATCATTACAGGTATATGCAGAGTAGGGATGCTGCTGCATTTCAGAACTAGGAGATTTATAAACAACCCTCCCTTCTCTGAAATGGTGCACTAATAAAGATGTGAGCTAAATTCCTCTCTGAAGTCTGGGTCAGTGAATAACAAGCTTCCCTCAGCATCAGTTCTCCACAGTTTTCCCTGTTGCACTCCTTCCCTTCCCTTTTCCCAAGTTTACCTTCCAAGGAAGGGAAGCAGGGAAGGCTAGAGGCAGCAAAGGCTTCATATTCCACACCTCAGAGTTGTCAGTGACAAAATGGAGGGCACCAAGTATTGCTGAAATGCTGAAAGCTCTGGCACCATCTAAAATGCTGGGATCTGTAGTTTGCTCCTCCTCCTTGCTGACTTGATTAGTTAGGATGCATTACAGCACTACTGGTCCAAATATTGTTGGTATAGTGAGGAAGCCTTCTAAGCCTCCATTTTGTAGTTGATTATACTCATCCCTATAGAATATTCTGCATTTTAACTGCCTCTTGAGTAAGATAAGAAAACATTCTAGTGTATATGCAAAAACAACATTGCCCTGATCTCCACAGGGTGATAAATATATAGAAGCAAGCTTCCATACAAATATTACTTAACTTGTAACTATGCCTGCCTGCCAGTGCTATACACATACTTCTCATTGCTGGGTCTCTACATGCATCACCTGTAGCTGTACATGCCATTCCCACTGAAAGACTGGGACCACATGGAATGTTGCACAGATGGGAAATGTTGTCCCTTTTGATAGCACCTGCCACCTCACTGGAGGAGTGCAGGGATTGAATTCAGAATCTACCACATCTGCAGTCTGATTAAGCACAGAGAAGTGCCTATGCATCCCATTCTTGAACATGAGGACATGTGTTCATGTAAACACTAATCTGCTATAAAGTATTAATTGCTAGAGTAGATAGTGGGATTTTTTTTTGCTTGGTTCTGTACATTTTCATTTTATTTTAACAACTTTTTCAGGTTTGCAGGACACCACATTTCATATTTGGCCCATCACCTTCAAAGGATAATACTTGACTTCCTTGTTGAATTCTCCTGGGAGCTCTTAGGTGTTGAACAGGTTATAAGCCCAGCTAGGCTGTTGTTGGGAGGGCAATAGGACTTTGAGTGAGGGAATCACTGTGAAAAGGCTCCATGGGGCTTCGAGGGGGTGGCGAGATCCACCTTCTCCACAGCCTTTGAGGAGGAGATTCACTCATCCAATGGCCTCTCAGATGCCATCCAGGAATCACAAAATTGTTGTCTTTGACAGTTAGCATTTTGCTTTATTGAAGTGTTGAAATGCAAGGTAAGTTAAGGGTTTGTTATTTCAGATAAATGCACCTGAGATACACATTGCTAGTTCTTCTTCAGACTTCATGCTGGCTATAATGATTAAATACAGGGCCTTTGATTGGACCTAAAAGTAAAGACTTGCTGGAAGGTACAAAGCACAGATAACATGCTTTTGACAGCTAATCTTGTCGACAAGGGTGATATCTATTTTTGAGCTGATGTTACTTGTTGGCCTTGAGGAACAATATTAGGTAGAAAATAATACAGAACTAGTTTCTGAACCTTTCTGGTGATACAAAAAATATGTCTAGGTTAGAATTTTGCAGGACTGCAGGTATCCAAAGCAACTTTATTTTGTTTATTATTAGGAATATGGAACTCCTACACTGTTGTTATGGGAAGTACCGTTACATCACAAACCTGTATGTGTTTACTC
Organism: Anniella stebbinsi; assembly: GCA_029215795.1. Taxonomy (NCBI): domain Eukaryota; kingdom Metazoa; phylum Chordata; class Lepidosauria; order Squamata; family Anniellidae; genus Anniella; species Anniella stebbinsi. Next base: position 48,454,531 of record JARDYH010000006.1, read on the forward strand.
AGAAATAAGCTTTGTTAGTTATATATGTATATACTTTGCCCTCCTTCCCAGAGAAAATCCTGTGGATGCCCATTTTGTAACACAGAACAAATGATAATACTAATCCCTGGGAAATCAGATTTAAATGGAACAACTTATTATTCTATATCTTTAAAACAGAAGCAACAACAAATGTTCCTGAGCTCTTAAAACCTCAGAACTGTTTTTATTTTCTTTTTTTCTCAAGTAGAAAAAGTTGCTTGCATGGTTGCAGAGATAAATTTGATATTATTATAATAGTAAATATGTGAGGATTTGCAAACAGTAAAGCCAAAATTCATTATGCCTGTAATGCTAATGCTTTTATAAATTGAGGTTTTTTTTAGTTTTTTTATACTTAAGATTTAATATTGTAGAATAAGTGCAGTGCTCACCAGCTGAATTTTTGCATCAGTCCTGTAAATTATGTAAATTATTGGCAACAATATTATGTTTGTTAACTATAGATCCTCAGGTCATGATTTAGTTTTTGCAATGTGTTCTTTGATACAGAAGAGGTAACCTTTCACTACCTTCAAGGAAATGTATGCTTGCTATTAATGTTCTGAAATATCGAAATCCATATGCTCCATCAACTGGAGACTATGTTTTTTCCTATTAGTTTATTTACATTTGTGTGTGTGTACGTATGTGTGTGTGTTGCTAGCAGTAAATAATAGTGCACACACACATTTTTATTCTCCCATCTTCCCTAACTGCTTGCAGTAGGGCCAGCTCTATTATCTGAGCTCTGAAGGCATCTCATGCAGCAAACACTGAAGAGCAGCAGACCTGGCTCTGATCAGTGCCTGAATAGGAGATTACATGGGAACCTCTACATCACCCTTCTCCAACCTGGTGCTTCCTAAGTGTATTGGACTGCAGCTCTCATAATCTCTGGCCAGCTGGCTCCCAACCTGATGGGAATTGTAGTCCAACACATCTGAGGAGCACCAGGTTGAGGAAGGCTGCTCTATATACGGCCCCTTGAGTTCTATTGAAGAAAGATAACAATATCATCATCAACAACAGTGCATATGCACACTCCTTCTCTCTTCCCATTCATTGTGTCTACTAGTGACTACTGTGTCTGAGTCACAGTAGTGGCTGTTGGTACAGAAGGCAGGGCAATCGCTCAACATCCTACTGAGACTCCTGGAGGAGGACAGAAGAAGACTGCATGTTGAGCTTGGCAGCTGCATGGTGTGCTTTGCTGCAAGTGTACCTGGCTATGAGGGGATCTCTCTCCCAGAAGTTTGTGAGGTGGGATTGGGGTCACTGCCCTATTTGCCACCAATACACAGCTGTCTGAGAGAATGGCTGAATTCGGACAACACGATAGTCAATGGTGGGGTAATAAACAACTTTACAGTTGTTCATCTAGGGGGTACTCCCCACACAACATGGTAATAAATAATCAACCGTGGTGTGGATTAGGATCAGCGCTGAGTTGACTATGGCAGCATTCGGATGACACGATAGTCAATACAACTGACGATTCTTTCCCCCACCCCAGTTGCTTAATGTGTCATCCGAATTCAGCCAATCTCTTTTCTAACAAATGCTTTCACTGGTGCTATGGCAAACTTTCAAAATTCCTTACAGTTCAACCTGAGTTTGTGAGTGGGCCAGAAGGAAACAAAGGGCAAAAGTCGCCTCCTCTTTTCACATTTTTGAAGTGTGTGGGGGGTAAATTTTGAGGGGTGGGTGGGGAAACTCATTGGCACTCCCCAGCTCCTCATTACTGTTGGCTGTCATGTTTAATTCCCCCATAATGCTCTGTAGTGATGCTATATCATGATGTGGCATCAGTCTAAGGGCATTCTGGGAAAAAGTGGTGGTGGTGGCATGTATGGTTAGAAGATGATACAATTGTCTGTAGGAAAATGATTTAATATTTAGGGAGAAATATAGCTATTGTGTGATTATATATATATATATATATATACATACAAGAAAGTATGGTGTCCTAACTATAGTTTATTTTCATGTTAGTTCGATGAACTGAATAAACATCTTTCTTTTTTTTCTTTTTTTTACATTTCTTCAAATTTCTTTTCTTAGAAAAATAAAGTAGCTGAGTGTTCAGAAAGAAGTGTGTGTTATGGACTTGTCTGGACATGTTTGGAAGATTACTCTGTTAGTGTACATCCAAACAAGTACAGGGCTTTTAGTCCTGCTACTGCATTTGACCATAAATATACATTAACACACTTTACACAAGATACAAAAGGCAGTCTTTTTGTTAAGCTACAGTTATCTGAACAGACCATTTATTTTAATATAGCAAGCAATATGGAATATAAAGTCTAAAAGAATCTATGTCATGGTGAGCATGTTGAACACACACTTTATAATGCAAAGCCACCGAAACCAGACTTTTAGTAGTCCACATGTGTCCAGTGTAGTTCTTAAAACCATTCATGTCAGTTACCTTGTCAGTTTCACACTAATTACTTGCAAGGTTGTTGCCTTGTTCATTTTTTCCTTAGGGTATTTGTTGCTTGGATAATATATAAAGTGAGAATTCTCCTGAATGCTGATTGCTTTAAAATATAGCCAAACACCTCTCTTGTCAGCTAGACCTTAATTGCTTTTCATTGATAAATGGTAAACAAAACAAAGAGTAATATTTGAAAGTGACGGATGCCTAATGTAGTATTTACTAGCAGACAATGCATTTTAGAATATACTATGTATTTTTAGCCATTCATCTAAACTGCCATGCTGTGCCACAGAATGTTCATGAAAGCTCCAACTTCTGAAGGAGGAATGATCAGTGATAGAGTCTAAGGGTCAAAATACCTGTTACTTTAAAGACATAGCTAGCCACTTACCCAAACGTAAGTGAGGGAGGACCCAATCCAAAAGGGGACTCTACAGTAAGTGACGGGGGGGGCTTTAACCTTTGTCCCTTTTTCAGGTCCTAGTCTGGATCAGTGCCCACCCTGCCTGCAATTTGCATTCCTAAAAAGTGATCCATTCAAATGAATGGATCCTTTTTTGCCAATGCAAACTGCAGGCAATGCAAATTGGATCAAGACTGCAGTGAGAGCCAAAAGGTTAAAGATCCCCTATTCCCCATGCTAGGTTCTCAGTCTGGATTGGGTTCCCTGTGCGTATTGTTGGGTAAAGAAAAAAATAGCTGCCAGCTATGTCATAAAAGTAACAGGTAGTTTAACACTAAATTAATCTACTATGAGGGAAGTGGGTGATCAGTTTGGCTGACAGAAAAACTAATTCACAAGGACTGTTGTAAAAAGGCATCTGTGTGTGAAAGACTGAATTTTAGTATGAAGGTGACAAAGAGACAAGTTAGATGAGAAACCTTGAGAAGAGAAGACTGGGGAGGGGGGAGGGGATAGCACTTTTCAAGCACCTAAAGTGTTATCAGAGAGAAGAGGACTGCAACCTATTCTGTAGTACATGAAATAATGGGCTTAACGTATAGGATTTCTGTTAAACATTAGGAAAAGCTTCTTAATGGTCAGAGCAGTCAGGCAATGCATCCAATGGCCTAGAGAGGTGGTGAGCTTTCCATCACTGAAGGTATTCCAGAAAAGAGCAGACATCCATCTGTCAAGTATGCCTGAAACTGGATTCCTGTACTGAGCAGGGGATTCGAGTCAATGGCCTAAATGGCCCCTTCCAACTCTATGATTTTAAGTAAGGGAGGCAAAGTAGGCATTTGGGATGGAACAAGGATGGCGTGGATGGCATGACTGAAAAGAAAACATGGTGCTGGAAACAAAACTTTGTAAAGGAAAGAACAAAGGGTTGGCGGCCGGTGTGGGACTTCTACCCCTGTTGCCTGTCAATCACTTACATTCGCCTTGCAAGTGTGAAGGGTTGGCAAGTGGCAGAAAACCATGAACTTTCCAGACTCGTCCAATGATGAGTTGGGAAGTGCTGAGCTGCACTAACTCTACCCTACGAACTCTACTTCTGCCAAGCTCTACCCTCAAACCAGATTCTTCTGGCATCCCTGCAAGCCACACTGCCAGATTCGAATGTCATGACAAGCCACCCTGAGAATAAGCTATCCTTAACAATTCTACTACAACCTGTAGGTTCTCAGAGTGACTTGTTCTCAACCCCCCCCCCCCAAAAAAAACCTCATGCTGATTGTTCACACCGAGTTTGGAAGTCAAAATAAGCCACGCTGACACACTTACAAGGCTCACAACCTACTGTGGCATATTGTGTCATGCAATTAATTGAATACCCAGACAAATCACTGAAACTGTTCATCAGTTTTATCAGAACCAGAACTGACGACTGGAGTTTCGAGATAAGCAGTGAAAGAGCTTCAGCATGAAGAATCATTTTAAATTCTAAGCCAGCATGCACAAACTCGTGAATACTACTGCTTTGTCTAATCACACACACCAGGGGTTCCAAGCATAAATTGAATATAAATGGGGAAAGTGGACATCCCTGTCTAGTACCCTGCCCAAGTAGGGAAAAAAGCCAAAAATAGCCCATTAGCCCTTTCTCTAGCTCTTGGGGCCATCTTTTATCCATTTAAAAAATTCTATTGGAAAAACAAAATTAGTCAAAGTAATAAAAATAAATTTCCAATTATTTTTTTTCCCAAAGGCCTTTGCTGCATTAAAAAAAAAAAGATAGCTGCCTGGTCAGTTCTTTCAGAATTTAAGGTGACCAAATCGACAACAAATATATTTTTAATGAATCCCACCTGTTCTGGTCGAACCAATGCTGCAATAACTTGTTGCAGTCTATTGGCCAGAATTGCTGATAATATTTTGACATCCACATTAATTAATGATATAAGTTGATAGTTTAGTACAGTAGGTCTTTGCCAGGCTCAGGAATCACAGTAATATAAGCATCATTCAATGATAAGGAAAGGGAATCTGATTTAAAAATATGATTATAAAGGCAATACAGCTTTGGAGCTAAAGGCTAGAGAATGTTTTATACCACTCAATTGGAAATCCATCCAGACCGGGTGATTTCCCAGTATCCATATGTATTCATAATTTCCTCCAAATGCAAAGGAACTAAAAGAAGTTGTAATTGTGAAGAATCCAGACATGGAAGATTAGTAGTAGAAAAAATGCATACAGGTGACATAACTAGTTCATAACTTCTATGGTTCTCATTAAAATTTGCACAAGAAGGGCCCTGAAATTCAAATAATCCTTCATTCATTTTCTCTTACACAAAGCAAAGACATTCTTTGACAAAGTTTTGGGATGACATATTTTTGTCCTTCTGCTATTTGTTCTATCCCTGATAGGGCAACTTTGCTTGCAGTCAGTTATTTTAGATCAGCTTGCTTGGTGATACAGTGGATTGTTTTCAGCCCTTTCCAGAGTGATTATGCAGTCATGAAAGGATGAATCACATTGAATCCCCAAGCATTTTAGTAAGCTGCTAATGCATTGTGGAAATATATACCACCTACATTCTAACTTTCATTCTATTGATTTAAATTGAATGTGTCTAACTGACGGCAACACAGCAGGTGCTGCTGAGAATCAAAACCAGAAGGATAAAATGAGCCTAACATTGTGCTAGTTGGTTAAGCATTATTTTTAATTGCCGAATGTTTCTGAGTTTTCAGCACACTGTTATTTGTAGAAAATTGGGTGGGAATGACTGCCTTCCTCTCGTCTCCCTTCCCATATGTACTGCTCGGTTGTTCTTGAAGGCAACAGCCCGATGTTGCCACTAACTTCAGTAATGATAAAGGTGAATTTAAATGACCTTTTAATGAAGTGATTGGTGAAGTATTATATGATAAATGATAATCAGGGTATGCCTGTGTTGAATATTCATCAGTGTTAATTCTTGGGCTGAACATAGCTTGTGTGTACATATATATATATATATATATATATATATATATATCAACCACAACACAATTTGTGCAAATATTCACCTTTGTTATATTTCTATTAATTGCTATTGTGGCTTTAAACAATGGTTACCAATTACTGTTTTTTTTACTTCCCTTGATTAGTTATATGAATGATCATAGCCAATCAGGGATCCCATAGTGAATGGGATAATCTGACTATACTATATAGCCTAGGCTGACCATATGAAAAGGAGGACAGGGCTCCTGTAACTTTAACAGTTGTAGAGAAAAGAGAATTTCAGCCAGTGTCATTTGTATGCAATTAGTTCCTGGTGAAATTCCCTCTTCATCACAACTGTTAAAGTTGCAGGGGCCCTGCCTTCCTTTGCATCTGGTCACTCTAGTATAGTGCCTGCAACTTTAACTGTTGTGATGAAGAGGGAATTTCACCAGGAACTAATTGCATACAAATGACACTGGCTGAAATTCCCTTTTCTCTACAACTGTTAAAGTTACAGGAGCCCTGTCCTCCTTTTCATATGGTCAGCCTAATATAGCCAATCAGATTTGGCTATGTGATGACATTACTGAGGAAAAATACAGTCAGCTAAGGGCAGTGCTTCCTGGATTGGTGATCCTGGCTGATTAGTTATCAAGAAGTGGATGGAATAACATTCATTGCACTATATAACTGGGAACAAATAAAGTCGACTGAGTGAGCAAGAGAAAGAGAAGACAATGTAAACAAACAATTGGACATTTATGCAAGCTGTGCTGAACAATCAACCAAAAAGGGTGACATATTTCAATGATGTAGTTTTGACTCAGCCCTGCTGGCATATTGAAGCAATCAGACAGTAGAATGAGAACAATTGTGTTAAAACTATGTTTAACCATGCAGTTCTGGGATCCACTGAAATCTGTGGGAATCAATTTGTCCTTTCCCTCCCAGAAAATGAATTACCTCAACATATTTTTCCTATCTATTCGAAATGGGTTTGTTTCTTTAATATGGAGAATCAGCTTACAAGACATGAAAAATTCCACGAATCCATATCATCTTCTATTAATACTGCATTGCATTATTGGGGCCCTGAGGCTAATTAAATTATTCTTGTCATGATCCAATGAAACAAAAGCATATTTAAACCTGAGAGTGGGAAGGTTAATTCTTCTACTGTACTTAACTCTGCTATTGAAATCAGAGCACATTGGGCTGGAAATCCTGACAATTTCTGTTCTTTCATGCAATTCTTACATGTTTCCTTTACTGTTAAAATCAAATCCTGTCTGAAATATCTCTGGAAATGAACAATTCAAAGTACCCTTACATAGCATCTTGTTTGAAAGTAATTAGACCTCTCTGTGTATTGCTGATGAGTACTCACGATCATAAACAATACTTATATTTGTAGATATATTTTTCCCCCTAGCTGAAGTTTTTTGACTTGCTTTCCAGCAATTGGTGATTAAGTGCCAGAACATGAGCAGCCACATGGCACATCTTTTGCTGCAATTTACCATTTAGACTGCAGATGTAGGATTGCATGCTTGAATGTTCCCCACATTTAAATACCTCTTAGACATTCAAATCAGCCAATTAGGGAGAAGACAAAGCTAGAACCCTTTTCTCTGACTAGTGACATTCACATATGAATAGAATTTCTTGAATGGGGAAGTATTCAATCATGCAATCTCCCACCTGCAGTCTCAAATAGGACAGCCCAGGCTGAAAAGATACAATCACTGCTCTGATTGTGTGGTTTTGGTTCTAGTTCTTTAAACACTGGATCTTGAAGTAGCTGTAGAGAAATCAGACAATAAAAACATTTCAGTCAATGTTAGGCATTTCTAAGTCTCATTGATTTCAATGTGAGGGTTCAGCATGCTAAAATATTTCCCATTAAAATAAATGTGACTTAAGTGTGCTTAACTTTGGCTGAACCATAACCCTTATCTTTTTTTTAATGCAGCATTCGTACAGATAATAGCGAAATATAATTTATCCCATATCAGCAAAGTCATTGTTTTTTATTCCTATGAGAGGAACTCCATTCTGGGGATGGTCCAGCTGGCAGAAGGGGGGGAGGGAAGGGTGATTTTTGCTGAATTCCCCTTACCCTTCTGCAGCTCCATGAAAACCTGCTCTGGAGGATTAGGGTCCCTCAAGCAGAATATGGGATTTGACACTGGCAGCTGAAGAGGGAAGGGAGTATTGATTAAAACTGCCCTCCTCCAGCAGTGCTTATGCTGGCTTAGATTCACTTCCAAGAACAGAAGGGCAACTTGGGATCCAAGCCATTGCAGTTATGAATAAACTGAAACACAGCTAAGACAATAATGAGCTCCTAATCATTATATCATTGTGTATATTCTGGGCTTGCAACCACTTGGCATTATTATGATCTGTTCTATGGAACAAAGCTTTGGTATTGGGTGGTTCTCCTAGCAGAGACACACTTTGGTTAAATTATTACTTTTATAGAGGCAATGGATAAAAGTTTCCCAGCCTGTTTTTTTTTTTTGGTGCAGAACATAATTGCAGTACTACATAGTGAGTTTACATAATGACTAAGTAAATTATCAGAAGGGCCCCTTTTTGCGCCCGGCACGCCTGGGAGCGAAAAGGAGGTTGCGGTGGGGGTGTGATGACAGGCGAGACAGTGGAGCCACCCATTGGAGGGCTCCTCAGTGGTGCCACTGTGGCTGGGAGGGGACTGAGGGAGTATTTATTGTACTCACCCCTCCCAGCGGCCTCTCTTTCTACATCTTTGTGGCTTGGCTGAGCTGCAGCTCATCCAGCCGCCTCCTGCGCCATGAGGCTTCTGTTTCGGAGCAGCGCGGCAGAATGTCTGAGGACGGCGCAAGGACATGGATTCTTCAGCCTGATTAGGCCGCAGGTTTCAGGGGGGCGGATGGTTCTCCCTCTTTTCGTGGCGCGTCTTGGGTCCCGGGGGCGGGCGGCAGTGCAGCTAGCCCAATGGAGATGGCTCTTTGGGCAGTAGGGCTGTGGATTAAAGGCAGGCGGATGGTTTCCCCCTTTATTGCCAGGTGCATCTTTGTGGCCTTCCAGGCGGCCAGCGGCACATTAACCCTATCAGGGAGGGCTCGTTGGCTGGTCAGGCTGCAGGTCTGGGGGGGGCATGGACTTTCCCCCTCTTCTCTGAGTGCGTACTGGGTCTATGAAGTGGGTGGTGGTGCGGCAGCCCTATCGCGGGCGGCAGCAAACTCTGTTTTGCCTTTAGGCCGCTGGTTTTCAGGGAGGGCCGGATGGTTCTCTGTTTTTGTTTGCGTTTTGCCCCAATGGTGGGTGGCAGTGTAGCAGCCCAATCGCTGACGGCGGAGGAGGCTTCTTCGGCTTGTAGGCCGCAGGGTTTTTAGGGAGGGGCAGACTGTTCCCTACATTTGGCTGCATGCCAATTTCTTGTTGCTAGGCAAGCGTGGCAGGGAGCTTTCAGGCATGCCTGATACAATTTAGCTTTTTCTTCCCTGCCTTGAGCTTTTCTTTGCAGGTGGATCCCCTTACTTCATATTAGGCTGTGAGCACGCTCTAAGGAGACAACCGACCCAGGCTGACAATTCCTTTATATTTCATTCTTTTCCATTTAATATGCAATAAGTGATGTCTCCCAAGAAGGGCATCAGTGGTAAGAAGGGGAAAGGGAGAGCCCCCCGTCCCCCTGCCAAGCGCGTGAGGTCTCAGAATGCATATTCTTCTGAGGATGACGAAAACCCCAATATATGCAATCTTTTCTAGACTAATAGCGGTCGAAAGGGAAAAGGGGATTGCCCCTTCTCCGGTTTCCACACCTCTAGAGGGGAGAGTGGTGTGGGGCAGGAGGTTAACGAGGACACGGGTACAGGATCAAATGTTAACATCTTTTGCAGCACGGCTGGATGTCATTGAGGCGACATCTAGTTCCACTGGGCCAAGTGCCCCTACCTGGTCAACATCTAATCCGGTTGGCGGGGTCAACGATCCTGCTACAGAAGTGAATCAAGGGGCGGCTGCGACAAATACCAACATTGTGCCACTTCCGCCACCTGGGGGGCAAAACCAGGCTCAGGTGACAGGTGAGACAGACACAGTCGCACCACATTTACATCCACAATCAATGGGTCCTCTATCCCCTTGGTCATTTCATCCTTGGTTAACAGGCTTTGGGTGGCCTTTTCCAGCACCCACCAGCGGGAATACATTAGGTGGGCAGTCAGTTTCGGTGAGCCCAGCTTTAGCGGGAAACTTTTACCCACCGTGGGGACCTGCGATGCAGGCCGCAGTAGCGCCCATGGCAGGGTCTTCCTTAACCCCATCTCAACAGGGTCTTGGCCCAGGCGAGGGGTCTAATTCCGCCCCACAAGCACCTTCAGTGAACAAAGTGTGCACTGCGGTATGGCAGGGCCTGGCTGGCACTGCTGCTTCCAGGAAGACGGCTGCGCTTCTTAGTGCTCAGGATCCCGATGCTGGGGCAGCTAGGGACGCCATTCCCACAGGGAGCATGTCGGCTCCATTGGGTTACCACCTTTTACCATCCACTAGGGAAAAGATATTTAAAGGTGACTTTATCGACGTATTCTCCTTGCTCTTCCGCAAACCAGAGGACAAGGAGAAAGATAAATTGGCGGATAAGGAATTTGAAAGGATGAAAAGGAAGAAGGTAGCCAGGACATGGTCCAACTGGCTCCCTGGTTTCCTGATTTATATGGGGGTGGTGTAGCAATGATTTCCCGATCATGGCTGCATATTGACAAAATACCTCGATATGATTTATCGAGCTTTTTCGGAATATGAGGGCGTAGCCTGGCTTGCTTATGTTGAGTCATTCTGCCGTAGGGCTGCCTTTGATCATTTGCTGTTGTGGGATGTCAAGGACCACGATCTCTGGCTTCAATTTATGATACCAGCGAGGCCTGGTGTTGGGCAAAGGGCTGATAGTGGGCATCTCTTAGCTAAACATCCCACTTTTGCTGGGAGTGCGGGGCAGGGGGTTCAACCCCGCCTGCCTCGCTGGGAGTACAGTGCGCGGAGCAGCTGTACCCATTCAATGTGTGGATATCGCCACGAATGCCCAATATGCACCGGTCAACACCCGGCCTCTAGTTGCCCCAGAACCAGTGGCAGGCGTGGTAAAGGTCAAGAGGCACAAGGGGGCAGGAAGTCTGGAGGGCAGCAGCTGCCTACCAAAGGGTCCCAGCCCTCTTAAGTTAGGGCCATTAAGGCAATTGCTGGTGCTTTATCCGAAGCGCCAGGATGCAACGTACTTGGAGTTAGGCTTTTCTGAAGGTTTCTGCATTCCAAGGAATCAAAAATCAATTAGTCTCATGGAACCATTGGTTCATGAGAAGATTGCCAAAGAGGTGGACACAGGAAGGGTTCTTGGCCCCTTTCTTTCCCTTCCTATTCCCAATCTTAGGGTCTCTCCTTTGGGAATTGTTCCCAAAAAGGCGCCTGGAGAATTCAGGTTGATTCACAACCTGTCTTTTCCCAGAGGTGGATCTGTTAATGATTCCATTCCAGATCACCTTGGTTCGGTGTGTTATGCCTCTTCCGACACAGCTGTAACTATGGTGCATCTATGCGGTCAGGGTGCCTTGATGGGAAAATGCAACATTAAATCTGCATTTTGTATTTTACCCATCAACCCTGTGGAATTTGATCTGTTGGGGTTTTGCTTTGACGGACAAGTTTATGTTGATAGGGCACTACCAATGGGATGGGCCATTTCCTGTGCCAGGTTTGAGACCTTCAGCTCCTTCTTAGAATGGGCCCTGTGTGAGAGGGCGGGGTCTCAGGATTGCATTCATTATTGGATGACTTCCTGTTTGCTGGCCCATGTGACACCATGCGCTGCGCATTCCTGATGAGGACGTTTCAAGAGTTATTGGAGGAGCTGGGTGTCCCATTTGCACAGGAAAAGACTGATGGACCGTTGAATATCATCAATTTTTTAGGCATCCAGTTGCATTCCGTACAACAATGTTGTCGGCTCCCCATGGATAAGATCACTGCTTTATGTGGCAAATTCTTAGTGATAATTAATGCTTTGAAGCTAACGTTAGTTCAGCTTCAGTCAATTGTGGGTCATCTCAATTTTGCATGTCGGGTGGTTGCCCCCGGCCATGCCTTTTTGAGACACCTCTGTGCTGCCATGAAGGACCTTAGTCGTCCGCACCATAGGGTGCGGGTCACGGGCAATTCAGGATGATCTCATGATGTGGCTTTGTTTCCTGGAGGAATACAATGGCGTTTCTTTTTGGAGGCAGGATCTCCTTTTAGAAGCTGAGATGCAAATACATTCAGATGCATCGGGGGCTCTGGGGTTTGGTATCATCTGGCAGGATCGATGGTGCTCTGAGCATTGGCTTGAAGATTGGCTCACCACCGATGTATGCAGGGATCTCACGTTCTTGGAATTTTTTCCAATATATGTGGCGGCGCATATATGGGTCAAAGAGATGCGTGATTCGGTAGTTCATTTCCGGTGCAATAACTTGGCTACTGTCCAGGTTATCAATAAACTGCCATCTCGCAGTCCCAGGGTTATGATGCTAGTCAGGACCTTCACTTTGCATTGCCTGCGTTACAACATATTACTTAGAGCACGGCACGTTCCAGATCTTGAAAATCCCATTGCTGACGCTTTATTGCGTCAGCAGGTTCAGAAATTTTGGGAACTGGCGCCCTGGGCACAGCCAATTCTGGAGGCGATGCCATCAACCCTATAGGAGATTGGCAGGAGGAAGTGGAGCATGCAACATGGCAATCTTTAGCACCTAGCACTCATGGTGCTTACTCAAGGGCAGGTAGGGAGTTTCTTTCCTTCAGAGCCCGCATGCAGCGTCAGTAGCGTTGGCTGATTCCAGTGGAGCATTTACTGCAGTTTTGCGTGGCCTTTCGGCGGAGAGGCCTATCCGCAGAATCCATTGGGGGCAAATTGGCTGCCCTTTCATTTTTGTCCAGGATACGGGGCATAGCGGATAATACAATGGATTTCCGGGTTCGTCGCATTTTACGGGGTTGGAACAGAGCAACCCCTCGTGTGCCAGATTTGGGACGACCATTATCCCGATATTCTAAAAGGATTGTTTGCTCTATGGCCTTTACTCTGCCACTCTTCTTATGAG